>SJYT01054250.1:214045-290501 GCA_006410635.1 Cephalophus harveyi
GGGGGGGGCTCCAAAATCACTGCAGATGGTGACTGCAGCCATGAAATTAAAAGACGCTTGCTCTTTGCAAGAAAAGTTATGACCAACCTAGAAAGCATATTGAAAAGGAGAGACATTACTTTGCCAACAAAGGTCCGTCTAGTCAAGGCTATGGTTTTTCCAGTAGTCATGTATGGATGTGAGAGTCAGACTGTGAAGAAAGCTGAGCACTGAAGAATTGATGCTTTTGAACTGTGGTGTTGGAGAAGACTCTTGAAAGTCCCTAGGACTGCAAGGAGATCCAACCAGTCCATTCTGAAGGAGATCAGCCCTGGGATTTCTTTGGAGGGAATGATGCTGAAGCTGAAACTCCAGTACTTTGGACACCTCATGTGAAGAGTTGGCTCACTGGAAAAGACTATGATGCTGGGAAGAATTGGGGACGGGAGGAGAAGGGGATGACAGAGGAAGAGATGGCTGGATGGCCTCACTGACTCGATGGACATGGGTTTGGGTGAACTCTGGGAGTTGGTGATGGACAGGGAGGCCTGGCGTGCTGCGATTCATGGGGTCGCAAAGAGTCGGACACGACTGAGCGACTGAACTAAACTGAACTGAAGATTACAATGAATGAAATGCAAGAAAATAAAAAATGCTACAGAGAGCGTCAGCAACAGCAGAAGAATCTTTGAGGCACAAGACAAGAAAATTGAAATTAGCCAACCAGAGGACAAAGAAGTAAAAAGAATAAAAAGGTGTGAAAGAACCTGTGCGAACTTTGGGATAACGTTCACAGTTACAACCTGCATATTACTGGAGTCCCAGAAGGAGAAGAGAGGGAGAAGGGGACAGAGATTGTACTTAAAGAAATAATACCAGATAAGTTACTCACCTGATGAGACTTAGGCATCCAAGTTCATGTAGCTAATAAATCACCCCTCAGAGTTCACTCAAAATGATCGTCTCCAAGACACATTGTTTATAATCAAGCCAAAGAGAATTTTAGAAGCATCAAGATAAAAGCAAATGCTCACAAAATAAAAATTCCCTTGAGAACGTCAGTGGACTTCTGAGAAGAGACCTGTCAAGCCAGGAGAGGAAGGGATGATATATTCAAACTGATGAACGTAAACCTGCCAGCCAAGAATACTTTTCTCAGGAAGGTTGTCTTTCAGAAATGAAGATGAGATAAAGACGTTCCCAAACAAACAACAGTTGAGGGAGCTCACCAACACAGGTTTGCCTTACAAGATTGCCGAAGGGAGTTCTTCAAGCTAAATGAAGGATGTTAATTATTACATGAAAGAAGTGAAATTATATAACAGACTAGTAAATGTAAATGTGTAATCCAATACAGAATCCAATACTGAATATGGTAGTGTGTTAACCAGTTAGCTCTAGTCTAGGGGAAGTATTAAAATAACTATAGAGAAAGATATTTTGTTAGTGATATACAAGATAAAGAGAGGTAAATTCTGACATCAAAAACAGAACGTGTAGGGAGGGGATTGTATGTGATTGAAATTAATTTGTTATCAGTGTAATAGAGACTACTGTGTTTAGAGATTTTTTATGTGAACCATGTGGCAATAAAAATGTAAAAACCTACAGTAGATTCACAAAAAATAAAGAGAAAAAAATCAAAGCACATCATTATCCAGAATCATCAGTTCACAGTTCTAACTGTTGTACAGAACAGTCGAGTTGTTCTGGTCTCTACAGCATCCTTCAAGATCAGCCCCAGAGGACTCTCCTTCCACAAAGTGAAAAACTAATTTGTCTGTTATTATAAGCCAAAGAACTCTTTCTGCACCTCATCTCCTTCCTTATATCATATAGATGGTGCAGCTGTACTTTTTTAATTGCAAATTTTCATCCTGTGACATTCCTGTGTGGTTTTTATTGAAAAACTGCCAAATGATAAATCATCCCAACACCCTGTCTCCTCTGTTGGTTCTGGTTAAGACTTAATAAGAAGCCACATGTGAGTGTGTTGTGGTTTGTTTTGTGTATCCTTAGAGATAGAGAGTTGCAGAGTTTGCTGTGATGTATCTGGTGGTGATATGCACCTTCCTTTTGAAAATCAAATTTTGCCCTGTTAATTGCTGAAAGCATTTGCCTTTAAACCAAAGGCATCAATTAGCTAAATGATGTCCTCAAAACTAGTTCTTTATATTTAAGATACTTTCTTTTAAAAGTCTAGCATAGTACCATTCAGTCATTCAATAAACATTAGCTGAGCATCTATTAGTCAAGGCTATGGTTTTTCCAGTGGTCATATATGGATGTGAGAGTTGGACTGTGAAGAAAGCTGAGCGCCGAAGAATTGATGCTTTTTAATTGTGGTGTTGGAGAAGACTCTCGAGAGTCTCTTGGACTGCAAGGAGATCCAACCAGTCCATTCTAAAGGAGATCAGTCCTGGGTGTTCATTGGAAGGACTGATGTTGAAGCTGAAACTCCAATACTTTGGCCACCTCATGCGAAGAGCTGATTCATTGGAAAAGACCCTGATGCTGGGAGGGATTGGGGGCAGGAGGAGAAGGGGATGACAGAGGATGAGATGGCTGCATGGCATCACTGACTCGATGGACATAAGTTTGAGTGAACTCTGGGAGTTGGTGATGGACAGGGAGGCCTGGCGTGCTGCGATTCATGGGGTCGCAACGAGTTGGACACCACTGAGAGACTGAACTGAACAGAACTGAGCATCTATGAACTTATAGAGAGTGGAAATAGAGAGCTTATACACAGGAACAGGCCTCACTCCAATCCTGGGCCTTGGCAGGGCCTCAGCAGATGCCTGCAGCCTGTAGGAGCCTTGGAGAGCATGCCCAGATGCAGAAGGACTCAATGATAAGGAAAAGAGAATCTGTTCACAGATTTTTAGATGTTAAAGGAAGAACACATTTTGCTGTGTTTCCAGTGTTCTTAGGCTGATATGCAGGCTGGACTCAGCTGCACCAAAGCTCCATGTGCAGTAGAGCATCAGGTCATAGAGGTCAAGTCTGAGCAACCACTCAGGCTTTGAACTCTGAGTGCCATCCCAGTGGCACTAATCTTAGGTTTAAGAGGCTTAAGAATGACCACCCACAGGAGCTCAATAGCTCTGGAGTTGGTCATTACATCATCTCTGAGCAGAGGTGGATTAATCATGAAGCTAATGAAGCTTCACTTTCACAGCCTCTCCTTACACCAGCCCCTTCCAAGTCCCATGAGGGAAGCCCTACGGCTGTGCTCACAAGGATACAGATTTTGAAACAGCCATTTTCTTGAGATGAGGAAAAAAAAAATTCAGCAAAATCATTTCTTAACCAAATGTGAAGGAGTTTATTAAGTGAATGGAACACTAAATCCAGGAATCAAATTTGTTCAGGAAATCAAGAAAAGACTTAGGGGGCTTAGAAAGTACATGCTGCTTTTTCATTAGTACAGGATTGGTAGAAGGTAAAAACAGGATCAAAGATGATGAACTGACTAACTCAGAGGAAAGAAGAGCTGTTTAAGGATGAAGGAAACGATGCTAAGAGACAAATTTGGGAAACTGAGCCTGTCTGTCAGCACAGAGTGATGTAAAGGGAACAGGAGATGCACCAGGGGCGGGTACTCTTAGACAGGACTTGCATCTAGTTGTTGGTCAATCAGAAAAGGTGACTGAGAAACAACCAAGCCCAACAGAGGAAGCAAGATGGGATCAGAGGGAGCAGCTTGGGATGAAGACACAGAAGGAAGAGGAGATCCAGGAAAGTACCTGCTTCACGTGACAGAGTCTGTCTTCTTTTCAAATCTTCTTTCTTCTTTGTATCCACCAGAAGAGACTCTGCTCTGCTGCTGGAAAAAGTGACCCCCAAATCACACATACACACACACAGACACAAATGCACACATACACACACACTCATATACAGACACACACACACTCATCACAACCTACAGATGTTTGTGATCAGTGAGGCTCTTGCACATGCACCATTTGGAACATGCAGCCTCTGGGGCAGGAAAAAGAGAGAGACTAGAGAGTCACGTTTGGGCTTTTCCGGCCTCCACTCAGAAGTGACACCGCCCACACTTCATTGGCCACAATGAGTCACCGGGGAGTAGAAATGCAGCTATTTGATGAGTATCGCTGTCTATCCACGTCCTTCAGTGGAACTCCTGAGAGCAGCGCTGTCAGTTTTTTCTCACCTTGGAGAAGCTTCTGAGGTACAGCTTTGTGCAGAGATTGAACGTGATCTGACCCTCCGGAGTGGGCTTGAAGGCATTTTCTGTTTGGATCCTTTGGCTGGTGTGTCTCTGACTCCTTACTCCACCTCAGTCTGTGCCGAGTGGGGTCAGTTAGATTTGTGCCCCCACCTCCCTTCCCCATTCACTATCGCTCACTGCAGGGTGAGTGTCAGCATTTGTTCATGCGTTCATTTCTTATCCAGGGTTTGTTAAACTCCTTCTATGTGTCTTTACTTGACCTTATAGAGACATTGAAGAATAAGACACAATACTTGCTCTCAAGAAGCCCCCACTTTAGAGACAACAAGAAAGTTTTTACAGATTGAAGAGACACGGCAGTAATTTTGAGCTGGAGGAATTAGATAGAGTTCACAAAGTGCATCTAAAAACAGGGAAAGATAACACATTCTTTCTGTAGTGGGCTTGAAAATACGTCCTCTAGAATTCAAATATGCATAAATGTAATATTCATTATTTTTATAACTGATTACATCTTGTGCAGTAGTAAGTGGTGTTTGCATGGATTGAAAGTTCCACAAAGTTAACACAGACTCTCCCATTTAAGATTTGTCCCCCAAGTTAGCTTGGGTTTATGGTAATAATTATCTTGTCAACTCTAGTTGAAGCTCCCTGCTGAGACTGGTTTTCCTGTATTTAAGGAGACTTCTTCTTGTCTCTCCTCACCCAGATGGTGTCTGGGCTGAGAGGGTTTCTTACTACCAACAGCAGTGGGGAAGTGTCTTTGGTCTGCATGCTCTCCACTTAGAAGCCGCTTGTCTTTGATTTAGTAGTTTTGATTGCTCTGGTCTTTGGATCTCTGAAGCTGCACTATGGAGGAATGAATGAGGCCAATTCAGTGCCACACTCTCTGTTAGATGTTGCTGGTTATAGACTGCAAAGGGCTGAAGAGAGATGATGGGTTGGACCTCAGCCAGCTCATGACCAAGCTCATCACATGCCCTTGTGATGAAGTGGTCTTTAGTAAAGAGGCCTTTACCAACCTTGGTCTCATCCATACAAGGAACACAGATGGTGAGGATGTTAGATGTTGCTGGTTATAGACTGCAAAGGGCTGAAGAGAGATGATGGGTTGGACCTCAGCCAGCTCATGACCAAGCTCATCACATGCCCTTGTGATGAAGTGGTCTTTAGTAAAGAGGCCTTTACCAACCTTGGTCTCATCCATACAAGGAACACAGATGGTGAGGTGGGTCTCCAAAACTTTGGTGTAACAAATCAATTAATTGTTCCGTTTTAAGGTTGTATAGTTATTTTTTAATCCAAAATATTTTGTATATTAGTTACTCAGAAATAGATGTTTTTCTGGAACTCTCTTGTTTTATCCATGATCCAGCGGATGTTGGCAATTTGATCTCTGGTTCCCCTGCCTTTCTTAAAGCCAGCTTGAACATCAGGGAGTTCACGGTTCACGTATTGCTGAAGCCTGGCTTGGAGGATTTTGAAATTCCCAGCTCTTTGAGAATCTTCCACAGGGTATTGTGATCGACACAGTCAAAGGCTTTGGCATAGTCAATAAAGCAGAAAGAGATGTTTTTCTGGAACTCTCTTGCTTTTTTCATGATCCAGCGGATGTTGGCAATTTGATCTCTCGTTCCTCTGCCTTTTCTAAAGCCAGCTTGAACATCAGGGAGTTCACGGTTCACGTATTGCTGAAGCCTGGCTTGGAGGATTTTGAGCATTACTTTACTAGCATGTGAGATGAGTGCAATTGTGCGGTAGTTGGAGCATTCTTTGGCATTGCCTTTCTTTGGAATTGGAATGAAAGCTGACGTTTTCCAGTCCTGTGGCCACTGCTGAGTTTTCCAAATTTGCTGGCATATTGAGTGCAGCACTTTCACAGCATCATCTTTCAGGATTTGAAACAGCTCAACTGGAATTCCATCACCTCCACTAGCTTTGTTCGTAATGATGCTTTCTAAGGCCCACTTGACTTCACATTCCAAGATGTCTGGCTCTAGATTAGTGATCACATCATCATGATTATCTGGGTCGTGAAGATCTTTTTTGTACAGTTCTTCTGTGTATTCTTGCCACCTCTTCTTAATATCTTCTGCTTCTGTTAGGTCCGTACCATTTCTGTCCTTTATCGAGCCTATCCTTGCATGAAATGTTCCCTTGGTATCTCTAATTTTCTTGAAGAGATACAACATAGTGATTCAATATTTTAATGGAATATACGTCATTTAAAGATATTACAAAATCATAGCTATATATTTCTCTGCTGCATACTATCCTATTATTTTCCTTACATTATACATAGCAATTTTTATCTCTTAATTTCCACTTCAGTCTGGCAATACCCATAACCAAATTCCCACAGGCATTCATTTGTTTCTGGATTTGTGAGTCTCTTTCTGTTTCACTGATAAGATCATTTGTGCCATATTTTAGATTGAACTTAAACATGAATTCCTATGGCAGTTTGATGTGTGTTTCTGACACCCTTGCCTTGGATGAGAATATGTAAATATAGTTTCCTGAAAATAGTATTATTTTCAGGAATAGTACAATTTCATTTTTCCATATTTCATCCAGGAATGCACAGAATCTTAACTGCTGGACTGCAGGGAAGTTCCCCTGCACATTCTTGTTTAAATTAACCCTTATTTCATATTGTAGTAACATTGATATACAGTGTGTTGTTGGTGGCAGGTGAACCGAATGTATTTTCTATTTTGCTGATGTTCAGTCATCATGTCTGACTCTTTTTGTAGGAGCATTCCCTTTTTTCCAAGCCCTGTTACACTGGTAAGATCTATTTGTTTATACATAAGTGTATATAGATATAAATGTCTGGGTACACAGAGATGCAAATGTCTATGTATTTAGATGCATAAATGTATAGGTACATAGAAATGTAAATTCTACTTACATAGATATATAAATGTCTATGTACGTAGTGATATAAATGCCTGGCTACATAGAAATATAAATATCTACATAAAGAGAAATATAAATATCAGCAATACGTGAACCATGAACTTCCTGATGTTCAAGCTGGTTTTAGAAAAGGCAGAGGAACCAGAGGTCAAATTGCCCACATCCGCTGGATCATCGAAAAAGCAAGAGAGTTCCAGAAAAACATCTATTTCTGCTTTATTGATTATGCCAAAGCCTTTGACTGTGTGGATCACAATAAACTATGGAAAATTCTTCAAGAGATGGGAATACCAGACCACCTAACCTGCCTCTTGGGAAATCTGTATGCAGGTCAGGAAGCAACAGTTAGAACTGGATATGGAACAACAGACCGGTTCCAAATAGGAAAAGGAGTACGTCAAGGCTGTATATTGTCACCCTGCTTATTTAACTTCTATGCAGAGTACATCATGAGAAATGCTGGACTGGAAGAAACACAAGCTGGAATCAAGATTGCCGGGAGAAATATCAATAACCTCAGATATGCAGATGACACCACCCTTATGGCAGAAAGTGAAGAGGAGCTGAAAAGCCTCTTGATGAAAGCGAAAGAGGAGAGTGAAAAAGTTGGCTTAAAGCTCAACATTCAGAAAACGAAGATCATGGCATCTGGTCCCTCACTCCATGGGAAATAGATGGAGAAACAGTGGAAACAGTGTCAGAGTTTATTTTGGGGGGCTCCAAAATCACTACAGATGGTGACTGCAGCCATGAAGTTAAAAGACGCTTACTCCTTGGAAGAAAAGTTATGACCAACCTAGATAGCATATTCAAAAGCAGAGACATTACTTTGCCACCTAAGGTCCGTCTAGTCAAGGCTTTGGTTTTTCCTGTGGTCATGTTTGGATGTGAGAGTTGGACTGTGAAGAAGGCTGAGCACCGAAGAATTGATGCTTTTGAACTGTGGTGTTGGAGAAGACTCTTGAGAGTCCCTTGGACTGCAAGGAGATCCAACCAGTCCATTCTGAAGATCAGCCCTGGGATTTCTTTGGAAGGAATGATGCTAAAGCTGAAACTCCAGTACTTTGGTCACCTCATGCGAAGAGTTGACTCATTGGAAAAGACTCTGATGCTGGGAGGGATTGGGGGCAGGAGGAGAAGGGGTCGACAGAGGATGAGATGGCTGGATGGCATCACCGACTCGATGGACGTGAGTCTGAGTGAACTCCGGGAGATGGTGATGGACAGGGAGGCCTGGCGTGCTGCGATTCATGGGGTCACAAAGAGTCGGATATGACTGAGCGACTGAACTGAACTGATGTATATACAGATGTAAATATCTCTTATAAATACATATAGATATATACATAGACATATAAATATCTATATACATGGGAGATGGTTACACAGTGGACAATACAATAGACACTCTTATAAAGTAGATAAAATAAGTGATACAGTTAGTGGCAGTGAGAAGATCATATTACGAGAGAGAAACATAAGCAGTTTCAAAGCAAAGGGAACAAATCTAACCAGGGTTCATGTAACTACTTTTAATCTGGTGGCAATAAACCATGAAGTCCACAGAGGATTTAGGTGGTGATGGCAAATTCTGGAAGGGTCAGATAGTGAAAAAAAAGTTAAATGTTTCATCTTTGTTTACAAAGTATTCCTTATCAATTTATGGATACATACTTGTTGATATCTCCTTAAGCATGTATCATCCCATACATCTTCATATGCCCTCATCCAACCTGTTTCAACTCACATCATTCCAAGCATAACTCCAACTTGTTGCAATTCTAGTTAGTCATTTCTTGCAATTTCATAAAAAAGACACACGGTAATTCATTCATATAGACCAGTAAAGGCTAGGATTTCTGTCTAATGTTTTTTTAGGGGCCTTATAAATCATGTAAAATTTCAACTCTCCTCCCTGCTTCACCATGTTTTGATTCAATTGATATGGGAAATGCTATGGAAAGACTGTTTAGTATAATCTGAATTCACCAGGTATCTATTGTTTGGTGTACATGAAGATATGAGAAGTAGATTTTGATGGATATAAAAATAAATATCTTGAATGTAGGAACATGATTAGAAATTGGGAGAGTCATTTGATCAGAGAGCAATCACAATGAATCAACTCCACCTCCCTCACCCACGAGGGCAAGGTTATCTTGGTAATAACATCAGCAACAGGGGAGTTAAAATATTATTCCTGTAAAAAATTATTAACAGAAAGTGAAAGTCTCTCAGTCATGTCCAACTCTTTGTGACCCCATGGACTGTAGCCTGCCAGGTTCCTCTGTCCATGGAATTCTCCAGACAAGAATACTGGAGTGGATTGACATTCCCTTCTCCAGGAGACCTTCCCAACCCAAGGATCGAACCTGGGTCTCTTGCATTGCACACAGACTGTTTACCATCTGAACCACTAAAGAAGCCTTAGTTCACAGAAAGGGCAGAGGAAATGTTTTCATAGATAGAACACAACTTTCCAAGAGACTCTAAATTTCAGATAAATGTTTTATTATTTGAAATATTGAGTGGATTATGTATTAGTTTTATAGACTGTTCAAGGTAGCATTATATTCCTTCCTGGAATGAATGCATCACCTTTTGATTCATGCACTAGTGACACACTTAGCCAGACTTAGAGATGATTTATGTTGCATAGTATTCTAAACCAATTTGTGCAAAACAGCTACAGATCTGACAAGAAACATTTACTCTCACATTGTTGTTATTGTTGTTCTTCAGTTGATAAGTTCTATCTGACTCTTTGTGATTCCATGGACTACAGTGCACCAGGATTCCCTGTCCTTTGCTATCTCCTGGAGTTTGCTCAAATTTTTTTCCATTGACTTGGTGATGCCATCTAACCATCTCTTCCTCTGCCTTATTTTCCTTTTGCCCTCAATCTTTCCCAGCCAGGGTCTTTTCCAATGAATTGGCTCTTTGGATCAGGTGGCCAAAGTATTGGAGCTTCAGCTTCATCATCAGTCCTTCCAATGAATATTCAGGGTTGATTTCCTTTAGGAATGATTTGTTTGATTTCCTTGCAGCCCAAGTGACTCTCAAGAGTCTTCTCCAACACCTCAGTTCAAAAGCATCAATTCTTCAGTGCTCAGTTTTCTTTATGGTCCAACTCTCACATCCATACATGACTACTGGAAAAACCAGTAGCTTCTACTCTCACATTTTCTTGGTCTCCAAAATTGTTGCAGATGGTGACTGCAGCCATGAAATTAAAAGATGCTTGCTCCTTAGAAGAAAGGCTATAACAAACCTAGACAGCATATTAAAAAGCAGAGACATTACTTTGCCAACAAAGGTCCATCTAGTCAAAGCTACGGTTTTTCCAGTAGTCAATTCTAAAGGAAACAAATCCTGAATATTCGTTGGAAGGACTGATGCTGAAGCTAAAGCCCCAATACTTTAAGTTGACTCATTAGAAAAGATCCTGATGCTGGGAAAGATTGAAGGCAGGAGGAGAAGGAGACAACAGAGGATGAGAGTGTTGGGTGGCATCACTGACTCGATGGACATGAGTTTGATCAAGCTCCAGGAGATGGTGAAGGACAGGGAAGCCTGATGTGTTGTAGTCCATGTGGTCACAAAGAGTCGGACACAACTGAGAGCCTGAACCACAACAGTTCAGTTCAGTCGCTCAGTCATGTCTGACTCTTTGCGACCCCATGAATCGCAGCACGCCAGGCCTCCCTGTCCATCACCAACTCCCGGAGTTCACTCAGCCTCACGTCCATCGAGTCGGTGATGCCATCCAGCCACCTCATCCTCTGTCGTCCCCTTCTCCTCCTGCCCCCAATCCCTCCCAGCATCAGAGTCTTCTCCAATGAGTTAACTCTTCGCATGAGGTGGCCAAAGTACTGGAGTTGGAGCTTCAGCACCATTCCCTCCAAAGAAATCCCAGGGCTGATCTCCTTCAGGATAGACTGGTTGGATCTCCTTGCAGTCCAAGGGACTCTCAATGGGGTATCAAATTTGTCTTTACATATTGCCTACTATATTTAGACTTTTGGTTCATACTTCATGTAACCAGGTAGTGTCATAATTAAATCCAATTTGAAACTAAGCTTATTTTAAGGATGTAGTTTGCCTACTAGCAGCCTAGGAACCTTCTGTTTTCACCAGCACCTGTTACTCTGGTGTGACATCTCAAAACTCAGGAACTCTTACTTGTTGATGTGAGTATCAATTTTAGCACAGTTTGAATAGAGAAGTGAAAAATCAGAGTGCTTATTTTATCAGGTTTCTTGAGGGAGAAATTTGAAACTGTTAGAAGGCAAAGGGCATGCAGCTTATGGGCTCTTTGACTCACTAATTTTTGTGGGAATTTTCTTACATATTTTTTCAAGTGTGACCTTTCATTCATAAAATAGCAAATAACAGAATTAGAAGAAAGTAATTTGACATGATGAGTTGTTTCTACCCAAAAAATCTGAACACAAAGGAATCAGTGGGAACTGCAAAGATCAGGTGGCCAAGGTTTTAAGAATATTTTAGGTTGGCAAATAGTAACTAGTGTGTTTTCAATTTCAACAATATATTTTTATTTTGATAAAGAATATCTTTTTCTGGAAGGCTTCCAATGTGACTGCCTCCTGCTGGAAGCCTGGGATGATGGAATCAGGCCACTTCCTGTTTGTCTTTATAGGACACTGGGCTGAACTCTAAGAAATCCCTGGCTGTCCCCTGGATCCTGACCATCACATGGACAGATATTGGTAACAGTTTTGTTTTGCCTGTTGAAGTGTTTAATGACAAAGGTTCTTTCAGTTTCCTGATGTGGGTGAAGTGGGGAGCCCAGTGATGATTTCTTTTTTAAGAACTGTACATCCTAGTTCCCACATGCAAGTGAGCCCCATGTCCAATGAGAAACCTGCATGTGTGTGACCTGTGCCTCCTGGGAGAGCAGCTTTGAGCTAGTTTAAACCTAACCAACTTCTGTCTATTATACATGGTAGATTCAGACCTCTCTAAATCCTGTCTGTGGGCTTCTCTGGTGGCTCAGACGGTAAAGAATCTGCCTGCAATTCAGGAGACCTGGGTTTGATCCCTGCGTCAGGAAGATCCCTTGGAGAAGGGAATGGCTACCCACTCTGGTATACTTGCCTGGGAAATCCCATGAAGGAGATTTCTACAGAAAGGGGGAGGCTGGAGAGAGCTACAGTCCATGGGGTCACAAACAGTCGGACATGACCGAGCAACTAACACTTTCGCTTTTGAAGTCCTGTCTACACCGATGATGTTTAGATGAGACTGCATACTTTGTAAAATGAGAACGTTTACACTTGACAGTGTTCTCTGTGCACAAGGACATGGACACCTGCGTGGAGGCCTGGCCTGGCCTCTGTCCTGGAAAACTCTGTGCCTGCGTCTGAATGTCAGTGCTCAGATGTCTGGGATCTCGAGCTGAGGTGGGCTTCTCTGGGTACCGTGCTCTCTGCTGAATGGGCTTCCATGACCCTCCCAGGGGTCTGTGCTGCGGTCAGGCTCATAGACTCTTCCCTGCCAGGTTCACCTTCCCTGGGGCTCATGAAGACCCCTCAGGTGGGCTACCTGGTAATTATTCTAATGTTCAGCACATTCAGGTTGAGTAGGGAGGCAGGTTCACCTGGGGAATTGGTTCCAGGGTGCAGGGATCGGGCATAAAGTCAACGGGCAGCAGGTGAGGTTGCTGCTGTGCTCTCCTTCCAGTCGACTCTCTCCTCCGAAGACAACTGAGCTGCCCCGCGTCTTTCAGCCCAGCTCTCCTATTTTCTCAACATCTCAGCAGGACAAGAAAGACAGAGCCTGCCAGAACCAAGGTAGGGTGTTCAACTCTAGCATGAGCTTTCAAAAAATCACACAGAACAGCAGTGAAAACAGGAGGGGCCTGACTTCTCAGGGACAATTGTAGGGAGAGGAGATGATTCCTACACTTCTTTCTAGGGTCCCCGGAGGTCCCAGGGACCTGGCTTGTTTACACATTGTGACCCCACCAACTACAGCCTTGGTGTCCTGACCGAGAGCACGTGTGACCCCAGGTCAGGGGTCTGGGGACTGTGTGAGTCTCACCCCATATCCATGGGTCAGGACCATGTGTACGGGGAGACCCCACACACACAAAGCTAAGAAAAAGGGATGAATACGTGTGAGTTTCATTTGTGTTTAGGAATTAATGCTTTATGACATTCACTTTATACAGACATGTGCCTGTTTGCCTCCTTTATCCCTTCAAGATTCACCCTCCCTGGGGCTCCTGGAGACTCCTCAGGTGGCCTAGCTGGTAGTTATTCCAATTTACCAGGACAAGCATGGTGGGAAGGGAGCAGGTTTATCTGGGCAATTGATTACAGGGCATAAAAGGCCAATGGGCAGCAGGTGAGGTCTCTGCTGTGATCTCCTTCTGGTAGATCATCCCTACTCAGCAGAGAACAGACCTGGCCCTCATCTCCCAGCCCTGCGCATGGTGTGTTTTCTTTACACCTCAGTGGGACAAGAAAAAACCGAGCCTGCCAGAACCAAGGTAGTGAGCTCGACATTGCCATGACAGCTGTGAAAAACAGTTAATATCACATAGAACCAAAGGGACCAGAGGGGGCCTTCTCTGGGACAAGTGTGGGGAGAGGAGACCGACCCGACACGTCTTTCTGCCATCCCAGGAGTGCTGCAGCCAACACAGCAGGTAGGGATTAAAAGCGGTTGACACACAGTTTGGGAAAAAGAAGCTAGAGACAGAATTAAAGTTTTAAAGATGGGACTGGGGGACTCAAGACCTCTTGGGTCAAGATCCCTGTTCCTCGGCGCCACATCACTTTTATTTAGTGTCTTGGCAAGCAGAAAGTATCTGTCGTGCTACGATGAAGTCAACCTCCTGTGTCCCCAGTCACATCTCCCATTTTATTGATTACTTTAAACTATCTTTGTTATTTTCTTGTACAAGGGCTATCACCTAGCTGGAGGTCATAGACCCGCATAAGCCTTGGGAAAACATCTTACTGTGTGCACAAGCAGTGTTCTGAATTTGCGCTGACCTGGCATTCCAAAGTCCACACTATGTTTTTCCTTAGTCTAGCAGGGCATGACAACCCCAAGTGATCAACCTGGTGTACTTTTATTCGGGTTATGTTGTATTTCTATATTTTGCTTTTGTTTTTTTCCCATGGTGATTTTCTCATGGCTTAGCCAGAGCAACAGGCAGCTATTAACCCCTGCACAGAAGGTTACAGGAACCCGCTCGTTTCCCACTTTAGAGGCCCAATCAGCAGATACTGGTGTCCTAACCAAGGGTTATGTGACCTCGGGTGCAGGGTTTGGGGATTGTGTGGGTCTCATCTCTTCATGGCTCAGGATCCTGTACCCAGAGACCCTATATCTGCTCTTTACCTGCAGTGGACCTGGTCCCCTCGGAGATTCCCAACATCTGGGAATTGAGGGTGTTGCCCTGATTAACCTGTGGTCCTTTTTCTTCTCTTCATCTTGTCACATTCACATGAGGCCAGGTACCTCTGAGCAGGTTGCTGCTGTGTGTTCTGCTGAGTGAAAACTTTTGGTGGTGTCATATTAATGTCATTGCATATCACATATCTAATCCACAGGGTCACCACTGTCTGGTGTCCCCTAGATGGATCTCAGGTAATTTAATTTTTATTTTTTATTGGAGTCAAGTTGATTTTCATTGTTTTGTTAGTTTTAGTTGTATAGGAACTTGATTTTACATAAAGGTGTATCTATTCTTTTTCTATTTTTTTCCGCATATAGGTTATTACAGTTTGTTCAGTAGAGTTCCCTGTTCTATTCACTAGGTCCTATTTGATTATCAGTTTGATCAATATTAGTGTGTGTATTTAAACCCTAAATTCTAAATTTATCCCTCCGTTCTAGCTTTCTTTGGATAATCATAATCTGATTTTCTCAGGCTGTCTGTTTTGCACATTAGATCATTGGTATGAATGTATAGATTCCAGCTGTATGTGATGACTCATGATATTTGTCTTTTCCTTTCTGACCATCTCTTAGTCCATCCATGCTGCTGACAGTATCCTTGTTTCGTTTCATTTTATGGATGAGCAGTATTCTAGTGTATAGATGTCCTCATAGTCCTCATTTTCCTGTCAGTGGACATTTTGGTGGGTTCTAGGGCTTGCTTATTATAAACAGTGCTGCCCTGATAATCAAGTTGCACATGTCATTTTGAATGGTGATTTTCTCTGGATCTAAGCCCATGAATGGGATTGCAGGATCATACGATACCTCTATGTCTTGTGTTCCTTGGAACTTCCATGCTGTTTTCCATAGTGGCTTCGCCGTTTACATTTCCACCAAGATTGTAGGAGGATTTCATTTTCCATACATTCTTTGCAGATCTTTTATTTTACTTATTTATTTTATCTTTATTCTTTGTAGATCTTTTCAATGATGGCTATTGTGACCAGTGTGAGGTGATACATTATAGTTTTGATTGACATTGATTAAATAATTATTGATGTGGAGTACCTTTCCATGGACTTTGATTATTTTATACCTTGTGAGTGCAGTGTACCTCTTGGAACTGGCTTCTTGAGACTTGGTCCTGTTCGGTATTCTTTTCTGATGATTTACCCCAGGACACTTCTTGAGGGCAGGTGCCATTTAAAGCCCTGTCAAACGTGTGACTGTTAACAGCCCTTCAGCACCTGTCTCATGACTTCCCGGCTGGCTCAGTAGTAGAGAATCCACCTGCAATGCAGGGGACTTTGAGGAGACACAGGTTCAATTCCTGGATTGGGAAGATCCCTTGGAGGAGGAAATGGCAACTCAGTCCAGTATTCTTGCCTGGAGAATCCCATGGACAAAGGAGTCTGGCAGGCTACAGTTCATGGAGTAAAAAAGAACATAACTGAGCAAATAAGCAACAACAACAGCACCTGTTTTAAGGTGTGAATATTGAGCTGTACCAGCTAACCCTGGAGAAGGCAATGGCACCCCACTCCAGTACTCTTGCCTGGAGAATCCCATGGATGGAGGAGCCTGGTAGGCTACAGTCCACGGGGTCGCAAAGAGTCGGGCACCACTGAGCGACTTCACTTTCACCAGCTAATTACTTCCTGCCCCCCAAGTTTTCTATTTTGCTAACTGTAAGTTTCTAAGTCTGTGAATCTGTCTTTTGTAGTGAAGTTCATTTTCATCCATTGAAGTGATATTCTATATTCTCTCTCTTTCCCTGTCTCACTTACCTCACTTAGTATGACCACCTCTAGTTTCTTCCCTCTAACTGGAACTGGCATTATTTCATCCTTCTTTATGTCTGAGCAATATTGCATTGTGTATATTTACCCCATTTTCTGTATCCATTCGTCTGTACTTGTACACATATGTTGCTTCCCTGTCTTGGCCACTGTACCTAGTCCTGCCATGATCTTTGGGGTGCAGGTAGGTGTCTTAAAATTTTGTTTTTTTCTGGATCTATTCCTAGGTATGGGATTTCTGGGTCACTGTGTCACTGGATTCTTCTCTGTTTAGTTTTTAAAAGAAGCTCCATAATGTTCTCCCTAGTGGATATACCAATTTACATGCCCACCAACAGTGTAGGAGGGTTCCTTTCTCTCTGCAGAATTTATTGTTGTGGGTTTTCGTGGCTGTTCTGATCAGTGTGATCATTTGATTTGCCTTTCTTAACTGGAACCTTCCTTCATAGCTCAGTCGGTAAAGAATTGGCCTGCAATGCAGGAGCCCTGGGTTCAATTCCTAGGTCTGGAAGATATCCTAGAGAAGGAAGTGGCAACCCACTCCAGTATTCTTGCCTGGAAAATCCCATGGACAGAGGAGCCTGGCGGGTCACAACAGTCAGGCATGACTTAGCGACTAAACCACAAACCACCACAGAACTAGTGATGCTGAGCATCTTTTCATGTTCTTTATGACTCTCTCTATGACATCTTTAGAGAAATATGCATTTAGGTCTTTGGCTGATCTTTTACTGAGTTGGGTTTTTGTTTTTTTCAGTTGAGTTGTACTAGTGGCTTGCACCCACTCAGCAGACATGAGTTTGAGCAAATTCCCAGTGAAATTTGCTTAGTGAAGGACAGGGAAGGCTGGTGTACTGCAGTCCATGTGGTTGCCACTGAACGACTACAAAACCTGGATCCTCCTGAATATTAAATGCCCAGCAGTTCAGCTCTTCATGGTGTTTTTACAGAAAATGGCCAACAGGCAGCAGAACTTCTTCATGCTGCATTGCTTTCCCCCCTGCAATTTCCTTGTTATTTTTTATTGGAATATAGTTGATTGCTGATGTTGTGTTTGTCTCAGGTTTACAGGAACCCAGTTCAGTTATATTAATACATAGATGTTTATTCTCTTTGGGGTTCTTTTTTGCCTACAGGTGATTAGAGTGTGTTCATAAACTTCCCTATGCTATTCAGTAGGTACTTTTTGATTACCTATTTGATATATAGTAATGTGTATGTGTTAATTCCAATCTCTTAATTTATTCTGCCTATAATTGGAGGTTCGGCACTCTGCTGAGGGCAACAGGCACTCCAGGTCCATTGTGGAGGCACACTGCCTGCCCCATGTTCCCAGCTCCCTCAGCCCCAGGACTCTCTAGGTTTGTGACACCAGCCTCGGTCACTATGTCCTGAGGCATGTAGAGTTAGCATTTCTTTTTCATTTTTCCTGTTTCTCTCCCATTATTTGAAATGGAGTCAGGTGGCACTAGTGGTAAAGAATCTGCCTGCCAATGCAGGAGATATAAAGAGATGTAGGTTTGATCCCTGGGTTGAGAAAATCCCCCAGAGAAGGGAATCCCACTCCAGTATTCTTGCCTGGAGAATCCCATGGAGAATCTCAGAAGAGGCGGGAGGGCTACCGTCCATAGGGTCACAAAGAGCCGGACACAGCTGAGCAATTTAGCACTCATATAGGTGAATTACAATCTTGTGGGGGTTTTCCCTTTTCCTTCTACCACAACTTGTTTCACTTTTCTTAATACATAGATGTATTTTTTTCCATATAGGTTATTACAGAGTGTGGAGTAAGTTTCCTTGTGTCCTACAGAGGGTCCTGGACATTTATTTTATCAATACTAGTATGGATACACTAGTCAAGCAGCTCACTTCTCCACGCCACACATCCTTATATATTAGTGACCGAAAGCTTATTTTCTAAGTCTGTGAGGCTGTATCTCCAGACAAGAAGTTCATTTTTATCCATCTTTTCGCTTACACCTAGAAGTGATATCATATGATACTTGTCTCTCCCTGTCTCCCTCACTTTGCTCGGAATGACCGTCTCTACTTTCTTTCCTGTGGCCATGCCTGGCCTTATTTCTTATTACTTTAAGGTTGAGAAACATTCATCTGTGTTTCTACAATTAGCTTGATTCCCTGTCTTGGCTATTGTATGTAGTGGGGCCAAAATCTCAGGGCTACCCATCTCTTGAAATTTTGATTGTCTCGACCACCCCAGTCCAGACATGAGGCACACATCTGCTCAGGCTCCAGGGATGGGATAGCAGCCTAACTGGGGAGGTTGCAGGGAATAAACTAAGCATCGCTTTTCCTTTCCTTTAATCTCATGCCAGTGCTGTGTTGGAGTATAGTCAAGTTGTGCTTGCTGTCAGTGTACAATTGCCTGATTCAGTGATGACATGTATACACAGCATATCCATTCTTTTTTGGATTATTTTTCCATAGAGGTTATTGCAGAAGGTTGAGCACAGTTCCACATCCTGAACATCAGGTCCTTCTTGAGTATCAGAGACACAGATTTCTGTTTATATACGGAAGGAAGGAAGGAAGGAGGTAATCCTTTTGGATTATCTATTACAGCTACAGATTTCTGAGTATATATGGAAAGAAGGAAGGAGGTAATCCTTTTGGATTAGCTATGACAGCTACAGATTTCTGTAAATATGCTGAGATATACTTGAAACCGACTTGAAAGTTGTGTTTGGAATTTGTTTCTTCAGTGCTCTTTGCTGAGGGCAGCTGTCATGAACAGAACCTCAAGTGTTGTGAATTAGAGGTGCCAGTAAGCCCCGGTGGTTAGGTTGTAGTCAAAGGAAATGTCTACAGGTGGCAACACTTTTTCACACCCATCTCTGGTTCCTGAGTCAACCAGAGCTTTAGGCAAAGTGGGCTTCCTGGGCTGTGAATTCATGTGGAATATGCCTGAGCAAACACTTAGGGCTTGTGTCTCACTACTTCTTCCCCCTAAAGCTTCACACCCCAACCCCAGACTAATCCCAACCAGGGCCACAGCACCCAGCCGGGGATGCTAAGGTGCCTAGGAGGCTGCACTCTCAGTAAGGAAGCTTGAGCTGGGAACCCCAACACCAGGAGACCTAGAGGCTAGGTGACTTTTCCAAGGTCCTCAAAGCCAGACGGTCAGGACACCATTCTCTGGATGCACTAGGAACTGTGGCCCCAACCAGATAAAACCAGACAGTAGAGCTTTAATCACTTAATTAAGGGCACCCTGTCTGGTTGTATCAACCCCACCACAGTGCAGCCATGAAAACCAAGACTGCCCAGCCTCCAGGGATGAAACAGAAGCCCAAGCCAGGTGCATGTTTCATATACGAAGATAGAATTTTCTGTATTTCATGTATGATAATATAGGTGCATATTTCATATATGAAATATGGACTTTTCAATTTCATATATGGAAATACGGGGGCATACTTCCATCTATGGCAATAGAATTTTGTTTCATCTATGAAAATGTAGGGGCATATTTCATACATGAAAGTAGAATTTCCTGTATTTCATGTATGAAAATATAGGGATACATTTCATACATGAAGGAGGAATTTTCTATATTTCATGTATGAAAATATGGAGGGTTATTTCATACATGCATGTAGAATTTCCTATATTTCATATATAAAAATATGGGTATATACATTTGTAGAGTGAATTCCTTTGCTATAGTTTTTTTCAAGAAAAGAAGCAACATTTTACTCTAACTTCTAATGATACTAATTCTTACAACTTTGCAATGGTAAATCATGAGTTTCACCTGGACTTGCAGGGCAATCGCTCTCAAACTTCAATGTGCTTCAGAATCACCTGGACGGTCTTGTGAAATGAAAATATCTCCTGCCACGTTAATAAACAAGTAATGTCATAGCCAGCAGTGATTTCTGGCCTCCAATAAGAGCTCCCCAAACTTTGATCCATTGGACGGTGCTACCCTCCATGGTGATTGCAGAGGAACTGGGGGAATGCAAGAAGCAAGCCGAACAAGGAGACAGGATTGGCCCCAGACAGCTGAGGTGCATATGAAGGGAAGGAATTCAGTGAACCCCGAGGCTTGCATCTTTCCATACATAGAATGCTAAATTCCTTGAACCTGAACTTCAGGTTCAGTTCAGACTGCCTGCTCCCTTTGTTGCAAGCTTATCTATAGCTTCCTTGGAGCAGTTTCCTCAGAGCTACTGAGATGCTGTCTCTGGGGCTCGGACTCCTAAACATTCCCACCAAATAAAATAACTCTCTACTTTCAGGTTGTGACTATATTTTTTAGTCGACAGCTTATTAACTCACATTGTCAGACTGTAGAAATAGAGGTTCTGATTCAGTAGATTTGCACATACCAGTCCAGGGATCATAATTAAAATCATTATGACTTTTATTTAATGTATCTCTTCTAACCCAAGTATACTGTCTTACATTTTAATACACACAAAAGTCTTCATATGAAATAAGATTGATAAGTGACTTCATTAGAGCATTCTGAACTGAACTCAAAATGTAAGCATCAAGAATAACATTAAAATGCTCTCTCAGAGAACATAAACAAAAGCAAGTTAAAAAAAATTTATCCTATAGTTAGAATAATTGCCTTGATTTAACTAATCAATTCTTTGTGAAGCAAAAATAAAAAGAGTAAACCTACTTTATGTGATTTTTTAAAATCACATAATTAGTTTCTTGATGAATCTTCTATTTTTGAAAATTTCTAGGGGGGTTCAGGATGGGGAACTCATGTATACCTGTGGCGGATTCGTGTCAATGTATGGCAAAACCAATACAGTATTGTAAAGTAAAATAAAGTAAAAATAAAAATTAAAAAAAAGAAATAAAAGAAAATTTCTCATTTTTATTTTGCTAACTTTGTTTCTTGTTGATTATTTTTTGTGTTTATAGCTAGCCAGCAAGTATTTTTTTTAAATTGAAATACAGTTGATTTACATTACTATATTTGTTTTGGGATACAACATAGTGATTGAATATTTTCCTGTAATATACTCTGTTTAAAGGTATTACAAAATACTGGCCATATTTCCTCTGCTGTATAGTGTATCCTTGTTTCTTATTTTATACATAGTGGTTTGCATCTCTTAATCCTCTGCCCTTGGCTGGCCCCTCTCACCTCCCTCTGCTCACTGGTGAGCATCAGTGCTCTATGTCTGTGAGCCTGTTTCTGTTTCATAGGTAAGTTCATTTATGTCACAAGCTCTGTCCCACGTATAAGTGATATGGTATTTGCCTTTGTCTTTCTCTCTTCACTTAATATGATAATATCTAGGTTCCTGTCCCTGAAAATGGCATTATTTTAATAATTTCCATATTTCATGTATGGAAATATGGAGCAGATTAACATATATGAAACATAATTTTCTCTTTAATATATGAAAATATGGGTACATATTTCATATTGCAAATAGAATTTTCCATATTTTACATGTGAAAGATGGATATACACTTTTGTAGAGTGAACTCCTTTGCTATTCTTCTTTAAACTAAAGAATCAGCATTTTACTATAACTAACATAAATTCTTACAATTTTGTGCTGGCAAATCATGAGTTTAGCCTGGACTTGTAGGGCAATAAATAGCTCTCAGACTTCAGTGTGCTTCATTGCCTCAGATTCACCTGGATAGTGTATTAACTGCAATTGTCAGACTGCGGTTCCAGAGCTTCTGATTTACTACATTTGGAGATACCAGTCCATGGACCATTATGGAAATTATTGTGCCTTTGAGTAATGCTTTTAAAGACTTAACTTTTGTAACCCAAGGGTTCAGTTCAGTTCAGTCACTCAGTCGTGTCCAACTCTTTGCAACCACATGAACTGCAACACACCAGGCCTCCCTGTCCATCACCAGCTCCCGGAGTTCACTCAAACTCATGTCCATTGAGTCAATGATGCCATCCAACCATCTCATCCTCTGTTGTCCCCTTCTCCTCCTGCCTTCAATCTTTCTGAACATCAGGGTCTTTTCAAATGAGTCAGCTCTTTGCATCAGGTGGCCAAAGTATTGGAGTTTCAGCTTCAACATCAGTCCTTCCAAGGAACACCCAGGACTGATTTCCTGTAGGATGGACTGGATGGATCTCCTTGCAGTCCAAGGGACTCTCAAGAGTCTTCTCCAACACCACAGTTCAAAAGCATCAATTCTTCTGCACTCAGCTTTCTGTATAGTCCAATTCTCAAATCCATGCATGACTACTGGAAAAACCATAGCTTTGACTAGATGGACCTTTGTTGGCAAAGTAATGTCTCTGCTTTTTAATATGCTGTCTAGGTTGGTTATAACTTTCCTTCCAAGGAGTAAGCATCTTTTAATTTCATGGCTGCAGTCACCATCTACAGTGATTTTGGAGCCCCCAAAAATAAAGTCTGACACTGTTTCCACTGTTTCCCCATCTGTTCCCCATGAAGTGATGGGACCAGATGCCATGATCTTAGTTTTCTGAATGTTGAGCTTTAAGCCAACTTTTTCACTCTCCTCTTTCACTTTCATCAACAGGCTCGTTAGTTCTTCTTCACTTTCTGCCATAGGATGGTGTCATCTGCATATCTGAGGTTATTGGTATTTCTCCCAAGTGTACTGTCTTGCATCTTAGTACGCACCAAAATCTTCATTTGAAACAAGATTGCTCGATGACTGCTATTTTAGGGCACTGTGAACTGAAATCAAAATGTAGGCATCAAAAATGATGTTAAAGTATTTTCTCAGAGAATATTGAAAACAACTTTTAAAAAAATATATTTACCCTGTAGTTAGACTAATTAACTTGACTAATTGTTCCTTTGTGAAGCAAAAATGAAGAGAGTAAATCTACTTTATGTGATTTTTAAAAATCTCATCAAAATTAATTTCTTGATGGAATCTTTTAGTTTTGAAAAATTCCCATCTTTATATTGCTTATTTTTTCCTGTTGATTGTTTTTTTTGTTTGTAGCTAGCCATCAACTATTTTTTTTAAATGACATACAGGTAATTTACATTACTGTAGTTGTCTTGCGTGTACAACCTAGTGATTCAATGTTTTCACAAACTCTACTCCATTGAAAGTTATTACAAAATAGAGTGTATGTGTCCCTCGGCTGTGCACTATAAACTTGCAACTAATTTATACATAGTGGTTTGTCTCTCTTAATCCTCTATCCTTACCTTAGCCTCCCACATCCCATTCCCCGTTAGCTCTCTATAACTGTGAATCTGTTTCTCTTTCACAGATAAGGTCAGTTGTGTTGTATTTTAATTTCCACATGTAAGTGATATCATACGGTGTTTGTTTTTGTGTTTCTGACTTCACTTTGATTACCTCCAGGATTGTTTTGCTGAAAATAGCATTATTTCAATCTTTTCTGTATTTCCTATATGAGTTGTGGGTGGATATTTCTATACATGAAAATAGAATTTTCTATATATCATGTAAGAAAACATGAGTGCATATATCCATATATGAAAATTGAATTTTCTGTGTTTCCTGTATGAAAATATAGGTGTATATTTCTATATAAGAAAATCTAATTTTCTATATTTCCTATATGAAATTATGGGTGCATATGCTCATACATGAAAATCAAATTTTCTATTTTACCTGTATTAAAATATAGGTGTATATTTCCATATAAGAAAATCAAATTTTTGTATTTTCTGTAAGAATTAAGGGTATGTATTTCCAGGTGTGAAAATATTTTCTATATTTCATTTATGAAAATGAGTTCAGATTCTAGGTTTAGCTCTCTTGATAGTTTTGTGGGTTTTTTTTTTTCTGGCATGTGGCGACAATCCCTTATAGAGAACGTTGCCAATGTACATTCCCACTAACAGTGGGAATTAGCATTCCTAATCCTGTGAGACAGTGTGGTATTTTATATAAATTCCTATTTAAAGAGTGTGAGAAAAATTTGCCAGTGGTGAGTGGCTTTTAGATAGTTGGGAGTGTTGGGAATTTATTTTGGCAATCCCTGCCCCAGGACCTTTCCTGAAGGCTGCTGCTGCTGCTGCTGCTAAGTCACTTCAGTCGTGTCCGACTCTGTGCGACCCCATAGACGGCAGCCCACCAGGCTCCCCCGTCCCTGGGATTCTCCAGGCAAGAACACTGGAGTGGGTTGCCGTTTCCTTCTCCAATGCATGAAAGTGAAAGTGAAGTCGCTCAGTCATGTCCAACTCTTCGCGACCCCATGGACTGCAGCCTACCAGGCTCCTCCGCCCATGGGATTTTCCAGGCAAGAGTACTGGAGTGGGGTGCCTTGGCAACTGTCATTAATGGAACCCCAGGCCTTGTGAATTGAGGTGCCTATCACTGTCATGCATTGGAGAAGGAAATGGCAACCCACTCCAGTGTTCTTGCCTGGAGAATCCCAGGGACGGGGGAGACTGGTGGGCTGCCGTCTCTGGGGTCGCACAGAGTCGGACACGACTAAAGCGACTTAGCAGCAGCAGCAGCATGAGCAAGAGTGATCAAGTTGTAGTTACAGGAAATGTCCACAAGGCGGCAGCACTTTTTCAAGCGCACCTTTGGTTCCTGCGGCCGACTGAGCCATAGGAAAAGCTGGCTCCCGGGCTGTGAAATAGAGCGGAATGTGCCTGAGCAAACACGAAAGGGCTTGTGTCCCAGTACTCCCTCCTTCTGAAGCTTCACACCCTTCACCTTAACTAGGCTAGTCCCAGTGGGGGCCATAGCACCCAGCTGAGCGGGCTAAGGTGCCCAGGAGGCTGCAGCGTGAGTAAGGAGATTGAGCTGGGAACCCCAGCAACAGGAAAAGTGGAAGCAAGGTGACTGTTGCCTCCAAGATCCTCAAGGACTTGATCCAACTCTGATCTGGTCCCAGCCAGAGTGAAGTTTAAAAGGTAGAGGTTTAAAAGGGCTCGGTGAAGGCCACCCTGCCAGGCTGTCTCAATTCCACTCTGGCTCACAATGGGAGCCAAGCCTGTTCAGGCTCCAGGGATTATTCATTACAGGTGCGGATTCATTGCCACTTTAGGTAAAGAACTCCTAACTCATTCCAGGCCCTTCACTTTACTTATTTATCTTCCAAAACCATTTGTTTCACTTTGAATTATCAGAGTTTCTTTCTGGGTTATCAGTTTGTGGACCTGTAAGTCTATTTTCATCTGACCTGGATGAGACCTCACATACCATCCTCCTCCTCTTCCTGACTGAATTCCCTTAGTGTGTGATCCTTCCAGCTCCATGCCTGTGGCTCCCAGTGTCGTAATTCCCTCATTCTGGGGACAAATCTTAATGACTGAGAAATAGTCTACCAAATAAATGTACCACATCTTGTTTAAGCTTTAATCTCTAATTGGAGATTCTGCAGCCTGCATGTCTTGGCTACTGGAACAAAGTCGTGCTGGAGGTTGGGGTGCAGGTGCCTTTTGGTCATAGGCCAAGGTTCAGGGATGTCAGATCCTAGGCTTAGGCCAAGCTGACAGTTTAATTCAGGTATTTGGAGACTGTCCCTTCTACTGGCTGCTGCCAGTCTAATCCCAAGGACAGCCCAGGTGAATTATTTCTACTCTAGAACTTCTCCCACACTTACGGCCTATGGACTCGTGATGCTGGCCACGTGAGTGTCGCGGTTTAATTTTCCAGTGTCCTTTTCATTGCATCCATTCAGCAATTAGAAATTCTGAGCATCTTGTTTTGAGGAGGAGGTTTGGGTGTTCTTTTTCTTTTTTTTTTTTTCCTCAAAGAGTGTAAGGACCACTTGCCTTTGGTGGTTGGATTCCTCGACGTCAGCTGAGTTTGGAATTGATTTCTCAGGTGCTAGACACAGGACATTTCTTGAGAACAGCTGTCATTAATGGAACCCCAGTGAGGTGAGGTGAGGTGAAGTCGCTCAGTCGTGTCCGACTCTTTGCGACCCCATGGACTGTAACCTACTAGGCTTCTCTGTCCATGGGATTCTCCAGGCAAGAATATTGGAGTGGATTGCCATTTCCTTCTCCAGGGGAACCCCAGTAAAACTTAAAAATGTGTTTAGTGAAGGGCACACCTGTGTATACCCTACCCTGGTTCAGAAGTGGGACCCAAGCCATCTGAGCTTCCAGGGATGGGATAGCTTCCCAGGTCAGGGAGGTCTCACAGAATACAGTAGTCACTGCTTCCCCCCCCCCTTTTTTTTTAACATCTTGCCAGTATTCCCTGCAGCATCGTCCAATGCCATCATGTGATTTTTGTCACCACACAGCCCCCTGATTCAGGTGTTGAGTCATCTTTGGGATATCTTTATGGTTTGTGGTGCTTTCTGCCTTTGAAGTTCGATTAGAGTGGTGAGCAACACGTCCTTGTGCATTTTCTAACTCAGACACACTGTTCTGGAAAAGAACGCAGTAACATAGAAAAGAATTTTGTGCACTGTCTCTTAGTGCTATAGATTTCTGAGTCTTTGTGGATGGAAGGTAGAATGAGGATCATCCTTGGATGATTTATTGCAGGTACAGATTTGTTGTCCCTTTAAGTGCTTACCCTTTAAGTTGTCCCTTTAATTCGTTCCAGTCTCTGCACTTTATTTATTTATTGAAATAGCTCTTTCAGTTTGACTTCTCAGAGTCTTTGTCAGATATGTTCATTTGCTGACGTATATGAAGTTCTTGTTTGACCTGAGGGGATGAGACGTCATACCCCAGGATTTTTCTCCTCCCGACTGATTATTTTCCCTGTGATTCTTCAAGGTCCCTCCCTGTGTCTCCCAGTGTTACAATTCCCTGATTTTGGTGTCTATATTTTAGGAGTGAGAAATTGTCTACCAGATGTATGTACCATATCCTGTTGAAGGTTAAACCTCTCGCTGGGGATTTTGCAGATTGTGTGTCTTGGCTACTGGAAGAAAGCAGTTGCTGGAGGTTTGGTGGGGTGCCTGTGCTTTTAATCAATGGTGCTCTCAGATTATAGGCCAAGGTGCAGGAATGTCAGATCCTACACTTATCCTAACTTCATAGTTTTTCAGGCATTTCGAGACTGTCCATTCTACTGGCTGCTGCCAGTGTGCATTGCCACCAACAGCCTTGGATGATTCTTTTTCCTCCAGACTCTCTCCTGTATTTATTGTGGGTAGACTTCTGTCGTTGGCCCGTTAAGTGTTGCCACTTAATTTTCTATTCTTCTTTTGATTGTCATGCAGCTTTGAGGGACTTGTTTGAGAGGGGAGTTTGGGGTGTGCCTGTACTTCCTCCCCCGCCTTAAAGGGTGTGAGGACAATTTACCTTTGGCAAGTGGCTTCCTGAATGTCAGCTGTGTTGGGAATTTCTCAAGTGCTGGTCATAGGACTTTTCTTGAGGACAGCTGTCATTATCGGAACCCCAGGCCTTGTGAATTGAGGTGCCTGTAAGCAAGGGTGGAAAAGGCAATGACACCCCCTCCAGTACTCTTGCCTGGAAAATCCCATGGATGGAGGAGCCTGGTAGGCTGCACTCCATGGGGTCGCTAAGAGTTGGACGTGACTGAGCGACTTCACTTTCACTTTTCACTTTCACTCATTGGAGAAGGAAAGGGCCAGCAAGGGTGATCAAGTTGTAGTTACAGAAAATGTCCACAAGGCGGCAGCACGTTTTCATGCCCACCTTTGGTTGCTAGGGGACAGAAGAGCCTGAGGGCAAGTTGGCTTCCTGGGCTCTGAAGTAGTGTGAAATTTGCCTGAGCAAACCAGAAAGGGCTTGAGCCTCACTATCTTTTTCCCCAAAAGCTTCACACACAGAGGGACCATGCAGAGTAATCCCTTCAGGATCCATAGTACACTGCAGAGGCTGCTTAGGTGCTAGGAGGCAGCACTCCCAGGGAGGAGGAGGCTTGAGCTGAGATCCTCAGCTCCAGCACAGACGGAAGCCAGCTGAATTTTGCCATGAAATTGCTTGAGGCCTTGATGCCACATAGGACTCTTGTCCAGTCCGACAGAGCGCACAAGAGAACTTTATAAAGTGTTCAATGAAGGGGACCCTGCCAAGCTGTGTCTACCCCACACGCGTTCTGCATTGGGGCCCAAGACAGCTCAGCCTCCATGGACGGGCTAACATCCCAAATCAGGGAGGTAGCCCAGAACACCGTAGGCACTGCTTTCTTTCTCTGTTTTTTTTTTTTTTTTTTTCCCCCATCTTGCCAATACTACTGGCAGCATTGTCCATTTGCCATTGTTTGATTTTTGTCACCACATAGCCGCCTGATTCAGGGGTTTAGTCTTCTTTGGGGTCTCTGGTTTTAGGGGGCTTTTTGCCTTAGAAATTCAGTTAGAGAGGTGAGCAACACGTCCGTGTGCATTTTCTGACTCAGATACACATTTTTGGGAATAGAATGCAGGAAGATAGAAAAGAATTTTTGTGGATTATCACTTAGTGCTATAGATTTCTGAGTCTATGTGGATGGAAGGTAGGAAGAATGAGGATAATCCATGGATGATTTATTACCCATACAGATTTCTTGTCCCTTTCGGTACTTACCCCCTAATTTGTTCTAGTGCCTGCATTTTATTTTTCTGAAACAGATTTTTGTGAGTTTGAATTCTCAGAGTCTTTTGCAGATATGTTCATTTGCTGACTTGTCTGAAGTTCTCATGGGACCTGGATGAGCCCTCATATCCCAGGATTTTTCTCCTCCTGCCTGATCACTTTCCCTATGATCCTTCAAGGTCCCTCCCTGTGTCTCTCAGTGTTACGTTCCCTACTTTTTGTGTCTATATTTTATGGATGAGAAATTGTCTACCAGATGTATGTACCACATCTTGTTTAAGGTTTAATCTCTCACTGGGGTTTTGCAGGCTGCATGTCTTGGCTACTGGAAGGAAGCAGTGCTGGAGGTATGTTGGGGTGCCTGTGCCTTTTACTCAATGGTGTTCTCAGGATACAGGCTAAGGTGCGGGAATGTCACATCCTAGACTTAGCCTCACTTCATAGTTTTTCAGGCATTTGGAGACTGTCCATTCTACTAGCTGCAGCCAATGTACTTTAAAACTGACAGCCTTAGGGCATCCTTTTTCCTCCAGACTCTCTCCTGTATATATTACCTTCAGACTTCTGAGGTTGGCCATGTGAGTGTTTCTATTTAATTTTCTATTGTCCTTTTGACTGGCATTGCTGCAGCTTTGAGGGATGCTAAGCATCTGGTTTGAGAGGGGAGGTTCGGGTGTATCTGTTCTATTTTTTTTTTTTTTTTCACTTCTCCTTAAAGGGTGTGAGAACAATTTACCTTTGGAGGTAGGCTTCCTGAACGTCGGGTGTGTTGGGAATTTATTTCTCAGGTGCCAGCCGCAGGACATTTCTTGAGGGCAGCTGTCATTATCGGAACGCCAGGCCTTGTGAATTGAGGTGCGTGTGCTCAAGGGCGATCAAGTTGTAGTTACAGAAAATGTCCACAAGGCGGCAGCACTTTTTCATGAGAACCTTTGGTTCCTGGGGGAAAGCAGAGTGAAGGCTTCCTGGACTGTGAAACAGTGAAATTTGCCTGAAAAAAGGTCTTGAGCCTGGAAAGGTCTTGAGCCTCACTACTCTTTCCCCCTAAAGCTTCACACACAAAGGGACCATGCAAAGTAATCCCTTCAGTATCCACAGTACACAGCAGAGGCTGCTTAGGTGTTAGGAGACAGCACTCCCAGGGAGGAGAAGGCTTGGGCTGGAATCCCCAGCTCCAGCAGAGACTGAGGCCAGCTGAATTTTGCCATGGAATTCTTCAGGTCCTTGATTCTATGTGGGACTATTGACCCAGCCAGATGGAGCACACAAGAAAACTTTAAAAACTGTTCAATGAAGAGCACCTTGCCAGGCTGTGTCTACCCCACGCAAGTTCACAATTGGGACCCACACCTGCTCAGCCTCCAGAGATGGGATAGCATCCCAAGTCATGGAGGTAGCCCAGAATACAGTAGGCACTGTTTTCCTTCCATTTTCATTAACATCTTGCCAATACTACCTGTAGCATCGTCCATTTGCCATAGTGTGATTCTGTCAAGCACAGCCACCCCATTCAGGTATTAAGTCATCTCCAGGGTATCTCTATGCTTTCTGGGGACTTTTTGCCTAAGAAGATCGAGCAGAATGGTGAGCATCACATCCTCAAGCATTTTCTAACACAGATATGCTTTTTCTGGGAATAGAAATCAGGTAGATGGGAGTTAATTTTTGGTGGCTTATCTCTTAAGGCTACATGTTTATCTGTCTGTCTGGATGGAAGGAAGGATGAACGAGGAGAATCCATGTGGATGATCTGTTACAGGTACAGATTTGTTGTTGCTTTAGGTACTTACCCCTAGTTAGACCCTGCCCTTCACTTTATTTATTTATTTTTCTGGAAGGTTTTGTTTGACTTTGAATTCTGAGTCTCTTTCTGGGATGTCATGTGTTGCCTCATCTACTCTCATTTGGCCTAAATGAGACTGCATATATCAGGATCTTCCTCTGCCTGCCTGACTTCTGTTTGCCTATAATCCTTCAAGATCTAACCCTGTGTCTCCCAGGGCCACATAATTTCATAATTTCAGAGTCAGTTTTTAGGAGTGAGAAATAGTGTACCGGATGTAAGTGTGCCATCTTGTTTAGGCTTAATCTCTCGCCGGGGGTTTTGCAGACTGCCTGTCTTGGCTACAGGCAGGCAGCCGTGCTGGCGGTTTGTTGGGCTGCATGTGCATTTTAATCGATGGTGTTCTCAGGATATAGGACAGGATGCAGGAATGTCAGATCCTAGACTCAGCCTGACTTCACAGTTTTTCAGGCATTCGGAGACTGTCCATTCTAGTGGCTGCTGCCACTGTGCATTGCCACCAAAGCCTGGGGGATTCTTTGCCTCCAGCCTCTTTTCTGTATTTATTGCCTATAGACTTCTGAGGTTGGCCATGTGCGTGTTGCGATATAATTTTCTTTTGTCCTTTTGACAGGCGTTGCTGCAGCTTGAAGGATCTTGAGTATCTGGTTTGAGAGGGGAGGTTTGGGTGTGTCTGTTCTTCTTTATTTATTTTCCCCAGTTATACTGTGAGGACACCTTTGGCGACTGGCTTCCTGAATGTTGGCTGTGTTTGGAACTTGTTTCTCCGGTGACGGCCACAGGACATATCTTGAGGGCAGCTGTCATTAACAGAACCCTGCTGCTGCTGCTGCTGCTAAGTCACTTCAGTCGTGTCCGACTCTGTGTGACCCCATAGATGGCAGCCCACCAGGCTCCCCCATCCCTGGGATTCTCCAGGCAAGAACACTGGGCCTTGTGAATTGAGGTTCCTGTGAGCAACGGTGCTCAAGTTGTAGTTACAGAAAATGTCCACAAGGCGGCAGCACTTTTTCATGCCCACCCTTATTTCCTGGGGTCCAGTGGAGCCTGAGGGCAAGTTCGCTTCCTGGCTGTGAAATTGAGTGAAATTTGCATGAGCAAACAGGAAAGGGCTTGAGCCTCACTACTGTTTCCCCCTAAAGCTTCTCACAAAGGGACCATGCAGACTAATCCCTTCAGGGTCCTCTGTACACTGCTGAGGGTGCTTAGGTGCGAGAAGACATCACTCCCAGGACGGAGGAAGTTTGAACTGAGATCCCCAGCGCCAGCAGAGACTGAGGCCAGCTGAATTTTCCTTGAAATTCCTCAGGGTTTTGATGCCACGCGGGACTCTCGACCCGGCCAGACGTAGCACACAGTAGAACTTTTAAAAGTGTTTAATGAAGGGCACCCTGCCAGGCTGTGTATACCCCAGCCGGGTTCTGCAGTGGGACCCAAGCCTGCTCAGCCTCCAGGGGTGGGATAGCAACCCAGTTAGGGAGGTCTCACAGAATGCATAGGCACTGCTTTCCTTCTGGCTTTTGTTGTTGTTAACATCTTGTCAATGCTCCCTGCAGCATCGTCCATTTGCCATAGTGTGATTTTGGTCACCACACAGATGCCTGATTCAGGTATTAAGTCATCTTTGGGGTATCTCTATGGTTTGTGGGGGCTTTTTGCCTTTGAATTTTGATTAGGGGATGAGCATCACATCCTCGTGCATTTTCTAATTAAAATACACTTTTCTGGGAATAGAATGCAGTAACATAGAAAAGAATTTCCGTGGATTTACTCTTCAGTGCTCTAGATTTCTGAGTCTATATGGATGGAGGGTAGGAAGAATGAGGATAAACCACAGATGATTTATTACAGGTACAGATCTGTTGAGCCTGTCGCTGCTTACCCCCTAATTTGCTCCAGTCTCTGCACTTTATTTTCCCAAAACAGTTTTTTTGAGTTTGAATTCTCAGAGTCTTTTTCGGATATGTTCATTTGTTGACTTGCATGAAGTCCTCACTTGACCTAGAAGAGACCTCATATCCCAGGATTTTTCTCCTCCAGATTGTCTTCGCTTTCCCTATGAACCTTCCCTTCCCTATGAACCCTTGCTGTGTCTCCAAGTTATAATTCCCTAATTTTAGTGTCTGTTTTTTATGGGTGAGAAATAGTCTACTGGATGTATGTACCACATCTTATTTAAGGTTTAATCTTTCGCCGGGGATTTTGCAGACTGCGTTTTGGCTACAGGAAGGAAGCAGTGCTGGAGGTTTGTTGTGGTATATGTACATTTTAATCGATGGTGTTCTCAGGATATAGGCCAAGGTTCAGATATGTCAGATCCTAAACTTAGCCTCACTTCATAGTTTTTCAGGCAGTTGGACACTGATCATTCTACTGGCTGCAGCCAATGTGCTTTAAAACTGACAGCCTTGGGGGATTCTTTTTCCTCCAGACTCTCTCCTGTATATATTACCTTCAGACTTCTGAGGCTCACCATGTGAGTGTTTCTATTTAATTTTCTATTGTCCTTTTGACTGGCCTTGCTTTGAGGGATGCTGAGCATATCCTGTTTGAGAGGGGAGGTTTGGGTGTGTCTGTTCTTTTTTTTTCTCTTTTCTTCTTCTTAAAGGGCGTGAGGACAATTTACATTTGGCGGTAGGCTTCCCATGCCTCGGCTGTGTTGGGAATTTATTTCTCAGGTGCCAGCCCCAGGACATTTCTTGAAGGCAGCTGTCATTATCGGAACCCTAGGCCTTGTGTTTTCCAAATTTGCTGGCATATTGAGTGCAGCACTTTCACAGCATCATCTTCCAGAATTTGAAATAGCTCAACTGGAATTCCATCACCTCCACTAGCTTTGTTCATAGTGATGCTTTCTAAGGCCCACTTGACTTCACATTCCAGGATGTCTGTCTGGCTCTAGGTGAGTGATCACACCATCGTGATTATCTTGGTCGTGAAGATCTTTTTTGTATAGTTCTTCTGTGTATTCTTGCCACCTCTTCTTAATATCTTCTGCTTCTGTTAGGTCCATACCATTTCTGTCCTTTATCGAGCCCATCTTTGCATGAAATGTTCCCTTGGTGTCTCTAATTTTCTTGAAGAGATCTCTAGTCTTTCCCATTCTGTTGTTTTCCTGGCGTGCTGCGATTCATGGGGTTGCAAAGAGTTGGACACGACTGAGCAGCTGAACTGAACTGAAAAGGCCTTGTGAATTGAGGTGCGTGTGCGCAAGGGCGATCAAGTTGTAGTTACAGAAAATGTCCACAAGGCGGCAGCACTTTTTCATGAGAACCTTTGGTTCCTGGGAGAAAGCAGAGCCTGAGGGCAAGTTACCTTCCTGGGCTGTGAAATCATCCAAAATTGGCCTGAGCAAACAGGAAAGGTCTTGAACCTCACTACTTTTTCCACCTAAAGCTTCTCACAAAGGGACCATGCAGGCTAATCCGTTCAAGGTCTACGGTACACTGCAGAGGCTGCTTAGATGCTGGGAGGCAGCACTCCCAGGGCGGAGGAGGCTTGAGCTAGGGTCCCCAGCACCAGCAGAGATTGAGGCCAGCTGAATTTTGCCTCGGAATTCCTCAGGGTTTTGATGCCATGCGGGACTCTTGTCCTAGCCAGATATAGCACACGGTAGAACTTTTAAAATGTTTAATGAAGGACACACCTGTGTATACCCCACCCCGGTTCAGCAGTGGGACCCAAGCCTGCTCAGCCTCCAGGGATGGGATAGCATCCCAAGCCAGGGAGGTCTCACAGAATACAGTAGGCACTGCTTTCCTTCCTTTTTTTTTTTTTTCTCCATCTTGCCAATACTTCCTGCAGCATCATCCATTTCCTACAGTGTGATTTTTGTCACCGCACAGCCCCCTGATTCAGGTATTAAGTCATCTTTGGGGTATCTCTATGGTTTTGGGGGCTTTTTAACCTTAGAATTTCTATTAGAGTGGTGAGCATAATGTCCTTATGCATTTTCTAAGTCAAATACACTTTTCTGGGAATAGAATGCGGTAACATAGAAAAGAATTTTTGTGCACTATCTCTTAGTGTTATAGATTTCTGAGTCTATGTGGATGGAAGGTAGGGAGAATGAGGATCATCCTTGGATGATTTATTGCAGGTATAGATTTGTTGTCCCTTTAAGTGCTTACCCCCCCCCCCCAATTTTTTCCAGTCCCTGCACTTAATTTATTTACTTTTCTGAAACAGTTTTTTTGAGTTTGAATTCTGAGTCTTTTGCAGATATGTTCATTTGTTGGCTTGTATGAAGTTCTCATTTGATCTAGATGAGACCTCATATGCTAGGATTTTTCTCCTCTTGAGTGACTTCGCTTTCCCTTTGATCTTTCAAGGCCATCCCTGTGTCTCCCAGTGTTATAATTCCCTAATTTTAGTGTCTGTTTTTTATGAGTGAGAAATAGTCTACCAGATGTATGTACGACATCTTGTTGAAGGCTGCATCTCTCACCAGGATTTTTGCAGACTTTGTGTATTGGCTACAGGAAAGAAACAGTGTTGGAGGTTTGTTGGGGTGCATGTGCCTTTTAATAGTGTTCTCAGGATACAGGCTAAGGTGAGGGAAAGTCAGATCCTAGACTTAGTCTCACTTCATAGGTTCTCAGGCAATTGGACACTGATCATTCTACTGGCTGCTGCAAATGTGCTTTAAAATTAACAGCCTTGGGGGATTCTTTTCCTCCAGACTCTCTCCTGTATATATTGCCTGCAGACTTCTGATGCTGGCCGGGTGAGTGTTTAATTTTCTGCTGTTCTTTTGACTGGCATTGCTGCAGCTTTGAGAGATGCTGAGCATCTCCTTTGAGAAGAGATATTTGGGTATGCCTGTTCTTCATTTTTTTTTCCCCCTTGAAGGGTGTGAGGACAATTTACCTTTGGCAGTTGGCTTCCTGGTCGTCGGCCTTGTTTGGAATTTATTTTGCAGGTGCCAGCCATTGGACATTTCTTGAGGGCAGCTGTCATTTCCAGAACCCCAGGCCTTGTGAATTGAAGTGCATGTGTGTAAAGGTGACCAAGTTGTAGTTACACAAAATGTCCACAAGGTGGAAGCACTTTTTCATGTCCACTTTTGGTTCCTGGGGGACAGCAGAGACTGAGGGCAAGTTGGCTTCCTGGGCTGTGATATAGAGTGAAATTTACCTGAGCAAACAGGAAAGGGCTTGCGCCTCACTACTCTTCCCCCCTGAAGCCTCACACACAGAGGGATCATGCAGAATAATCCCTTCAGTATCCACAGTACACTGCAGAGGCTGCTTAGGTGCTACGAGGCAGCGCTCCCAGGGAGGAGGCATAGGCGGGAATCCCCAGCACCAGCAGTGACTGAGGCCAGCTGGATTTTGCCATGAACTTCCTTGGGCTCTTGATTCCATGTGGGACTTTTGTCCCAGCCTGACGGAGCACACAGGAGAACTTTAAAAACTGTTCAATGAAGCCCTGTCAGTCTGTGTCTACCCCACGCGAGTTCACAACTGGGACACAAGCCTGCTCAGCCTCCAGGGATGGGACAGCATCCCAAGTCAGGAGATAGCCCAGAATACAGTAGGCACCGTTTCCTTCCATTTTCTTTAACATCTTGCCAATACTACCTGAAGCATCATCTATTTGCCATAGTGTGATTTTGTCAAGCACAGCCACCCCATTCAGGTATTAAGTCATCCTGGGGCTATCTCTATGGTTTGGGGGGATTCTTTCCCTAAGAAGGTCAAGCAGAGTGGTGAGCATCAGGTCCTTGTGGATTTTCTAACTCAGATACACTTTTCTGGAAATAGAAAGCAGGTAGATGGGAGATAAATTTTGTGCCTTATCTCTTTTTAAAAAATTTATTTTAATTGGAGGATAATTACTTTACAATATTGTAGTGGTTTTTGCCATACATTCACATGAATCAGCCATGTGTGTACATGTGTTCCCCATCCTGAACCCCCCTCCCACCTCCCTCCCCATCCCATCCCTCAGGGTCGTTCCAGGCACCAGCCCTGAGCACCCTGTTTCATGCATTGAACCTGGACTGACGATCTATTTCACATATGATAATATACATGTATCAATACTATTCTCTCAAATCATCCCACCCTCACCTCCCACAGAGTCCAAAAGTCTGTTCTTTATCTCTGGGTCTCTTTTGCTGTCTCACATATAGGGTCATCGTTACCATCTTTCTAAATTCCATATATATGCGTTAATATACTGTATTGGTGTTTGATTTTCTGACTTACTTCACTCTGTATAGGAGGCCCAAGTTTCATCCACCTCATTAGAATTGATTCAAATGCATTCTTTTTAATAGCTGAGTATGCCTCTTGAGAAACCTATATGCAGGTCAGGAAGCAACAGTTAGAACTGGACATGGAACAACAGACTGGTTCCAAATAGGAAAAGGAGTACGTCAAGGCTGTATATTGTCACCCTGCTTATTTAACTTAAAGAACTGATGCTTTTGAACTGTGGTGTTGGAGAAGACTCTTGAGAGTCCCTTGGACTGCAAGGAGATCCAACCAGTTCATTCTAAAGGAGATCAGTCCTGGGTGTTCTTTGGAAGGACTGATGCTAAAGCTGAAACTCCAGTACTTTGGCTACCTCATGCGAAGAGTTGACTCATTGGAAAAGACTCTGATGCTGGGAGGGATTGAGGGCAGGAGGAGAAGGGGACGACAGAGGATGAGATGGCTGGATGGCATCACGGACTCGATGGACGTGAGTCTGAGTGAACTACGGGAGTTGGTGATGGACAGAGAGGCCTGGCATGCTGCGATTCATGGGGTCGCAAAGAGTCGGACACGACTTAGCAACTGAACTGAATATTCCATTGTGTATATGTACCACAACTTTTTTATTCACTCATCTGCCTGTGGACATCTAGATTGCTTCCATGTCCTGGCTATTATAAACAGTGCTATGATGAACATTGGGGTACATGTATCTCTTTCAGTTCTGGTTTCCTTGGTGTGTATGCCCAGCAGTGGGATTGCTGGGTCGTATGGCAGTTCTATTTCCAGTTTTTTAGGGAATCTCCACACTGTTCTCCTTAGTGGCTCTACTAGTTTGCATTCCCACCAGCAGTGTAAGAGGGTTCCCTTTTCTCCACACCCTCTCCAGTATTTATTGCTTGTAGACTTTTGGATCACAGTGGGATTGCTGGGTCGTATGGCAGTTCTATTTCCAGTTTTTTAGGGAATCTCCACACTGTTCTCCTTAGTGGCTCTACTAGTTTGCATTCCCACCAGCAGTGTAAGAGGGTTCCCTTTTTCTCCACACCCTCTCCAGCATTTATTGTTTGTAGACTTTTTGATAGCAGCCATTCTGACTGGTGTGAGATGGTATCTCATTGTGGTTTTTATTTGCATTTCTCTGATAATGAGTGATGTTAAGCATCTTTTCATGTGTTTGTTAGCCATCTGTATGTCGTCTTTGGAGAAATGTCTGCTTAGTTCTTTGGCCCATTTTTTGATTGGGTCATTTATTTTTCTGGTATTGAGCTTCATGAGCTGCTTGTATATTTTTGAATTAGTTGTTTGTCAGTTGATTTCATGTGTTTGTTAGCCATCTGTATGTCGTCTTTGGAGAAATGTCTGCTTAGTTCTTTGGCCCATTTTTTGATTGGGTCATTTATTTTTCTGGTATTGAGCTTCATGAGCTGCTTGTATATTTTTGAGATTAATTTTTTGTCAGTTGCTTCATTTGCTGTTGTTTTCTCCCATTCTGAAGGCCATCTTTTCACCTTGCTTATAGTTTCCTTCATTGTGCAAAAGATTTTAAGTTTAATTAGGTCCCATTTGTTTATTTTTGCTTTAATTTCCATTACTCTGGGAGGTGGGTCATAGAGGATCCTGCTATGATTTATGTCAGAGAATGTTTTGCCTATGTTTTCCTCTAGGAGTTTTATAGTTTCTGGTCTTACATTTAGATCTTTAATCCATTTTGAGTTTATTTTTGTGTATAGTGTTAGAAAGTGTTCTAGTTTCATTCCTTTACAAGTGGTTGACCAGTTTTCCCAGCACCACTTGTTAAAGAGATTGTCTTTTCTCCATTGTATATTTGCCTCCTTTGTCAAAGATAAGGTGTCCATGGGTGTGTGGATTTATCTCTGGGCTTTCTGTTTTGTTCCATTGATCTATATTTCTGTCTTTGTGCAGCACCATACTGTCTTGATGACTGTAGCTTTGTAGTATAGTCTGAAGTCAGGCAGGTTGATTCCTCCAGTTCCATTCTTTCTCAAAATTGCTTTGGCTATTCAACATTTTTTGTATTTCCATATAAAATGTGAAATTATTTGTTCTAGTTCTCTGAAAAATACCACTGGTAGCTTGATAGGGATTTCATTGAATCTATAAATTGCTTTGGGTACTATACTCATTTTCTAAATTGCTTTGGGTACTATACTCATTTACTATATTGATTCTTCTGATCTATGAACATAGTATATTTCTCTATTTGTGTCATCTTTGACTTCTTTCATCAGGGTTTTATGGTTTTCTATATATAGGTGCCTTATCTCTTAAGAAATAGACGAGAGCTTAGATCAAGATGAAGTTGGAGGTGGTTCCTGTATTTTACTGGTCTTGCTGTGCATAGTGACAGTTTTGCTTAGTGTGGGAGGAACTGCGGTATACTGCACTTTTGGTGACATGGAGTCACCCGTTTGTACAGACTTTGCAGACAACATGGACTTCTATTACACTAAGTTACTACAGAGAATAGCAGAACTTAAACATTGGATCTATCTCTCCTAACAAGCATTCAAGAGGGACAGGCATGCTGGCAGGGAGCATCAAAGAGTGAAACTTTCTAAGCAGCTTTTATTTCAGGAGTTGTGTAACATGCGCCGCCCCCCGCCCCGCCGCCGCCTCCCCACAGAGGAACAACAAACATCAGAAACAGCAACTGTAAATGGCAATCCAAAGGAGCTCTCAGAATAATCACGTAACGAAGCGATATTGATCTGAGCACTGTGGATGGAGGGAATGGTCTTTGGACAGCATGTCCACCTCCTCCTCGCTGCTTCCTAGTGTAATGAGCTACACTGAGCAGAATTAGACAGGGCAGTGCTGGAGCCAAACCATTTTTGGCTACCTTCAAGCTAATGGTTGACTTCCCTGGTGGCTCAGATGGTAAAGCATCTGCCTACAATGCGGGAGACCCAGGTCCAATCCCTGGGTTGGGAAGATCTCCTGGAGAGANAGAATTAGACAGGGCAGTGCTGGAGCCAAACCATTTTTGGCTACCTTCAAGCTAATGGTTGACTTCCCTGGTGGCTCAGATGGTAAAGCATCTGCATACAGTGCGGGAAACCAGGTTCAATCCCTGGGTCGGGAAGATCTCCTGGAGAAGGAAATGGCAACCCACTCCAGTACCCTTGCCTGGAAAATCCGATGGACAGAGAAGCCTGGTAGGCTACAGTCCATGGGGTCGCAAAGAGTCAGACACGACTGAGCGACTTCACTTCACTATCTCTTAAAGCTACATGTTTGGATGGATGGAAAGAAGGATGAACAAGGAGAATCCATGTGGATGATTGATTACAGGTACAGATTTTTTGTCACTTTAGATAATTACCCCCTAGTTGGACCCAGCCCTTCACTTTGTTTATTTATTTATTTGTTTTTCTGGAAACTTTTGTTTGACATTGAATTCTCAGATTCTATTTCTGGGATGTCAGTTTGTTACCTTGTACATCTGCTCTCATTTGACCTAAATGAGACCTCATATAGCAGGATATTCCTTTGCCTGACTGACTTCCCTTTATGTATGATCCTTCAAGATCCATCCCTGTGTCTCCCAGTGTTATAATTCCCTAATTTTAGTGTCTTTATTTTATGAGGGAGAAATAATCCCAGATGTATGTACCACACATTGTTTAATTTTAATCTCTAATTGGGGATTTTGCAGGCCTCCCATTTTGCCTACTGGAAGGAAGCAGAGCTGGAGGTTTATTGGGGTTCCTGTGACTTTTAATCAATGTGTTCTTGGGATATAGGCCATGGTGTGGGAATGTCAGACCCTAAACGTAGCCCACCTTGATAGTTTTTCAGGCATTCAGAGACTGTCCATTCTGCTGGCTGTTGCCAATGTGCATTGCCACCAACAGCCTTGGGGGATTCTTTTTCCTCCAGACTCTCCTGTATTTATTGCCTGTAGACTTGCGACATTGGCTATCGTGAGTGTTGTGATTTGATTTTTCATTGTGCTTTTCACTGGCATTCCTGCAGCTTTGAGGGATGCTGAACCTCTTGCTTGACAGGGGAAGTTTTGATGTGTCTGTTCTTTTTTTATTTTCATCTTCTCCTTAAGCTGTGTATGGACAATTTACCTTGGGCAGTTGGCTTCGTGAACTTCAGCTGTGTTGGGAATTTATTCCTCAGGTGCCAGCTACCCGACATTTTTTGAGAACAGCTGTCATTATCGGATCCCAGGCCTTGTGAATTGAGGTGCCCGCAAGCAAGGTTTATCAAGGTGTAGTAACAGAAAATGTCCATATGGTGGCAGCACTTTTCCAGGCCCACCTTTGGTTCCTGGGGCAAAGCAGAGTCTGTGGGCAAGTTGGCTGCCTGGGCTGTGAAAGAGCGGGAAAGGTGCCTGAGGATACAGGAAAGCGATTGAGCCTCACCGCTTCCCAGCCTAAAGCTTCTCACAAAAGGACCATGCAGACTAGTCACTTCAGGGTCCATGGTACACTACTGAGGCTTTTAGGTGCTAGGAGGTGGCACTCCCAGGGAGGAGGCTTGAGCTGGGATTCCCCAGCTCCAGCAGATATTGAACTAGCTAAATTTGCCTTGAAATTCCTTGGGGTTTTGATGCCACTCAGGACTCTTGTCCCAGCCAGACATAGAACTTTTAAAAGTGTTTAATGAAGGGCACCCTGCCAGGCTGTGTCTACCCCGTCCCATTTCAGCAGTGGGACCCAAGCCTGCTGAGCCTCCAGGGATGAGATAGCATCTCAAATCAGGGAGGCCTCACAGAATTCAGTAGGCACTGGTGTGACTTTTGTCACCATACAGGTGCCTGATTCAGGTATTAAGTCATCCTTGGAGTATCTTTGGTTTTTTGGCGCTTTTTGCCTTAGGAGTTCGATTAGAGTGGTGAGCATCATGTCCTCATGCATTTTCTGACTCAGATACATTTTTCTGGGAATCGAATGCAGGAATATAGAAAAGAATTTTTGTGCATTATCCCTTTTTGCTATAGATTTCTGAGTCTATGTGGATGGAAGGTAGGAAGAATGAGGATAATCCATGGATGATTTATTACAGGTACAGATTTGTTGTCACTTTCAGTACTTACCCCCTAATTCGTTCCAGTCCCTGCACTTTATTTTCCCAAAACAGTTTTTTTGAATTTGAATTCTGAGTCTTTTTAGATATATCCATTTGTTGACTTGTATGAAACTCTCACTTGACCTAGATGAGACTTCAGGTACCAGGACTTTTCTCCTCTTCACTGACTTCCTTTTGCCTGTGATCCTTCAAGATCCGTCCCTGTGTCTCCCAGTGTTATAATTGCCTCATTTTAGTGTAGGTTTTTTATGAGCGAGAAACAACCTACTGGATGTATGTACCGCATCTTGTTTAAGGTTAAACCTCTCACTGGGGAGTTTGCAGGCTGCCTGTCTTGGCTAATAGGAAGGAAGCAGGGCTGGAGGTTTGTTGGGGTGCATGTGCTTTTTAATGGATGGTGTTCCCAGGATATAGGACAAGGTGCAGGAATGTCAGATCCTAGACTTAGCCTGACTTCCTAATTTTTCAGGCATTCCAAGACTGTCCATTCTAAAGGCTCCTGCCAGTGTGTATTGCCACCAACAACCTTGGGGGATTCTTTTTCCTCCAGATACTCTCCTGTATGAATTGCCTGTAGACTTGTGACTCTGGCCATGGTGAGTTTGGGGGTTTGATTTTCCATTTTCCTTTTGATCGGCATTCCTGCAGCTTTAAGGGATGCTGAGCATTTGTTTGATAGGGGAGGTTTGGGTGTGTCTGTTATTTTTCTACTTCTCCTTAAAGGATGTGAGGAGAATTTACCTTTGGCGGTTGGCTTCCTGAACTTTGGCGGTGTTTGGAGTTTATTTCTCAGGTACCAGCCATAGGACATTTCTTGAGGACAGCTGTCATTATCGGAACCCCAGGCCTTGTGAATTGAGGTGCCTGCAAGCAAGGGTGATCAAGTGGTAGTTACAGAATATGTCCACAAGGCGGCGGCACTTTCTCATGCCCATTTTTTTTTTTTTTTTTTGGTTGGGGGCGGGGCGGGGTGGGGCGGGACACAGCAGAGCCTGAGGGCAAGTTGGCTTCCCCGGCTGTGAAACAGTGAAATTTGCTTGAGCAAACAGAGAAGTGCTTGAGCCTCACTCCTTTTCCCCCTAAAGCTTCATACACAAAGGGACCATGTAGCGCAATCCCTTCAGTATCCACAGTACACTGCAGAGGCTGTTTAAGTGCTAGGAGTTGGCACTCCCACGGAGGAGGAGGCTTGGGCTGGGGTCCCCAGCTCCAGCAGAGATTGAAGCCCGCTGAATTTTGCCTTGAAATTCCTCGGGGTTTTGATGCTACACAGGACTCCTGTCCCAGCCAGACATAGGACACAGTAAACCTTTAAAAGTTGTTCAGTGAACGGCACCCTGCCAGGCTGTGTCTACCCCACTGTGGTTCAGCAGTGGGACCCAAGCCTGCTCAGCCGCCTTGGATGGGACAGCATCCCAAATCAGGGAGGTCGCACAGAATACAGAAGGGCACTGCTTTCCTTCCGTTTTCTTTAACATCGTGCCAATACTACCTGCTGTTGGCACTATATATAATCACACTACTATAGTGTGGTTTTTGTCACAGCACAGCTGCCTGATTCAGGCAGGTATGGCAACCCACTCCAGTACTCTTGCCAGGAAGATCCCATGGATGGAGGAGCCTGGTAGGCTGCAGTCCACGGGATCGCTAGGAGTTGGACACGACTTCACTTTCACTTTTCACTTTCATGCATGGGAGAAGGAAATGGCAACCCACTCCAGTATTCTTGCCTGGAGAATCCCAGGGACGGGAGAGCCAGGTGAGCTGCCATCTATGGGGTCGCACAGAGTCGGACATGACTGAAGCGACTTAGCAGCATTCATCTATGGGGGCATCTCTATGGTTTTTTGTGACTCTGCCTAGTAAGGTTGAGCAGAGTGGTGAGTATCATGTCCTTGTGCATTTTCTAACTCAGATAGACTCTTTTGTGATTAGAAAGCAGGTAGATAGGAGATTGAATTAGACAAGGCTGTAATCAAAGTGATCACTTTGGTTATTTTCTGTAATTGTGATTGTCATTCTTCATTAACTATGCTAAAACCACTGATTGTGTGGATCACAACAAACTGTGGAAAATTCTTCAAGAGGTGGGAATAACAGACCACCTTATCTGTCCCCTGAGAATTCTGTATGCAGGTCAAGGAGCAACAGTTACAACTGGACATGGAACAGCGAACTGGTTCCAAATTGGGAAAGGAGTACGACAAGGCTGTATATTGTCACCCTTTCTATTTAATTTATATGCAGAGTACATCATGGTAGATGCCAGGGTGGATGAAGCCCAAGCTGGAATCAAGATTGCTGGGAGAAAAATCAATAACCTCAGATATGCAAATAACACTACTCTTATGGCAGAAAGCAAAGAGAAACGAAAGAGTCTCTTGATCAAAGTGAAAGAGGAGAGTAAAAAAGCTGGCTTAAAACTCAACATTCAAAAAATGAAGATCATGGCATCTGGTCCCATCACTTCATGGCAAATCAGTGGGGAAACAATGGAAACAGTGAGAGTTTATTTTTCTTGGGCTCCAAAATCACTGCAGATGGTGACTACAGCCATGAAATTAAAAGATGCTTGCTCCTTGGAAGAAAAATTATGACCAACCTAGACAGCATATTAAAAAGCAGAGACATTACTTTGCCAATAAAGATCTATATAGTCAAAGCTATGGTTTTTTCAGTAGTCATGTATGGATGTGAGAGTTAGACCATAAATAAGGCTGAGTACCAAAGACTTGATGCTTTTAAACTGTGGTGTTGGAGAAGACTCTTGAGAGTCCCTTGGACTGCAAGGAGATCCAACCAGTCAATCCTAATGGAAATCAGTCCTGAATACTTATTGGAAGGACTGATGCTGAAGCTCCAATACTTTGGCCACCTGATGAGAACTGATTCATTGGAAAAGACCCTGATGCTGGGAAAGTTTGAAGCCAGGAGGAGAAGTGGACAAGACGGTTGGATGGAATCACTGACTTGATGTACATGAGTTTGATCAAGCTCCCAGATTTGATGATGGACAGGGAAGCTTGACATGCTTCAGTCCATGGGGCGCAAAGAGTTGGACACGACTGAATGAACTGAAGTAAACTGAGACAGGAGATAATTTTTGTGGATTGTTTCTTAGAGGTACAGACTTCTGCATCTATGTGGATAGAAGGAAGGTGTAGGACGATCCATGTGGATGACCTATTACATTGCAGATTTGTTGTCACTTTAGGTACTTACCCCCTAATTGGTTCCAGGCACCTCTATTTATTTATTCCAAAACCATTTGTCTGACTTTGAATTCTCAGAGTCTCTTTCTGGGGTGTCAATTTGTTAACTTGTACATCTGCTCTCATTTGCCCTAGTGAGTCCTCATATACCAGGATCTTCCTCTGCGACTAAATTCCCTTTGTCTATGATCCTTCAAGGTCTATCCCTGTGTCTTCTAGTGTTATAATTCCCTAATTTCAATGTCTGTTTTTATGAGTGAGAAATAGTCTACTGGATACATGTACTATATCTTGTTTAAGTTTTAATCTTTTATTGAGGATTTTGATAGTTATGTATCTTGGCTACTGGAGGGAAGTAGTTATGGAGGTGTGTTGGGGTGCCTGTGCTTTTTGATCGATGGTGTCCTCAAGATACAGACCAAGGTGTGGGAATGTCAGATCCTAGGCTTAGCCTGACTTGATAGTTTTTCAGGCATTCAGAGAGTGTCCATTCTATTGGCAGCTGTCAATATCTATTCACATTGACAGCCTAAGGGGATTCTTTTTCCTCCGGCCTCTCTCCCACATTTATTGCCTGCTGATGTGACCTTGGCCATTGTGTTGTGATTTACTTCCCCATTGTCCTTTTGATTGGAATTCCTGAAGCTTTGAGGGATGCTGAGCATCTTGTTTGGTGGGGAGATTTGAGTGTGATTATTAAGCGCTGAAGAATTGATGCTTTTGAACTGTGGTGTTGGAGAAGACTCTTGGGAGTCCCTTGGACTGCAAGGAGATCAAACCAGTCCATTCTAAAGATCAGTCCTGGGTGTTCTTTGGAAGGACTGATGCTAAACCTGAAACTCCAATACTTTGGCCACCTCATGCGAAGAATTGACTCATTGGAAAAGACCCTGATGCTGGGAAGGGTTGGGGACAGGAGGAGAAGGGGACGGCAGAGGATGACATGGCTGGATGGCATCACCGACACAATGGACATGAGTTTGAGTGAACTCCGGGAGTTGGTGATGGACAGGGAGGCCTGGCGTGCTGTGATTCATGGGGTCGCAGAGTCGGACATGACTGAGCAACTAAACTGAACTTTCTTTTTTTATTTTTTCCTTAGAAGTTGTAAGGAAAAGTTATCTTTTGTGCTTGGCTTCCTGAATGTCAGCTCTTTTTGCAATTTTTCTCCAGTTCTGGCCACAGGACATTTCCTGAAGGCAGCTGTCTGTAATGGAACCCCAGGCCTTTTGAGTTGAGGTGCCAGTGACAGATAGGTAAAAATGGAAACAGTGACAGACTTTATTTTCTTGGGCTTCAAAGTCACTGGGGACAGTGACTATGCCATGAAATTAAAAGACAGTTGCTCCTCTGAAGGAAAGCTATGACAAACCTAGAAGAGTATCAAAAAGCAGAGATATCACTTTGCCAACAAGGTTCTGAATAGTCAAAGCTATGGTTTTTCCAGTAGTCATGTATGGATGTTAGAGTTAGACCATAAAAAAGGCTGAGCACTGAAAAGTTGATGCCTTCCAACTGTGGTGTTGGAGAAGACTATCAAGAATCCCTTGGACAGCAAGGAGATCAAAACAGTCAATCCTGAAGGAAGTCAGCATTGAATATTCATTGGAAAGACAGATGCTGAAGCTGAAGCTCCAATACTTTGGCCACCTAATAGGAAGAACTGACTCATTGGAAAAGACCCTGATGCTGGGAAAGACTGAGGGCAAGATAAGAAGGGGCTCGGCAGAGAATGAGATGGTTCCATGGCATCACTGACTCAATGTACAGAAGTTTGAACAAATTCGGGAAGATAATGAAGGACAGAGAAGCCTTGCATGCTGCAGTTCATGGGATCGGAAAGAGTCAGACATGACTGAGTTGTTCAGTAGAACAACAGCAACAGGACCTCTGACCATTTTTTAATCTGGTTGTTTATTTGATACTGAGTTGTATGAGCTGTTTTATGTACTTTGGATATTAAACCGTTACCGGTCATATAATTAGCAAACATTTTCTCTCAGCATGTTGTTGCTTCATTTTTTCATGTTATCTTTTGATGTGCAAAAGTTTTTGTTTAATTAGGTCCCATATTTCTGTTTTGCTTTTGTATCTCTTAGGAGACAGATACAATAATATTGCTATGATTTATATTAAATGTTCTGCCTATGTTTTCATTTAGGAATTTTGTGGTTTCTAGTCTTAAGCTTAGGTCTTTTGATTTTATTTTTGTACATGTTCTTATAGAATATTCTGATTACATTCTTTTACATGTCTGTCCAATTTTCCCTCCAGTTATTGAAGAAATGGTCTTTCCCTGTTGTATATTCTTGTATCCTTTATTGATTGTAACTGCATGGGTTTCTATCTAGACTCTGTCCTGTTCCATTGGTTTGTGTGTCCTTTTGGGGCCAGTATTATCTGCTTCGACCAACTTTGTAGTACTGTCTTTAGTCAGGGAATGGGATATTTTCAGTTTTAAAATTGTTGTGGCTATTCAAGGTCTTGTTTTTCCATAAAAATCTCAAAATTGTTTGTTCCAGTCATTGAAAACTGCCAGTGATGTTTGATAGGGATTGCATTAAATCTCAGGTGACATTGGTTAGTAGGGTCAGCTTAACAATATTGACTATTCCTATCCAAGAACATGGTCTATGTTTCCATATAGTTGTGGTGTTTTCAGTTTCTTTCACCAGAGTCTTTAGTTTTCTTAGTACAGATGTTGAACCACCTTAGGTGAGGTTATTCCAAGTTAGTTATTTTTTAATTTTTATGTGATTGTAAACGGGATTGTTGCCTTAATTTCTCTGATAGCTTGTTAGTGTACAGAAATGCAACAGACTTCTGTATATTAATTTTGTATCCTGCAAAGTTATCAAATTCATTGAGCTCTAGTAGTCATTTGGGATTTTCTGTGAGTAGTATCGTTTCACCTGAAAACAGTGACACTTTAATTTCCAATTTGAAGTGAAAGTGAAAGTCTCTGAGTCATGGAATTCTCCAGGCCAGAATACTGGAGTGAGTAGCCTTCTCCAGGTGATCTTCCCAACCCAGGGATCAAACCCAGGTGTCCCTCATTGCAGGCAGATTCTTTACCAGCTGAGCCACAGGGAAGCCCAAGAAAACTGGAGTGGGTAGCCTATCCCTTCTCTAGCAGATCTTCCTGATCCAGGAATCGAACTGGGCTCTCCTGCAACGCAGGTGTATTCTTTACCAACTAAGCTATAAGGAAAGCCCAGTATTCTATATTCTGGCCCAGAGAATTCCATGGTCCATGGGATCACAAAGAGTCAGACATGACTGAGTGACTTTCACTTTCAGATGGATGAGACATGATCTCCAACTTAGATTCCTTTTATTGCTTTCTCTTTGATTGCTGTCATTAGGACTTTCAAAACTGTATTGAATAATGGTGGCGAAGGTGGAAATTCTTATCTTGTTTCTGATCTTAGAAGAAATGTTTCATCTTGTCACTGCTGAGTCTGTTAGCTGTGCACTTATGTACATGGTCTTTATGCTGAAGTATGTTTCCTCTATAATCACTTTCAGGTTTTATCATAAATGGGTATTGACCTTTGTCAAAAGCTTTCTTTGCATCTACTGAGATGGTGATATGGTTTTTATTGATCTGTTACTGTGTTGTATCACATTGATAGGTGGATTCTGAGCCATCCTTCCATCCCTGGGATAAATCTCACTTGATCATGATGTGTGGTCCTTTTAATGAATCCCTGCGTTTCCTTGCTAATTCACTGAGGGTTTTACATCTATGTTTATCCATGTTACTGGCCTGCAACTTTTTTGTTTCTGAGATTTATTTGTCTGGTTTTGACCGCAGGGTGATGCTGGCCTCAGAATGAGTTCAGAAGTATTCCTTCCTCTGCAGTGTTTGTGGAATGGTTTCACAAGGGTCAGTATTAACTCCTCTCTGAAGGTCTAGTAGAATTCACCCATGAAGCCATCTGGTCCTGGACTTCTGTTTGTTGGGAGCTTTAAATTATGGTTAATTCTCAATACTGGTAATTGGTCTGTCAGTGTTTTCTATTTCTTCCTGTTATAATCTTGGGAGATTGTACATTTCAGAGGATTTGTCTGTTTCTACTAGCGTGTCTATTTTATTGATATATCAGTTCAATTCAGTTCAGTCACTCAGTTCTTTCCGACTCTTTGTGACCCCATGGACTGAAGCACACCAGACTTCCCTGTCCATCACCAACTCCCAGAGTTTACTCACACTCATGTCCATTGAGTTGACGATGCCACCCAACCAACTCATACTCTGTCATCCCCTTCTCCTCTCGCCTTCAATCTTTCTGAGGATCAGGGTCTTTTCAGATGAGTCAGTTCTTCGCATCAGGTGGCCAAAGTATTGAAGTTTCAGCTTCAGCACCAGTTCTTCCAATGAATATTCAGGACTGATTTCCTTTAGGATGGACTGGTTGGATCTTCTTGCAGTCCAAGGGACTCTCAAGAGTCTTCTCCAACACCACAGTTCAAAAGCATCAATTCTTCAGTGCTCACCTTTCTTTATAGTCCAACTTTCACACATCTATACATGACTACTGGAAAAACCATGGCTTTGACTAGATGGACTTTGTTGCCAAAGTAATGTCTCTCCTTTTTAATATGCTGTCTAGGTTGGTCATAGCTTTTCTTCCAAGGAGCAAGCATCTTTTAATTTCATGGCTGCAGTCACCATCTGCAGTGATTTTGGAGCCCTCCAAAATAAAGTCCAGAGAAGGCAATGCACCCCACTCCAGTACTCTTGCCTGGAAAATCCCATGGACAGAGGAGCCTGGTAGGCTGCTGTCCATGGGGTCGTGAAGAGTCGGAAACGACTGAATGACTTCACTTTCACTTTTCACTTTCATGCATTGGAGAAGGAAATGGCAACCTACTCCAGTGTTCTTGCCTGGAGAATCCTAGGGAGCCTAGTGGGCTGCCGTCTATGGGGTCACACAGAGTCAGACACGACTGAAGCGACTTAGCAGCAAAATAAAGTCTGTCACTGTTTCCACTGTTTCCCCATCAATTTGCCATGAAGTGATGGGACCAGAAGCCAAGATCTTAGTTTTCTGAATTTTGAGTTTTAAGTCAACTGTTTCACTCTCCTCTTTCACTTTCATCAAGAGATTCTTTAGTTCTTCACTTCCTGCCATAAGGGTGGTGTCATCTGCGTATCTGAGGTTACTGATATTTCTCCTGGCAATCTTGATTTCAGCTTATACTTTATCCGGCCTGGCATTTCACATGATGTACTCTGCATATAAGTTAAATAAGCAGGGTGACAATATACAGCCTTGATGTACTCCTTTTCCTATTTGGAACCAGTCTGTTGTTCCATGTCCAGTTCTAACTGGTGCTTCCTGACCTGCATATAGGTTTCTCAAGAGGCAGGTCAAGTGCTCTGGTATTCCCATCTCTTTCAGAATTTTCCACAGTTTATTGTGATCCACACAGTCAAAGGCTTTGGCATAGTCAATAAAGCAGAAATAGATGTTTTTCTGGAACTCTTGCTTTTTCCATGATCCAGCAGATGTTGGCAATTTGAAATCTCAATCCTCTGCCTTTTCTAAAACCAGCTTGAACATCTGGAAGTTCACGGTTCCCGTATTGCTGCAGCCTGGCTTGGAGAATTTTGAGCATTACTTACACTGTGACAAAATCAGCTTCTAAGTTTCAGCAGCAGCTCTTTTTGATTGGGGCATCTCTGCGTAACAGCCAAATCAACAATGACTAAAATTTTCTTATAGCGCTTTTCTTCCACTGGCAGCGTCCAGGTCTAGCAGCACATGTATAGTTTACTCATAGCAGTCTCTCATGATCCTTTGTATTTCAGTGGTGCCATTTATAACTTCTTTTTCATTTCTGTTTTTTCAATCGATTAGGGCCCTCTCCCTTTTTTTTTATGATGGTGTCCGTATAAAGGTTTATCAGTTTTGTTTCACTCTTCAAAACACCAGCTGTTTGTTTCCTTCATCTTATCTGTTTTTCAATTTTTTATTCACTTATCTCCTCTGATGGTTTTCTTTCCTTCTCAACTTGGATTTCCTTTATTCTTTTTCTATCCCTTTGGGCATAAGGTTAGATTGTTAAGAGGTTTTTCTTGTTTCTTGAGGCAAACTTGTATCACCACAAGTTCCCTCTTAGAACTGCCTTTGCTGCAACCCATCGATTTTTGGATCATTTCATTTTCATTTGTCTCCACGTATTTTTATTAATTTTATTACTTTTTTAACTTCTTCAGTGACCCATTGGCTGTTTAGTAGCATATTGTTTAGCCTCCAAGGATTTGTACCTTTTTCAGTTTTCTGTTTGATTTCTAGTCTCATAGTGTTGTAGTTAGATCGTTGATATTATTTTAATTTTATCAAGGCTTTTATTGACGCCTAGCATGTTATGTAGCCTAGAGAATGTTCCATGCACACTTGAGTGTGCACTATGCTTTTGGATGGAAAAATATAAATATATATATATATCATTGTTGTACAGTCACTTAGTTGTGTCCAACTCTTTGTGACCCCATGGACTGTAGCATGCCAGACTTCCCTGTCCTTTGCTATCTCCTGGAAAGTGAAAGTGAAGTCGCTCAGTCGTGTCCAACTCTTTGGGACCCCATGGAATGTAGCCTACCAGGCTCCTCCGTCCATGGGATTTTCCAGGCCAAGAGTACTGGAGTGGGTTGCCATTTCCTTCTCTAGGGGATCTTCCTGATCCAGGAATCGAACCTGGAGCTCCGGCATTATAGGCAGACGCTTTACCATCTGAGCCACGAGGGAAGTCTCACTATCTCCTGGAGTTTGCTCAAACTCATGTCCATTGAGTCTGTGATGTCACCCAACCATCTCATCCTCTGTCACCCACTTCCCCTCCTGCCTTCAATCTTTCCAGCAACAGAATCTTTTCCAGTGAGTCAGCTCTTCTCATCAGGTGGTCAAGGCTTCAGTTTCAGCATCAGAACTTCCAATAAATATTCAGCAGTGATTTCCTTTAGGATTGTCTGGTTTGATCTCCTTGTTGTCCAAGGGACTCTCAAGAGTCTTCTCCAGCACCACAGTTTTGTTATTAGCATTCTGAAAATACCAGGGAGATTAAGACACCATTTTGACATTTGGCTCCATAGCTTACATTTTTCACATAATGATTTCAGGCAATAGTACTGGAGTGGGTTGCCATTTCCTTCTCCAGGAGATCTTCCCGACTCAGGGATCGAACCCAGGTCTCCAGCATTCCAGGCAGATGCTTTAACCTCTGAGCCACCAGGGAAGCCCTTCAAATATATAGAGATCAATTTCTAAGTTTAGAGATAGCACAGCTGGCTTTTTTGTTGGGTTGGGTTGAGTTGGGTTTTTATATCCACTTGTTTTGACTGATTTAAGTGTTTTACCACATACAGTTATGTAAAGGAAATTTGCTTCCTCCTTTGTCATAAAATATGAGATTTCACCACCACAAAATGAGTAAATTAGGCAGAATTTAACTGGATTTTTAAAGATTTTATATTTTGCAATTCTCACATTCAGTTGAAAGCCAAAATGGATTCCAACTTACAAAGTCACACAGAATATAAAATTTTCACTCTGAAGTATTTCTGTGAACTCCAAAGGGCTGTGTTTCCTAACTTCCCTGGTGAACAATTGAGGGGGAGATGGCAGGTGGGGAGTTGGGGAGAGTAGACCAGATTGTCAGCCTAGGACCCTAAGAGGACGACAATTCATGTTTGACTTCATCCTCATAACAGAAGACTGTGGGGCAAATTTAAGGGAATGACTGTGCTCTCCTGGCTGTCGGATCACAGCCTGGTTTCCATCATGTATGAAGGGCTCTGTGGGACTCCGTGGCCCTCAGTAGCTGTCCAACTCCCCATCTTGTTGTGGGGAGCAGAACGGCAGGAACTGCTTACAGGCAGAAAATGACCTGCTGTTTAAAGTGTTTCAGACTCCCCTCTGAGCCCCGGTGAGTGTTGTCCCAAACCAGTCAGGAATGAAACCCCTGTTCCCATCTTTAGGAGTAAAACCCAGTGCATCTGAAGGTCCTTAGTTGCTATATAAACAGGTAAGCTTTTTAATTCTGAGCTTCCACAATTTCCTGAAGGAATATAGTTAAAATGCAGTTTTGGCTTATTGTTGTTTTGTTACACCCACGGATCTTACCTTTAGGATAAAATTACATTCAAAAGCCGTGGTACAACTATAAGCAACGCCTGTGTTTGTCTCCCGACTGTGCCGAGTGAGACTATTAGAGACGGCTCAGGTCACGGCACAAGTGCTCTGTTCCCAGGTGTCTTTCCACCATCACACGTTCACCCACCTGGACTTCATCACTACTTTTCAAGCTCTTCAGTAAAGTGTAAATTGTGGCTCAAACGGTATCTCCCTGCAATGTGGGAGACCCAGGTTTGATCCCTGGGTCAGGAAGATCCCATGGAGGGGAGGGCATGGCAACCCACTCCAGTATTCTTGTCTGGAAAATTCCAGGGACAGGGGAACCTGGTGGGCTACAGCCCATGGGATCACAAAGAGTCGGACACACACACACCTCTAGAAAGTACTAAGCCTGCCTGTTTAACTTTTGTAGTGACAATATGTATTAAGATTGAAAAAGCAGAGTGACACTTGACTTGAGGACGAATGCAGAGCCCATGGCTGGTCTTTCCACTTCACCTTGTCTCCTGTAATGAAGCCCTCTTGGGGAAGGGGGTGTAGCAACACAGTTGCATAGGACACGGAGATGAACAGAGTTGATGTAAACCCCTAGAGACACACAGCTATTAAATTACAACTGGATTTCAACTCCAGTTGAAGTATTTGAACGCTCAGGACAAAAGGTGATACTGGCAAGTAGAGGCGGGTCCTTAAAAGATAATTTTCTAATAATTTCAACTAAAGATTTCCCTAACATTAGTGATATAAAATGCAGTACATATACAGTTTGACTACAGTACTGAGTGGAAACATTCAGCAAGACTTAACAGTACAGCTTTGCTGGGTCTCTGGATTAGTTTGCTCAGGTATGTCACGAATAACCAGAAATAATTGTTAAAAGAATTTAAAATGGCTTCAACTGGTGGGGAGAGCGGAGGTCAGAAGGCTGGCAAACCTTACATAGGCATGTGTGTCATGAGGAAATTTAAGGGAGCCAGAAAGCAATAATTATTCACTTAGTATGAATTTTTAAATGTGCATTTTAATCTAATATTCAGAGTGAAATGTCAATAGGAAAACACATTTAAGGAAAAGTTTTATTTTTAAAAAGTCTCTTCTAAATAACAAATTTAAAAAAAGAAACGTTTTGCCTGTTAGCCCCTAAGAGAGTTTCAAATGTAATAACTACCAAAACATATTCATTTTCATAATTCACCTAACATAAAATAAATTCCAGGTTATGTGTATAGGCTTATTTCATCGTTGTTGATGATTTCCATGTTTTTTCCATTAAGGCATTTAGAAAGAAAATTAAAATATAATTGGTGCAAACTGTGAGGTTCTAAAAATCTAAAGGAAAACAACTTTTCTTCATTATAATTCTTTGTCAAAAATATATCATTGTTTAGGGGGTAGGGAAAGGAAGGATTGGGAGTTTGTGGTTAGCAGATACAAATTATTATATACAAGATGGATAAACTGCAAGGTCCTACTCTATAGCACAGGGAACAATATTGAATGTCCTGTGATAAATCATAAAAAGAAATACAAAAAAGAATATACATATATGTAACTGAGTCACTTTGCTGTTCAGAAGAAATCAACACATTGTAAGTCAACTGTACCTCAATAAATTTTGAAAAAATAGATCACAGTTATTGCTCTGTTACTATTAAATATATTAGGTGCTCAATACTACTGAATGTTTTTGAAGGCTCTGACCTTTTATTTTAAATTGGAGCAAAATGAAAGATGCCAACATACAAATTAACTGAGGTTACTTATTTTTTTTGAGGTTACTTATTTTAAACAGAGCCGGAGGTTCAGGTCCCTGTACCGGGACACAGGGATGCTGTGTCCTGTCTCCCTCCCTCCCACACCCCAACCTCCATCCTGGCTTCTCACTGCCCCCCTTCTGCACATTATTGCCACTGCTGCTGCCCTAGGAAATCAGATGCAGTGTGCAGTTGTTTTCTCAGTTATGCTTAAGAATGAGAGTGAGATAGAACTCATAAAATTCACCATTTTAATGCATACATATTAGTCAAGGGTTTATCTTTTTTACTATTAAAAACTGGGGCGGGGGGTTGATACTGCCGTGATCACCACAGTGTACGTTAGAACACTGCTGTTGCCCCTAAACTTGAATGGGGCCCCTCAGCAGTCACTCCTCCTCCTCACCCAAGCCTCCAGCTTTAGGCAGCCACTGCTCTACTGTCTGTATAAATTTGGCTGCTCTGGATAATGCATATAATCATTCAACATGTGTCTTTTGGTGAATGGCCTCTTGTATTTAGCATAATGTTTTCAAGATAATAGTCCACTGTATGAATGTACCACACTTTGTTGGTCTCTTCACTAGTTGATGGACGTTTGGGTTGTTTCCCCATTTGGCCAATTGGGAATAATGCTGGTGTAAACATTCATGTACAGATTTATGTCTGAACATGTTTTTTAGTTCTGTTGCCCACATGTTGGAGTAATTGCTGAAACTTGTGGTAACCCCATGTTTCAACTGCCCGGTGAATGACTGCCAGGCTGTTTTCTGCAGCAGCCTTACCATCTTTACTTCCCCACCAAAACAAGACAAGTATCCCAATTCCTGCACATCTTTGCCTCCACTTGTTTCTTGTCATTATGGTCTGACCCATCCTAGAGGTTGTGAAGTGTTTTGATTTGTATTTGCCTAATGATTAATGATATTGAGCATCTTTTCATTTGCTTGTGGGTCATTTTTATGTCTTTGGAGAAATGTGTATTCAAATTCATTGCCAGTGTTTTAGTTATTTTATCTGCCTACGTACTATTTAGCCATAAGGGTTTACATATTCTGAATACAAGTCCCTGAATAGACACATGACTTGCACTTTCTCCCATACTGATAAGGGGGCAGGTGGAGGGGTGACTTCAATTTTCTTAGTATTTGTCCATTTTTATTTATTTGTTTGGCTGTGTTGGGTCTTAGTTGTGCCATGTGGGATCTAGTTCTCTGACCAAGGATCACACCTGGGCATCCATTGGAACATGGAGTCTTAGCCACTGAACCACCAGGGAAGTCCTGGGGGCTTTGATTTTAATGGAAAAACCAATTTATTTTTGTTTCTTAGACAAGTTTTGCATTAGAGTTGCCTTTCAAACTAACTTGACTTAGTATCCACTTAAAGATACCACTTTTTTTTGTTTACCTACTGACTGCAGATAATTAAGAGGCTGTTTGTTTTAATCGACAAAAATATAGTGTAGCCATAACTCTGAAATGAATGACTGTTGCTGAAACATCACTTACACATAGACTTTTCTCACTAGTTGTATGAGAAATTTGCTTGTGATTCAAATTATTTTGTGAGACAAATTGTTTTTCCTGACAATAAGCTCATCATCACAAGAAAAAGATTACTTGTTAAAGCAAGCTGTTATTTTGTTAGATTAAAAAGAAATGAGGCTTTGCAAAGAAAATTCTCAACAGCAAAGTGATGGTTCCAGTCAGGCTGACTGGATTCGTAGGGTCCAACATCCACAGAGTATAGTGCACAGCTATACTGTGCACGGAATTACTACAGTGTGTGCCTCGGAGAAAGGAGGGCAATAACCACAGGGTTTGGCTTAGAGCAAGAGAAAACATCACCATCATTAGTGCTGGCCTACTTTCATTATCTTAAAATAATATACCCCCATTGAAAGCACCATCTTAGCCATGGCTGACATTGTAATTTAAAGTTCTTCTATGTAAAAGTTCTTAGTTTGGAAAGGTGAGTTTAGAATATTTAATGATTATCCTTTTTGGTCAAGTTTTTGGTTTTCAAGTGTGATATTAGGTTGGTATGTATTTCCTTCAGAATCCCTCAGGATATTGATTAAGGTTTTATGAAATGAGTACATCAGTGACAACCATCACCAAGTATTACACTCGTGCTCCTCTGAAAGGCTGCTCAGCATCAAATTGTACATAGCAGTACTCCTCTGTGTACAATTAATACATTAGTAGCATTCTATAAGTAAAGTAGGAAGCAGCTGATACTATTCAGGAGAAACGTGGTGTTCATCTCATTACAAAATGTTCAGTTCAGTGGCTCAGCTGCGTCTGACTCTTTGTGACCCCATGAATCGCAGCACACTAGGCCTCCCTGTCCATCACCAACTCCTGGAGCCTATTCAAACTCATGTCCATTGAGTTGGTGATGCCATCCAACCATCTCATCCTCTGTCATCCCCTTCTCCTCCTGCCTTCAATCTTTCCCAGCATCAGGGTCTTTTCCAATGAGTCAATTCTTTTCATCAGGTGGCCAAAGTATTGGAGTTTCAGCTTTAGCATCAGTCCTTCCAATGAACACCCAGGACTGATCTCCTTCAGAATGGACTGGTTGGATCTCCTTGCAGTCCAAGGGACTCTCAAGAGTCTTCTCCAATACCACAGTTCAAAAGCATCAATTTTCAGTGCTCAGCTTTCTTTATATTCCAACTCTCATATCCATACATGACTACTAGAAAAACCATAGCTTTGACTAGACAGATTTTTCTTGGCAAAGTAATGTCTGCTTTTTAATATGCTGTCTATTGATCATAGCTTTTCTTCCAAGAAGCAAGTATCTTTTAATTTCATGGCTGCAGTCACCATCTGCAGTGATTTTGGAGCCCCCCAAAATTAAATCTGTCACTGTTTCCATTGTTTCCCCATCTATTTGCCATGAAGTTATGGGACTGTTATAGCCACGCATTCCAGGAAACAAACTCACTCAAAAGGACAGTGTGCATGGTGGAGTGCAGTTTATTACACCAGCGGGCCCAAGGCCGAGTCTCCTCTTAGCCAAGGACCCCGACCAGTTTTTGTGAAAACCTTAAATACACCCTAAGTGTACATGCTCAAACCCACTTCCCCGAATTCTCTAACTAGTCTGAACAAAAGAAAGGAAAGATACAATCAAAGTTAACCCATGATTCGTATGCCTTAAGCCTAGCTAGTTAACAATGGACAATTATCAATAGGCCTGTGGTCATACCCCAATAAGCATAATAGAATTTATGATTCTATTCGGTTACACAGATAATTACGTCATTTTTTTAGGCGACAGAGAGTCTAGGTATGAGCCCTGGGGCTCTTCCATCCGGGGGTCTGATTTTCCAGTTTTTATGTTTCCATAGATACAGGGCATATAGCTCAAAGTCCACAGTCCAGCTCAAGATGGAGTCCTGCTTTCAAGATGGAACCTGTACTGTTTCCTCCTTCATTCCCCCTCTTGATGCTCTTAATTCATAGTATGAGCATCACTCATAGGGATATACTGCACCCTGGCTCTCCGACCGCCAATTTGGGAGAACAACACCAGCCTTTGGGTTACAAAGTATTATAATACATTATAAATGCAAGGTCCACAAAGCAGAACTATTAAGGCAACTATAACAATGGTAAATATAGTTTTCCATCAATCACCCTTCACCCAAGATAAAACCAAATTCCAGAAAGGAATGTTTTCATTTGACATTGCTTTTACCCAGTTTTTCATGTCATCTAAAGCAGCTGATACACTGCCAGATAAATCAGGATATACACAACATTCAACCTTAACTTATAGCACAGGTCCCTCCTTGAGCAGCTGTGAGCATGTCCAAAACCATTCAATTTTGAATTACTGCTTTTCTCATTTGGATTTGTTCTTTTAAGGCTTGGATGGCTTTAGCACTATCTAGGAGGGCCTGTTTTGTGAAATTAGTCAAGGCCTCTACTTTAATCATAAAATCTGTTGACCCTATAGAAGGTATGAATAAGGCAGCAATATACTCATGCCACTGAAACACAGACCTTGTCCACCTAGCATGTAAATAAGGTAGATTGACCGGGGTTTTCTGTAGGTTAGGCTTTATGCTGCCATGGGCAAAAGTGAATCCCAGTGTGCAGCGGCCTACCCAGCAGACTGGTAACCAAGGCCAAAGGTTAGGCCCCCAAAGCCATTAGGTTCCACTGGGCGCCATCCAGTGGATTCCAGGGTTTTATTTCTAATCAGAGCCTGGCCAGTGGATGGACTGGTTGGGGTGGTATGTGACCTCAAATGTTCGTTTACATTGTTTGGGGGATAGGTACTCCATATATTTTAGTTCTTTTGGGTCTAAGGGATAGTCACCAAACCCTACCCTTTGTTCTTTTTGTTCCCAGCATATAGCGGCAGGAGTAATTAATTGACCCTTTTCTGGGGTCATCCAGAAATATTCATCCCAAATTCGGTAGAATTGTTCAACATACCTAGAGGCTTGTCCTCCCTTGCTGGTCAGGGAGCGTTTGTTTTTTTTTTTTTCCCTCCTCTTTAAATATGAGGTATAGGTTTTTGTTACTTCTATGAAACTGGTGTTTACATCAAAAAGAACCCCATGAACCAAGTCTATTGACTGTAGGTCTGGCTTACACCAAGAGAGCAGGGAGAGATTATGATTGACAAGAGAAAGGAAAGTCTCTTTGTCGTCCCAGAAAAGAGCAGAGTGGTTTAAAATCTCCTTGGCGGAGCGGTGACACCACCAAGGAAGTCCATCCATCACAGACAGAGGCGTAGCCCCACATACCCAGCAGTGGGAGGTGTTGTGGAAGTCCGCATAGGAATGTGCCCATAAGATGAAAACATTGTCCTGAGTTGAAATGGAAGTTAAATTCAAAATCATGTTGATGAGGCCAAGCAGCAGGAGTTGATTATGTGGCTTCATCCTGAAGGGGCTCACCTGGGATCTTCTTTTCCTTCTTCTTCTTAAGGGTGATCTTAGTCTCTCGAGGGTCTGTGGGGTCCCTCTGTGCAGTCCACTCAGCGTTTTCTGGGTCTGCGTGGTATGCTTTCTTCACCCTCGTATGATGGATCCAAGCGGCAATACCTGCAACTTTAACTGCAGTAGGGGTAGTTAGAATAACAGTATAAGGGCCCTTCCACCGAGGGGCTAGTGAATCATGTTTCCAATCTTTGACCCATACTTGGTCACCAGGGGTAAACTCATTAATCTGTTCCTCCAAGGGGAACAGCACTCTTTCTTGTACAAACTTAGTTACCTGATTTATTACCTTACCCAGTTCCATCTGCCACGAAATCCCATCCCCCCTTACCTGAGGCAAATTGGTTGACACCTGTTTTATTATGAGAGGGGGTCTCCCATATGCAATTTCATACGGAGAGTAGCCATGGGACCGTGGGGTCATCCTGAGTCTGAGTAGAGCCATCGGAAGCAAGTCCACCCAGGAGCAGTCAGTCTCTCTGATGCATTTGGAGGGTGTCTCTTTAAGTGTCCGGTTGGTCCGTTCCACCATCCCAGAACTCTGGGGCCTATATGCAGTGTGTAGTTTCCATCTGATGTTTAAAGTTTTGCTTACTTCTTGTACTGAATCAGCTACGAAAGCCAGGCCACTGTCTGATCCAATGCTGGTAGGAAATCCAAATCTGGGAACTATCTCCCGATCCAGGAACTATCTCCCGAAGCAGACACCGGGCTACTTCTGACGCTCTTTCAGTCCGGCCAGGAAAAGCTTCTACCCATCCTGAGAACGAACATACCATGACCAGCAGGTAATGGTCGTGTCAGTGAGGTTTCATTTCAGTGAAGCCCCCTTCCAGGTGTTCAAAGGGCAGCCTGCCTTTTAGCTGAATCCCCGGAGGTTTCTGTCTGTGCCGAGAGGCAACACTGACCTGTGAGCAGGCAGTGCAGTTCTGAGATTCTGTTCTGCATAGGGGAGAGAGGCGGGGAACCAAGAAATATTTTCCAATTAGCTCTTCCAGTTTATCATGGCCTAGGTGGGTCGCTTGGTGTGTCTGGCTTCCCAGAGTGGGTGCCAGCTCCTCTGATACCAATAATTTGCCACTTGGAAATTCCCACCATCCCTTTTCAGTCTTGATAGCCCCTTCTGCTTTGGCTAGTTGGTTTTAGGCTTCAGTGTATTTTGGAGAGTCCAGCATTAGCTCAGGCAGCTCCACCAATACGAGAGTTTTAATAGGGGCTCACTTGTCACCCCCATTCCCTCGGCTGCTTGTTTGGTGGTCTTATCTGCCAGTCTGTTTCCCCGAGCCTGGTGGGTATCCTCTTTTTGATGTTCTCGGCAGTGTATGACTGCAACCCTTTCTGGTTCCCAGAACCCTTTCTGGTTCTAATAGGCTCAGAATTTCTTCCTTATTTTTGGTGTCTTTTCCACTAGCTGTCAAAAGGCCTCTCTCCTTATACAGAGCCCCATGTACATGTAGTATGGCAAAAGAGTACCTGGAGTCGGTGAAGATGTTTACTCTCTTGCCTTTTGACAGCTGGAGTGCATGAATCAAGGCCCATAACTCAGCTCGTTGAGCAGAGCAGTGTTGTGTCAAGGAGCCAGCTTCAATGACAGTCTTTTCTGTGACTATGGCGTAACCCGACAGCCACTGTCCTTGTTTTATCAGGCTAGTGCCATCAGTATATAGGACCCAATCGGGGCCCAGAATCAGTTGGTCTCAGAGGTCGGGTCTGCTAGCGTAGACCTCTTCCAAGACTTCCCCACAGTCATGAGAAGATCCACCCTCTCCCACCGGAAGGAGTGTGCCTGGGATTAAAGTCTGGCAAGGCTTAATACGGAGGTTAGGGTTTTCACATAACAGCCCTTGATACTGAATAATCTGGGAGTTTGATAGCCATTTGTGGGGATCTCCTCATAAGAGTGTGTTGACCTCATGTGGGACTCTTACGACCAGATCTTGGCCTAAAGTCAATTTAGTAGCTTCTCGTACTAGTAGGGCAACTGCGGCAATTGCTTGCAAGCATCTGGGCCACCTGGTGGCAACACTGTCAAGCTGCCTTGAGAGAGAGGCTACAGGCCTGTCCCACGTTCCCACGGTCTGAGTTAACACTCCCATTGCTGTTTTGTCTTTTTTAGTTACATATAGAGTAAATGGCTTGGCAAAGTCTGGCAGCCCTAAAGCGGGGGCTGATATAATTGCCAACCTTAGTTCTTCAAAGGCTTTTTGTTGTTTTTCAGTCCAATTTAGCGGATTCTCCTCAGGCCCTGTCAGGAGTTCATATAAAGGCTGGGCCATTTGGGAATATCCTGGAATCCAGATTCTGCAAAACCCAGCAGCTCCCCAAAACTCCTGAACCTGCTAACAAGTCTTAGGTGCTGGGATTCTCAGGATCACTGAACTGGTCTTTTAACTGATCTAATAACCTTGTGCCTTTCTTTAAAACAAACTCCAGATACCTTACCTCCTCCTTGCAGATCTGTGCCGCCTTCTTCGACACCCAGTAACCTGCTTCCATCAGCAGTTGGAGCAGTGCTTTCGTCCCTTCCCAGCATTTTTCCTTGGTCTCGGCAGCCAGTAGCAGGTCATCACGTAGTGTAGGAGCCAACATCCATACTGTTCCAGATGGAATGAGTCCAGGTCAGAAGCCAAGGCTTCCCCAAAGATGGCTGGGGAGTTCTTAAACCCTTGTGGGAGATGAGTCCAGGTTGTTTGTTGTTTGGTTCCCCTGACTGGATCTTCCCATTCCAAGGCAAAGATGGGCTGTGATGCTGGAGCGAGGCATATACAGAAGAAGTAATCCTTGAGATCTAGGCAAGTATACACTTTAGTCCTCGGAGGGAGGAGGCTAAGTAAGGTATAGGGGTTTGGAACAGCGGCGTGTAAAGCAACAGTAGCCTGGCTGATTAGCCTGAGATCTTGCACAGGCCTATAGTCCTGTCCTCCTCCTCTTTTGACTGGCAGGATCAGCATATTCCAAACTGACTGGCACTCTACTAGAATGCCCATCCACTTGTTTCAATCTATTGATGTGGGGTAGTATGCTGGCCCGGGCCTCTATTGGTAGCAGGCACTGGCACTTTCTAACCAGAATGGTGCCTGGCTTGAGTTCTATTATCACTGGGACTTGATGTTTAGCCAGCCCAGGGGGTTCTCTTCCGGCCAGACTTCAGGGAATAATTGAGTTAGCGCTCTCTCACATTCTTCCAGCCCACCTGGTTTTTCCTTTGGAGACTCACGCAACCTCCACTCATCTTGAGGGGGTATTGAGAGAGAGAGCAATAAGTCATAGTGCCCACCCAGAAGGTGGGCCTCTCCTCGGGGGAGAAAGTCACTTGTGCTTCTAGTTTGGAGAGCAAGTCTCTTCCCAACAGGGGTACTGAGCACTCAGGAATGTAGAGGAATTCATGAACCACTTTGTGTCCCCCTATCTGGCATTTTCCAGGCTGGCAGAACGATTTAATCATCTCTCCTCCTGATACCCCAGTTATAGCGGTAGTCTTTTTGGATAATGGTGCCACAGGTTTTTTTACTACCGACAGTTCTGCTCCTGTATCCACCATAAAGTCAATGTTTTGGTCCCCCACTTTTAAGGTTACCACGGGCTCTCGGGAACCCGGTATCTCTGAGCCCCAGCAGCCCTATTTAATTTCCAAGTCAGCAAGTCCCACAGCCACGGGAGGTTTCTCTTCCCTCCTTGCCTTAGGGCATTCATTCTTCCAATGGCCAAAACCTCAGGACCGGGCACACTGGTTTGGCTGTAATGGGACCTGGGACCTCCACTGGGACCAGTTGAAGGACTGTCTTGTCCCTGGGGCAGGAGGAGGTTTTTCCAGAGGGCCCAAGATAAGACTTTTCCAGAGCAGCAGCTAGCATCGCAAATTTCTGGTCTGTTCTCTTTTGTTCCTCTTTATATCTCTTTTCATATTTCTTTTCTGTGTCCCTGTTCCAGAACACTTTGTCTGCTATTTCAGTTAACTGTGAGCTGGACATGGACAGCACCCCTTCTGTCCTTTGAAGCTTTTGCTTAATGTCAAGGTATGCCTGCAAGATAAATGCCGAGTTTACAACAATCTGAGAGCCTGCAGCTTCTGGGTCTATAAGTGTATAAAGTCTGAGCCTTTCATAAAATTCAGAAGGTGATTCACTCCCCTTCTGAATTACCCCAGCAGGTTGTGACATGTCCATTGGCTTACGGGCTCCCCTCTTCAGCCCTTGTATAATGGCTGTCTGGTATCTGTCTAGCTGAATCCTCCCTTCTTCTGTGTTACGGTCCTAATTAGGTTTATCAGCAGGGAAGGCTTGCTCTATCTACCTTTCTGGGTTTGCAGCACCTTCTGGAACCATCTTTCATAACCATTTTTTTGCTTCCATATTAATTCTATATCTCTCCTCAGTACTGAAGAGAGGTCAATAATTGCATGACATCATCCCATGTTGGTCGATGGGTGTGAAAGATGGTTTCCATCAATCTAGTCATACCTCGTGCCTCTTCTGAGTAAGGGGGGATATGCTTTTGCCAATTTAGTATGTCAGCTGATGAGAAAGGCTGGTAGTAATAAGCTATAGGAGCTTGATGGTAATTACCGTCCTCCCCTTGCATGGGGGTTGTTGGACTTCTCTAAGAGGCATCCATAGTGGTGCCTTTCCCTTTGGCTCTCTGGCAGAGCACAGTCTCTGCTTAATTCCAAAGTATCCCTCCTCTCATTCGGAAGTACTTACAGGGAGCAGAGGATAGAGCTTGTGGTGTATGATGTCAGCAGTGGTTGAATCTGGTGGGTTGTAGCCTGTTGCCCCTTCAACAGCTTGCCGGAATGGCAGCTCTATAACGTGTGGGGCTGTCGGGAGGACTGGTGAAGGTGGAGGCTCTGGGATGCTTACCAGCCTCTGGTCAGTTCCCTGTAGGGAGGCTCTCGGCACCACGGAAACGTTGGTTGGTGGGATCATCATCCAGTACGGTGGCAGGGGAAGTTCTTCCCTCTCTGGATCCTGTAAGCTCTCCTTTTCATCTTTGGTTACTTTTTGAGCATTAATATCTTCCCCTCCCCATTTTGGATATAAAATCGGGCCCATTTGGGAGGGTCCTGGGCTATCCCTAGCCAAGAATCTATGTATGGGAAATGATCATAGGTTTTCCTGTAACTATGGCATAGACTGTCTTTATTAAATTTAAGTCCATGGTATCCTCTGGTGGCCAACTGACTCCCATTGCGGGCCACTCGACCTCGCAGAGAGTGCAGAGCCAGGTGGGCGTCATCTTTGTCCCACAGTCTCTGTCAAATCCCTTTTTGAAGTTTTTGATCTTGTTTTCTAGTACAGTTACCTTAGATCTGATTCCTCCCATTTTTCCTACCTTCTCGTTGATGTTTCCTTTTTTTTTGGCTCAAGAAGCACTCGGTATCCCTGGTATTTTTGGTATTTCCACTCGATGAAACACTTAAACTGCCAGTCTGCCTCTTGTCTAATAGGGTCAAGAAAGGCTTTACCTGCTAAGTCCCAGAGGGTTGGGGGGAGTCAGGCATTGTTTTTCTTGCAGCCTTATTCGTTTAAACCAGAACACCACAGCATCCACAACCTCTTCTCCCCTTTGCTTTAGATGCCTTTCTTCTCCCAGCGGGCTTAACTGGGTGAGGATGAAAACACAGATCGATTAGATACCCCACATCCCAGGCTTCTCCTGGAAAGGCCAATTCATACTCACTGATATACTTTTTTCTTTCTACCTAACTAGTTTGAGGGGATAGGGGGTTTCGCAGCAGATAGGGCACCTCCTGGGGGAGGGTAGAATACGAGCACACAAGGACCAAGTTTCTTCTAAAAATCCCCTGGAATTGCTTGGTAATAATTTCCCCAAGACAGCGTGGACAGCACCTCCTAAATGACCTTCACAAATTTCCTTCCTAAGCCCTAACACACTTGTTGACCTGTGTACCAAGCAATTGCTGCCACCTGCCTATTCCAGGCTCCTGTGGGTCTATGCCCCTTCTAGTCCCCCCCAGGGGGGTGATCGGGCCCCCTCTTCCACCCTGCCAGGTGGGTTCCTCCTCACCTGAGCGCTCAGTTCCCCTGCTGCCATCCACTATCTGCTAAATGTAAAAGGTCTGGGAGTTGAGAAGCAGAATCCTTCCAGAAGGACAAGGCGACCTCCCCCGCTCTAGAAGATTCAAGTCTCAAGGCCTCAGAGTAGTCCCAAATGGGACCTGTCTCCTCAAGTGAGGAGTTTCCCAGCCAATGCATCAAATGTTGTAGCCGTGCGTTCCAGGAATCAAACTCACTCAAAAGGACATGCAAATACTGGAGTGTAATTTATTACACTGGTGGGCCCAAGGCAGGGTCTCCTCTTAGCCAAGGACCCCGACCAGTTTTTGTGAAAACCTTATATACCCTAAGTGTACGTGCTCAAACCCACTTCCCCGAATTCTCTAACTAGTCTGAACAAAAGAAAGGAAAGATACAATCAAAGTTAACCCATGATTCATATGCCTTAAACCTGTGATTCGTATGCCTTAAGCCTAGGTAGTTAACAGTGGACAATTATCAATATGCCTGTGGTCATACCCCAATAAGCATAATAGAATTTATGATTCTATTTGGTTACACAGATTATTAGGATATTTTTTTAGGCAACGGAGAGTCTAGGTATGAGCCCTGTGTTTCTTCCAACTGATTTTCCAGTTTGTATGTTGTTTCCATGGGCTTCCCTGGTGGCTCAGAGGTTAAAGCGTCTGCCTCCAATGCGGGAGACCTGGGTTCGATCCCTGGGTCGGGAAGATCCTCTGGAGAAGGAAATGGCAACCCATTCCAGTATTCTTGCCTGGAGAATCCCATGGACGGAGGAGCCTGGTAGGCTACAGTCCACGGGGTCGCAAAGAGTCGGACACGACTGAGCGACTTCACCTTATCGCCTTATGTTGTTTCCATAGATACAGGGCATATAGCTCAAAATCCACAGTCCCGCTCAAGACAGAGTCCTGCTTTCAAGATGGAACCTGTTCTGTTTCCTCCTTCAGGACTCGATGCCATGATCTTCATTTTTTAAATGTCGAGTTTTAAGCCTGCTTTTTCACTCTTCTCTTTCACCTTCATCAAGAGGCTCTTTAGTTCTTCCCTTTCTGCCATAAGGGTGGTGTCATCTGCATATCTGAGGTTATCGACATTTCTCCCAGCAATCTTGATTTCAGCTTGTGCTTCATCCAGCCTGGCATTTCAAATGATGTCACCCTGCTTATTTAACTTATATGCAGAGTACAATATACAGCCTTGACATACTCCTTTCCCAAGTTTGAACCAGGAGACACTGGGTTGATTTATTCAAAGCACTGAAGGAAAAACACGTCAACAAAGAATCTTGTTGATGGCAAAACAGAGTTGTTTAGCACTAGGCCTGCCCTGCATAAAGGACACTGGACAGTAACTCAAAAACAAGTGTCTATATGGGGAAAAATAGGAAGTGACCACACAAGCCAAAGTCTTAGAAAAGACCTGAAAAGATCTTCAGCTTACATCTCAGGTTCGTCCTCAGCACAGAGGAACAATCAGAACAAAACCAGTATCAGTAAACAAACTCTGGGGAAGAGTGGGACCCTTATTTCCAGAGTTACCACCTTACTGCACTCAAATGTCCAGTTTTCAACAAAAATCAGAAGGCAGAGGAGCAACATCATCAAAATGGTGGAAAAGGTTACTATCTTCCCTGAAAGAAAACTGATTTGGACAAACGCCCACAGACTAGACAGCCTTTGTGGGAGGCCCAGAGTCCAGCAGGGTGTTCCAGCACAGTGTGGGAGGCCTGGAGTCCAGCGGTGGGGGCCAGCACACTGCTGGACAGAAAATCAGATGCTGGATGCATTGAGGAGGGCAAGAAAAATGCTCTGATTTTTCCCCTGTTGCCCCCCACAATCCCCAAGGTGACACTCAGGACTAAGGGTAATGGAGAAGGGTTAATTTTAAGTTTATACTGGATCCACTTCTGTGACTTTAACCCTTTTTCGTTATACAAAATGGCCTGCCTCAGGGAGATAACCTGAGCTGCCCGCCTGTGAAGGACTGTAAGGAAGTGAAACTAACACATTCCCCTGCCTAAGGGGTGCCATTCTAGGGGACATTTGCAAAGACGGAATAGTCTTTCTACTTTGTTTCCTCACCTCCCCCTCATCTCTGATCCATAAAAGATCCTGGCAACCAGGCTCAGACAAGATGGCTACTTTGAGGCACAAGCCTGCCATCTTCCCGGTCAGCTGGCTCCCAGATTAAAAGCTCTTCCTTGCCTCAACACCTCATCTCTTGGAGAGCACCGGCCTGACAGCCACTGCCTCCCTGTGCATGTGCTGACAGCTGTGAGAAGGCACTCAGGCAGAAAGGGAGCCTGAGCAGAAAGCTACCTGAGTCAGCAGGCCCGGGAGAAACCACCGGCTGGACCATTCAGCAGCCCTGTCTGTCAGCACTCAGCCAGGCTTGGCAGGATCCAGAGAGGGTACGTGCACTTCAGCATTCTGCCACAAGAGGAGGTGTGGAGCAGGCGTCCCCACAATAAAGATGTGAGAATTCCTAGCACAGCCCACAGAGGGTGTTTCTCTCCTGAAGTCAGCCAGTAAGGACCAGAAGTGGTCACTCCTCTTCAGATGTGAAAACAACAACACAGGACTTTAAGGAATATGAAAAATTGAGGTCCAGTTATAAAATAGTCACTGGGATGTAATGTACAGCATAGGGAATACAATCAGTAAAACTGCAATAACTTTGTATGATGACAAAAGGCTCCTGGACTTAATGGTGATCAACTCACAATACATGAAAATGTTGGATCACTATCTGTACACCCCAAACTAATACTGTATGTTAACTATACTTCAGTTAAAAAATCTTTTTAAAAAGATTTTTAAAAAGGAAACATGACCATCAGTGGAACACAATAACTGTGTCTAATAACTGACCCCAAAGAAATGGAAATCTGCAATTTACCCAATAAATAATTTAAAACAGCTGTTTTAAGGAAGCTCAATAAACTACAAAAAAACATAGAAGAACAATTCACCAAAATCAGGACAATGATACATGAACAAATGAGAAGTTCTGTAGGTAGAAAGAAAACATTGAAAAAAAATGTACAGATTCTTAGGCTGAAGAATACAGTGGATGAAATTACAAATGCAATAGACAACATCAACAGCAGAATGGGTCAAGGGGACGAAAATTTGTGAAGTAGTAGATAGGAGCTTGAAATCATTCATTCAAAGAAGAAGAAAGATGAATGAAGAGTGAAAATTCTGTGAATTATTCTATAATTTCCTTAGACTAAGAACATTAGATTAAAAATTAAGATTATAGATTAAAAATCCATTAGATTAAAAAACATTCTAAGAAGTATTAGGGCCTCAGAAGAAGAGAGACAAGAGCCAGAAAGCATATTTAAAGAAATAATGGATGAAAATGTCTCAAATCCAGGGAGAAATTTTGATATCCAAGTTTATAAAGCTAAAAGTCACCCCAAATTTTCAATACAAAACAATTTTGTCCTGTTTTTGATAATACTGTCTAAAGTAAAAGATAAAGGTAGAATTGTAAATCAACAAGATAGAAAAGTCTATCTCATAGGAGGGTACTCCTAGAAGCTGAGTTCTCAGCAGGAAGCTTTCAGGTGAAGAGAAAGGGTGGATATAATATTAATAAACACTCTTAAAAAAGAAAATGCCAACAAGGAATACTTTACCTGGTAAATGTTTCTCTCAGAAATGAGGTAAGGTAAAGACTTTTCCAAACAAACAAAAGCAGAGGGAGTTCATTAGCACTAAACACTGAAATGAGTTCTTCAAGTTGCCATGAAAGGGCATTATACGCCTATGAAAACAAAGGATGCAGGGAGATAAAGAAGATAAAGATAAGCATGTAGCCAAATTCAGCATATTCTAATACTGAATATGGTTATGTGTTAATCATTTAACTCTCAATATAAACGTTAAAGGACAAAGGTAGTAAAAGTAACTATAACTATAAAATTTGTTAATTAATACATGATATAAAAAGGTAACTGTGACATTAAAAACATAAAAAGTGAGAGAGGAGGTAGAGGTTAAAAATCAAGTTGTCATCAGCATGTAATAGACTGTTATATCTGTAAAATGATTTATGTAAGCCTGGTGGCTCAGTGGTAAAGAACCCGCTTGTCAATGCAGGAGATACACGTTCAATCTCTGATCTGGGAGGATGCTCTCGAGAAGGGAAGGGCACTTCTCAGTAAAAACTCACTCAAGTATTCCCACCTAGGAAATCCTATGGACAGAGAAGCCTTGCAGGGTACAGCCCATGAGTTGCAAAGAAGTCAAATGACCTGGGGATACACTGGGCTACATCTAATGGAAGCCCCACCACCACCACTACGATGGTGTACCTGGAGCAGACTCAGGATGACAAGCACAGCATACTGGCCCCAGATGGCTGAGGTGCATATTAAAGGAATGTTTTCAGAGAGCATCATCCCATACACAGAAAAGTGCTAAATTCCTTACCTTCAGACATCTGGTTTTCTTTTATTAATAGCAATCTTTTCATGTTCCAACTAACTAACTGGTCTTTATTGCAGAAACCTCTATATATCCTGGCTCCTTCTGTGCCTCTTTGGAGCAGTCTCTCAGCTATCTGCAGTCCTCAGTTTTGCCCACCAGAAAAAAAAACATAACTCTCAACTTTCAAGTTGTGCATTTTTTTTTCAGGTGACACTAAAAAGACCCAATTACTAACAGTGGAAAAATTAAAGAGGGTTAGCTATGGAAGTAACTCTGAGCAATTTATTCACCATGAGCAGATAATCTCCACTGGATTAAACCTCCATATCATTCCACCTTACCCTTCAATGTCTGCTGAGAAAAGACAGAGAACTTGAGGAGAAAACACACTTCATCAGAGATTTTAGTTTATAGCCCATCCATTCAACAGGTGACACTAGAAAGACAATCTGTGGAATGTTAATTAGTTAAGCTAGGTTTTATCTATTAATAGAAAATACATTGGTATTCTTACCAAATATATAATAGTGTAAAATTACCAAACACCAAAGAATATTTCAGTCTCTCTATATAAGACAGACTGAAAAAGCATGACCTCAATTTCAATCTGACAGAATAAATTTAAGGGGAAAGTAATTTAGAAATTTGAAAATTTAAAAAGCATCTCTAGGATTAATCTTCAAAATATATAAGTAGCTCATGCAGCTCAACACCAGAAAAACAAACAACTCAATCAAAAAGTGGGCAGAAGACCTAAATAGACATTTCTCCAAAGAAGACATAGAGATGACTAATAAACACATGAAAAGATGCTCAACATTGCTCATAATTAGAGAAATGCAAATCAAAACTACAATGAGGTGTCACCACACAGCAGTCAGGATGGCCATCACCAAAAAATCCACAAACAATAAGGCTGGAGCTGGGATGGAATAAAAGGAATCCTCTCGCACTGTTGGTGGGAATGTAAACTGATGCAGCCACTGTGGAGAACAGCATGGCAGTCCCTTTAAAAACTGGGAATAAAACTACCAGGTGTGTGTTAAGTTACTTCAGTCATGTTCGACTGTGACCCTATGGACTGGGGCACCACCCTCCTCTGTCCGTGGGATTCTCCGAGGCAAGAATACTGGAGTGGGTTGCTACGCACTCCTCCAGAGGATCTTCCCAACTCAGGGATCAAATCCACGTCTCTTCTGTCTCCTGCATTGGCACTTGGAAAGCTCCATAAACTATCCTATGACACAATCCCACTACTGGTCATATACCCTAAGAAAACCATAATTGAAAGAGACACATGTACCCCAATGTTCACTGCAGCAACATTTACAACAGCTAGGACATGGAAGCAACCTGGATGTTCATCAACAGATGAATGGATAAAGAAGTTCTGGTATTAATACATATATACAATGGAACATTACTCAGCCACAAATAGGAATGAATTTGAGTCAGTGGTGTGGACGAACCTAGAGTCTGTCATAAAGAGTGAAATAAGTCGGAGAAAAACAAGTATCATATATTAAAGCATATATATGGAATCCAGAAAGATGGCACTGATGAATCTATTTGCAGGGCAGCAGTGGAGACGCAGACACAGAGAACAGACTTGTGGACGCAGTGGGGTAAGAAGAGGGAGGGATGAAGTGAAAGAGTAACACTGAAACATACACATTACCATACGTAAAACAGCCAATGGGAATTAGCAAGACACAGGGACCTCTAACCCCGTGCTCTGTGACCCCTAGAGGGGTGGGATGGGATTGGAGGTGAGAGTGTCAGGTACAAAGTTAGACATGAGCACCTGGAGGAGGCCGGGCTGAAAGGATGCAAGCTGATCTCTAAACTCCATCCCAGATGCACCCAGGAGAGCTCACAAACATGCTACAAAATAATCACAGAAGCTTTTCAATTCCTGAACATGCGCCCTAGGCACACAGTGGCTACAAAATGACCACAGGAGCTTCTCCAAATAACCTTAGCAGTTAAGACAGTTAGGAGTGCATCAAGGGCTCATGAATATTCTACATCTAATTATATCAGATGGAATTATGGGAAGACATAAACAACCCAGCCTGCTGTTACACAACTTGAAATTGTCAACTGGCCTTGAGCGTATGCCCATTTGTATTCCCTTTCATTGACTGGTAGTGGGTACAAGCCTTACTTTGCACCAGGCATAACCAAAAGGAAGGGGACTGGAGGAAGCCACGAGAGCCTGACAGGAAGGATGAGAAGGACTCTCTTGGGAGTGTCAGTCTAATAAAAGATCTGTATGCTTAAGGTGAACTGAGCTTTCACTTGTCTGTTGTTCTATACATTTTGCTCCATTGCTCCAAATTTTTGTTGTGACGAGATAAGAACCAAGGAAGATAAATAAACCAACCTGAGAGGAGGGAGGTCCAAGAAGGAGGGGGCATATGTATATCTATGGCTGATTCATATTATGGCAGAAACCAACACAATACTGTAAAGTGACTATCCTCTAATTAAAAATAAAATAAAAAGCATTTCTATTAGTTAGAAAAAACCACAGGGTACATATAGATAGCTAGAAAGAGATTTTTTTTAGGTGGGACTGGCTCACATGATGATGGAAGCTGAGAAGTCCCAGAGCTGCTCTGCCGTCTACAAGTTGGCGGTCCAGGAAAGCCAGTGGTGTGGTTCCAAATCTGGAACCTCCAAACCTGGATGCCGAATGAGGGAAGCCAATGGCATCAGTCCCAGTCCGAAGGCCTGAGAACAAGGAAAACCAAAGCCAATGGTAGGAGACAGAAGTCCAGGGTCAGAAAACAAGCTCCCCCCCATTCCCCTAATCCCCAACATCCCCTCCCACCACACACCATTTTGCTCTATCTGGACCTTTAGGGAACTATCCTGTTTCCAGTCTCTGGTTTCAAATGCTAATCTCTTCTGGAAACACCATGACAGACACACCCAGAAATAGTCTTATCAGCTTTCTGGGCCTCCCTTAGCTTAGTCCCTGTGCATGACACACAGTGAGGCCAACAATATTAAACCATTAGACTCTGGAACAGAGAAAGGTTTATTATAGGTTCATGCAAGGAGACGGGTGGCTCATGGCCTAAGAATCCCAAAGTTACTGAAAGCTTTCAGCAAAGCCCTCTTTAAAGCAAAAGGTGAGGGAGTGGCATGGTTAGCTGTTGTAGATTCTTGGTGTCAGATCCTTTGTTCTTGAGGTCAGGTCACGGTCTGGTAATGATGTTCCTGTAAATCTCCATCAAACGAATGTTATTCTCTATCCTGACAGGAAAGGGCAAGGGCCCAGGGCATAGCTGTCACCCTCCAAGGTCCTGGTCCTGGCAAAGAGGAGGCAGAGCTCAGCTGGTGGCTCCCTTAGGCCCAGGTCCCTACATCCTGCCCAGCTGTCATCCCTGAGGGAGTCAGGTGCCCGACCCAACTGGCCATCACACTCCTCAGGCCACCCAAAGGGGGACAGACCAGGTCTCACAGACTGTGACTCAGGCAGACTGCCACTGCTATTGGGTCAAAGAGACCAGGATGGGGGTGAGGTTCACCTCTCCTCAAGGCCTGCTGGGGGTGGCCTTGGGAGTGGGGCCTTGGAGTGGCTCTGGAGTCCTGCAGGACACAGTCCCCAGCCTGGTCCCTGGACCCCCAGCTCACCTGCTGGTCCAAGGCCGGGTGAGCTGGAGAGCCTCAGGGAGAAGACTAAAATCTGCCCCTTACCTCACTCTCCACCTCATGAACACCACTCCACTGCTGTCTGATTCCTCTCACTGTCACTCCTTAACAGGTGGTTGGTTGTAGGAGAAGGGCCCACTGTTGTGCTGTCCAATGGCTGAGCAGGACCACTGATGGCAGCTCATTAGCAGCTGGTTGACGGTGGGTGGGAGCTGACTGAGGCACGACCAGTGGCTGAGCAGGGCCACTAGTGGCGGCTCGCTGACTGCTGGTTGACAGTGGGCGGGGCCTGGAGGAAACCACTGCATGGCCCCGCCCCCACAACCACACCACATCTGGGCCCTCTGGTCAGGGGAGGATGGTACCCCAAAAGACAGGTGTGAAGCAAAAGGAAGGAAACTTCTTCCTACCTGATTGATTACCCATAAGCAAGAGAGCGAGGTGAGCTCCAGGGGGGGTCCTTGTGTGGGAGGGATTTGCAAGAGGGGGCATGAGCTGCTTGAGGGGCGGGGCATTGGCAGGGCTGAGCCTCCCACCCTCTCTTTCCCCTGGAGCAGATCCAGCCTTGCTGTTGTTCAGTTGCTCAGTCGTATCCAACTGTTTGTGACCCCATGGACTGCAGCACACCAGGCCTTCCTGTCCTTCACCATCTCCCGGAATTTGCTCAAACTCTTGTCTACTGAGTCGGTGATACCATACAACTATCTTGTCCTCTGTTGTCCCCTTCTTTTTCTTTTGCTTTCATTCTTTCCCAGCATCAGGGTTCTTTCTAGTGAGTCAGACATCAGGTGGCCAGAGTACTGGAGCTTCAGCATCAAGTCTTTCAAAGAATATTCAGGGTTGATTTCCTTTAGGATTGACTAATTTGATCTCCTTGCTGTCCAAGGAACTCTCAAGAGTCTTCTCAAACACTACAGTTCAAAAACATCAGTTCTTTGGTGCTCAGCCTTCTTTATGGTCCAACTCTCACATCCATACATGACTGCTGAAGAAACCACAGATTTGACTAGACAGACCTTGGTTGGCGTTGTGATGTCTCTGCTTTTTAATACGCTGTCTAGGTTTTTCATAGCTTCTATATATTAAAAAAAAATTCACCCCTTATCCTATTTCAGTTTTACAACTTTATGCTATTATGGGTCAAATCTGGGGCTAGATAAACATACCTCAGGCTATAGGTCTGCAAATACCTCTGGCAGCAAATTAACTCAAACAAACATTTGGGTTGGTAGTGAGGTTGTTTTTAGTGATCTTTCTGACCTGCCTGGAGGCCCAGGGAGAGACCCAGTGAACTCACAAAGTCTTTCCTAACTGTATTTTCTGCCACATTCCTGTAAGGTTCTCAGGTTCATTGAAATAGGTGGTTTAATATTTCACCATCAGAGGGACAGTTGGTTCATTTCATTATCACACATGAAAAATGGAGGTCCTGCTGCCAAGGAACCCTCAGGCCGCCTGCCAGCATCACCGGGGAAGGTTTGCATGAGGCCTACAGGCAGCGCTCTACTTTCAGGAACCCAATTTCACCTGACTTCTGACCTTAGGTGTTTGAAACCAAAATTGAAAAGTTCTGTGACTTGCACAAACCAAAGTGTACTGATCGACATATGCTGTAAACCAAGCAGAGAATGCGAAGTCAAGTAGGCCTTAGGAAGCATCACATGAACAAAACTAGTGGAGGTGATGGATTTCCAGCTGAGCTATTTCAAATCCTGAAAGATGAGGCTGTGAAAGTGCTGCATTCAATAGGCCAGCAAATTTGGAAAACTCAGCAGTGGCCACAGGTCTGGAAAAGGTCAATTTTCATTCTAATCTCATAAAAAGGCAATGACAAAGAATGTTTAAACTACCACATGATTGCACTTATCTCACATGCAAGCAAAGTAATACTCAAAATTCTCCAAATTAGCCTTCAACAGTACGTGAACTGAGAACTTCCAGATGTTCAAGTTGGATTTAGAAAAGGCAGAAGAACCAGAGATCATTGCCAACATCTACTGGATCATCAAAAAAGCAAGACACTTTCAGAAAAACATCTACTTCTGCTTTATTGATTATGCCAAAGCCTTTGACTGTGAGGATCACAACAAACTGTGGAAAATTCTTAAAGAGATGGGAATACCAGACCACCTTACCTGCCTCCTGAGAAATCTATATGCAGGTCAGGAAGCAACAGTTAGAACCAGATATGGAACAACATACTAATTTCAAATTGGGAAAAGAGTATGTCAAGGCTGTATACTGTCACCCTGCTTATTTAACTTACATGCAGAGTTCATCATGTGAAATGCCGGGCTGGAGGAAGCACAAGCTGGAATCAAGATTGCCAGGAGAAACATCAATAACCTCAGATATGCAGATGATACCACCCTTATGGCAGAAAGTGAAAAAGAACTAAAGAGC
>SJYT01054250.1:290666-310532 GCA_006410635.1 Cephalophus harveyi
GGTGACAATATACAGCCTTGACGCACTCCTTTTCCTATTTGGAACCAGTCTGTTGTTCCATGTCCAGTCCTAACTGTTGCTTCCTGACCTGCATACAGATTTCTCAAGAGGCAGGTTAGGTGGTCTGGTATTCCCATCTCTTTCAGAATTTTCCACAGTTTATTGTGATCCACACAGTCAAAGGCTTTGGCATAGTCGATAAAGCAGAAGTAGATGTTTTTCTGGAACTCTCTTGCTTTTTCCATGATCCAGCGGATGTTGGCAATTTGATCTCTGGTTCCTCTGCCTTTTCTAAAGCCAGCTTGAACATCAGGGAGTTCACGGTTCACGTATTGCTGAAGCCTGGCTTGGAGGATTTTGAGCATTACTTTACTAGCATGTGAGATGAGTGCAATTGTGCGGTAATTGGAGCATTCTTTTGCATTGCCTTTCTTTGGAATTGGAATGAAAACTGACCTTTTCCAGTCCTGTGGCCACTGCTGAGTTTTCCAAATTTGCTGGCATATTGAGTGCAGCACTTTCACAGCATCATCTTTCAGGATTTGAAACAGCTCAACTGGAATTCCATCACCTCCACTAGCTTTGTTCGTAGTGATGCTTTCTAAGGCCCACTTGACTTCACATTCCAAGATGTCTGGCTCTAGATGAGTGATCACATCATCATGATTATCTGGGTCGTGAAGATCTTTTTTGTACAGTTCTTCTGTGTATTCTTGCCACCTCTTCTTAATATCTTCTGCTTCTGGCATCTGGCCCCATCAGTTCACGGCAAATAGGTGGGGAAACAATGGAAACAGTAAGAGACTATTTTCTTGGGCTCCAAAATCACTGCCGAAAAGGCAATGGCATCCCACTCCAGTACTCTTGCCTAGAAAATCCTATGGATGGAGGAGCCTGGTAGGCTGCAGTCCATGGGGTCGCTAAGAGTCAGACATGACTGAGCGACTTCACTTTCACTTTTCACTTTCATGCATTGGAGAAGGAAATGGCAACCCACTCCAGTGTTCTTGCCTGGAGAATTCCAGGGACGGGGGAACCTGGTGGGCTGCCATCTATGCGGTCACACAGAGTCGGACACGACTGAAGTGACTTAGCAGCAAAATCACGGCAGATGGTGACTGTAGCCATGAAATTAAAAGACACTTGCTCCTTGGAAGAACAGCTATGACAAACCTAGACAGTGTATTAAAAGTTGACATTACTTTGCTGACAAAGGTCCATCTAGTCAAAACCATGGTTTTTCCAGTAGTCAGAGTTGGACCATAAAGAAGGCTGAGCACCAAAGAATTGATGCTTTTGAACTGTGGTGTTGGAGAAGACTCTTGAGAGTCCCTTGGACTGCAAGGAGATCAAACGAGTCAATCCTAAAGGAAATCAGTCTTGAATATTTATTGGAAGGACTGAGGCTGAGGCTGAAGCACCAATACTTTGGCCACCTGATAGGAAGAACTGATTCATTAGAAAAGACCCTGATGCTGGGAAAGATGGAAGGCAGGAGGAGAAGGGGACAACAGAGGATGAGAAGGTTGGATGACCTCACCAACTCAATGGACATGAGTTTGAGCAAGCTCCAAGAGTTGATGATGGTCAGGGAAGCCAGGCGTGCTGCAGTCTATAGGGTCACAAAGAGTCAGACATGACTGAGTGACTGAACTGACTGAAGCAGGGAATGCGAATGAGTTTTCATCTTCATGGCTTTTGTTTTTATTACACAACAACAATGAACCTAGAATGCTAACATCCTCTTCAATGCGCCAGGCAATAAAACAACAAAGTAGAAGAGAATTTGCTCAGCTATCACAACAGTGCTATCCTCTAACAACGCAATCTTCACTTACCCTGTTTTAAGTGTACACACCTCCTGCTTCTGCCTTGGGTTAATTTAGCTTCGGTGTCATTTTTTACTTCTAGAAAGCATTTTCACTGATTACCTTCAACTTCTCTTATTAGTGTATTCTTGCAACATACTTGGATTTGCATGTACATTTTCCACTTGATAGTCTCAGATACGCATGAAGGAGGCCTGCAGGTCAATTCCCATTCCCCTACATGGAGCTCGAACATGCTGTGCTATGCTTAGTCGATCAGCCCTGTCGGACTCTTTGCGACCCCATGGACTATAGCCCACTAGGTTCCTCTGTCTATGGGGATTCTCCAGGTAAGAATACTGGAGTGGGTTGCCGTGCCCTCCTCTGGGGGATCTTCCCAACCCAGGGATTAAACCCAGGTCTCCCACAATGCAGGAGGATTCTTTGATGTCTGAGCCACCAGGGAAACCCCTGGAATGGAAAGTCTTTTTAAACTGTGGTAAGAAACTCTAGTGTATTGCCATCTGAATTGGCAAAGCAAGTCAGTTTTTCTGACTGACTGGCAAAGTTTTTCTGAAAAGTGAAGATTTTGGGCCCTACTGAGTGAGAAAGCAGTCATTCCAACATGCAGAACCTAGTGTGGCTGGATCCCCAAATACTTTATCTCAAGAAACAGGATGGGGTGGGGGATGGCTGTAGTTTGCTGACTCCTGCAAATGATGAGTCTCATGTACACACTCTTCTAGTCAATAAAATTTTGAGTAGTTTGTGTTGTATTTTCCTTTGGTAATTATCCCTGTCCTCATACCATGTTGACAAAGTCTGACCTCACTAAGTGACCTATTTTAAAGTTCATAGGTCCTCTGGAGGAGTACTACTAGATTCCTCACCAGCATTTCTAAAACCAAGGCCAAAGGGGATTCAGCTCTTGGTATATCACTAAATTTGTGTCCTGTGAAGACATCTTATGGTAAGATATGATACAACAAGAAGGATGGAGGTCCCTGGCAATTTCTTCAAAAATCATGTGGAAAGTAAACAAAAATAGTTTACCTGCAGGCTGACATGTAGCCAGAGGAGTCTGGGTCTCCTTGGACTAGGACACTACCTCGCTGGGCAAGAAATCCGCTTGGGTAAACTTTGACAGGCCCAGCTTAGGCAGTCTTCTCTGGAAGTAATGGAGGGCAAACACTTAGAGAGGGAAGGCATTCCTTGTAGGAGATCTATCAGGAATAAAACAAACATCTAAAACAAATAAACCCCAAAGATCCACAGCATCTCCATGCAAGCGTCAGCACTGAAAGCAGAACTGGCCCCGGGCTGCAAGTCTGGACACTTGAGGTTTTGACCACATTACTGCTGTGTTGCTGGGTGGTGCCAGGTAGGCCTCCCCAAGCAGACCCTCAGGCCTTCCCCATGTCAAATGAGACTCCCTTCCATTCTGAGCAGGTCTGACTTTTCTCAATTAAAATTTACAAAGGAATTTTCATTTTTGATACAGGGGTCTAGTCTCTTAGGCGAGAGGAATGAAAAAAGAGTAATAACACTTCTCAAAGAAAAAGATGGTTGCTGAGTGGAGTAAACATTCTCTATGCTAGTAATGAGAGGATTATATTCCAAAGGGAAGTATGTGTGTCTGGTTCTTTGCAATCCCATGGACTGTAGCCTGCCAGGCTCCTCTGTCCATGGGATTTCCTAGGCAAGAATACTAGAGCGGGTTGCCATTTCCTACTTCAGGGGATCTTCCCAACCCAGGGAACAAACCTGCATCCCTTGTGTCTCCTGTATTGGCAGGTGGGTTCTTTACCACTACATCATCTCCTGCTTCTTCAGAAAAGGAACTAATATGAACAGCATGTGAATCTGTGTAAAGATAAGTTGGTATAGCACAGAGGAGTGCAAAGAGTACTGGGCTAAGAATGATAAAATTTTAGTTTATAATTCTGAAATTAGTTGTGCCATGTAAAAACTCCTTTCTGAATATTTACAGAACATGTCAAGTGTTTAACTGTCTTCACGACCCTTCAGTGAAGCTTATGGGCAGATTACTACCATCTCCACTTTGTAGTTGAGAAAGTGAGATCAGTAGGAGACATGCTCAAGTATATTCAACTCACAAATGGTAGAACTAGGGCTAAAATTTGGTTGGCCTGAGCCCTGGTCCAGAGCTTTTGCCACCACTCAAACTCCTACCTGAGGCTCTTAATGGTGAGTTCTGAGTTATCCCCCAAATTTTAAGTGCCTCCTGCATCACCCAGGAAACAACCACTCATGGAGGCAGTAGATTCTGGCAGTTAAGCACACAGACCAGCCCACCAACTCACTAGCTCTGTGTGTGACCCTGCTTAAGCTACTTAAGTTCTCTGGGCCTCAGTTTCCTTATCTGTAAAATGGACATATTATTATTAGTATTCAGTACTAGGATTATTATGGGTAATGTATATGTGTCACATACATACAATGCATATGCCGTATATACACATACATATACAATTTACACACACACATATTTTTAAATAGTTTCTGAAACATTATTTTAGTATATAGATTTAGCATCAGCATTGGACATATTTGACTATATTTCTTTAACATTTCCAGGAAACAGACTGTGTGTGTCTCTGAGAGAGAAAGAAAGGCTACATAACCATTTAGCCAAAATGCCACATTCCCTAGCTTTCTAGAATCAACAGAAGCACACTTTGTATTATTTTTTAAATTATTACTAGTAATGGCACAGACATTGTATTTTTTCCAGTACATAGTAATAATAGAACAAATGAAAATACATACCACAGCTAGGGATTTTAATGTACAATGTCCCAAGCATTCTAGGAAAACAAAAATTTCTTCTTTTCTATGAATCAATAAAATAACTGAAGTGAAACCGAGATGAGCACAGGGTTGAAGAAAAACAAACAAAGGCTGGTTTGGAGAACAAGCCCACCAGGTTGTCTCTGCAGCCCCACTATGCTCCACACAGGCCTGGGCCACGTGCCCTCACTCACTCAGATGTCTGGACCACAGAGCATACAGGAGGGTCACGCTGGGGACCCAGAACTCCCTCGCAACCTTCTCACACAGCATTAGGGGAAAACACACGAAAGGTACTAGAAACAAAATTACCCAAAGAGGCAAAAGGCTCAAGGTTTCAGAGGAAGAAATTCAGTATTATTTTAAATTCTCCCTGGATCAGAGAAGTAGGCTTTTCTTCCTGAAATGGGTCTTTCTTGAAGCATCTGAAGACACCCCAGGACTGCTTGAGGCAAAGTCTCTCCTGCTGGAATAGCCCAGAGCATCTTTCTGAGGGCCCAAGAGGCTGATCTTCATCTCAGGCAAAGAAACGGAAAGGAAGCATGGGCTGGTGATGCTCCCTCATCCCTTCAAATTGGGCTCACATTTGGCATGGAGAGATCACCCTGGAGTTTAGACATCCAAGGGCATCAGTGAGACCCAAAGATCTCCAAAGTCCAGTGAAGAGAAACCTACACCTGCAGCCAGGGATTCCATGCCTCTGGCTCATAACATGCAAGCATAAGCTGTTGGCCTGTCTTGCTGGGTGACCAGCCAGTTTCATCTGGTAATCCATCATGGAAAATTGAAACCAGCTAGTGAAGCAGCACAGCATACTGGTTAAGCCACATGCTCAGAGAAACAGGTTCAAATCCCTGCATTGTCCCTTACCAGCCACACAGTATGTAAAAGCTTTGGACAAGAGACAAACCCCTCATGTTTCTCATCTGCAAAATGGGTACATATCACTGAATGGTTGTAAAGATTAAATGAAGCTAATATCATAAAAGTACTTAACTCAGTGCCTGGCACATAGTAGGTGGCTCTACACTTTATCTTTCTCACTGATTATAATAAAGCTTATATTTATTTCAAAAAAATCAAGGGAATGCAGACTTATGACTACTCTAAACAGATTCTCTAAAATAGTAGATTGGAAGATTATCTCTGACAGTAAAACATGACTCACACTCCTCATCCCTTTGTATGGGCCCTTGGATAGGTTTTGGTTGCCTGGGAGAGATGACCTGCTGCTGCTAAGTCGCTTCAGTCTTGTCCAACTCTGTGCGACCCCATGGACTGCAGCCTACCAGGCTCCTCTGTCCATGGGATTTGTCAGGCAAGAGTACTGGAGTGGGTTGCCACTGCCTTCTCCAAGAGATGACCTGGTCTTCCTTTAATTAAAAGTATCATTACCCCGAAACTTCTGTTTTCAAAACTTAGCTTGAAGTGATTTATGTACTGCACAATTGTTCCCAGCCCTAGCTATTCCAGAAAGTGTGGCTAGAAGGTGCAGCCCTTCCATGGCAAAACACCTTCCCCTTAGAAGTGTTCTCCAACTTGTCCCCACTTCTGGGTCTCTCCTGGGCCAGCCTTAGGGTCTGCATATCTTGGCAGATCCAAGTGCTATCCATTCACACAACACTGGAATAGAGGCTTTCAATTTCTCTAAAATACAAGGGTCTCTTTTATACAGAAGCTGCTCTTTGCACAGATCCTGAGTAACTCTAACTCCTTAGCTAATCCAGCATTACCATGGCTCCATGCTCCCATGAATGGATTGGCAGTTCTGGACACACTGTTTAAGGTCACATTTCTCAACTTAGTTTCAAAACTCTAGGTAGAGAAGCTCACTGCACCATGGAAAATGATCACTCACTTATTTGACCCTAAATACGCCAAACAATACAGTGCCTGGCATCTCATCTAAAAAGGCCTACCATGTAACAGTTTATAATTTAGGGAACCATCTGCTTTTCAAGATTTCTTTTAAAGAAAAAGAAAAGGCAAAACATCAAAATTCTTCAAACTAGCAGTGACTTATTGAGAGACGAACAGAAGTTTATATTTTAAATCTTTTAGTGATAATCATCACTATCCAGTCTCCTATAAAATTCTCATTGGCTCAAGTTTATTTGCTCAGCTTCACTTGATTAGATAGAGGGAAGTGGAAATTCAAACCAAACCAACAAAACAAGCCCTGGCCCTCTGTTGAAAATATAACCTGGAGTAAGAGACACGATGTCTGTGTCGTGTAACCTTGCTCTCAGAGGAGCGGTTAATTTCTTGTTCAGCAGCACGGTGGTGGTTTCCATTCTTCTTCCCATCATTTTTAGACTTCAGAGTAGGCCGCCTTAATATTCTTCCTTTAAAGAGCATCTTTGCTCTTTTTTTTTTTTTTTGGTTTTGGTTATAAGAAAGAGATGTGTGGAATACTTGGAGGGCAGTAGTTAAGAACTGTCATTTGTAATGCTGGTACTCAATGAGGCTGAGGTACTCTCATCCACTGCTGGTGGGATTTTTAAATGAGTAAGTTCTTTGGGAAAGCAGTATGCCAACATGGCACAAGAATCAAACACAACATTTACTCTAGAACTCCCTTCACTTCTAGGAACTCAGCCTATGGAAATATTAATAAAATAGCACAAGCAGTAATAACAGAAATGATGATGGTGAAAATGATGACCAAGTCACCAAATCCCAAGGTCTGTTCCTGTTTCTCATCCTTGATCTCTATGATTGTGGTGACCACTGGCTCCTTCACAGCATGATATTTCTTTCAGTGTTCCTGACCCTAAAACTGTGTCATTTCTGCCTCTCACTATAATTTTCGAAGGCTCCTTATTCTTTCCATCCCCATAAAGACAGACATTCTCCCAACCAGAGTTATTTCTTCTCTCACCTCTATACTCCAACTGTAGGTGATCCCAAAGATGTCCACATATCTTCTGCAAAAGATAACTCCAGTTCTCAACATCCTTGAATTCTTAAGTCCTAACTTTTCACATGCTTCTTGGATATATCCATAGGTAACATCAAAGCCATTTCACCCTTCCCCGTCTTGTCCGTCTTTCCTTCTGTATGGTGACAATCCTCATTCAGACCTTCTGTCCTTTTTATCAGATCAATGGTTCCCCCAAACATGTCCTCAAACCCAGAAAGCATCATAAAAATGCCGTGACCAGACCTCAACTCAGGCCTGTGCCTTAGGTATGTGTATTTCTAATAAGCTGCCAAGTAAACTCAATAGAAGCCACCAGATACAGGAGCCAGGAATCTCAGCTATCTAAAAGACCATACTTGCCACCCAGATTCAGATCTCTTTTCCTATGGCCACCTTCACGTGCTTCTACACTCACCTCCACTTCCTCCTCCATTTCCCTTCACAAACAGTCTATACTGCACACTCCTCCTCTTCCCCTCCCCGCTTTATGAAGGACCTAATATGTGTCAAAACTCTAGGTACAGTAGTAGTGAATCAAAAGCACCTCTCCCACAGGAATATACAAATTAATTGTAGATGACCTGGAAAAATGCTTTATTACATTATTGCTCACCTCTTTGAGTACAAATATTTGAGAGCTGAATTTCATAGAAACATTTCCTTAGATGGCTTCAAGTTAAATATGTCAATTTACTTTAAATTTAGAAGAATTCCTTGATCTTTGCCCTCCTTGCAGGTCGAGCACTTATTGTGCTGTACAATTCTCCACTACTTATTGAATGAATATGATGAACAACTGAACAAATAAATAGTCCCTACTTGCCTTTTCTGAAGATAAGTGAGAAGTGTTGAGGGCAAGTTGGTTCCCTAAGCAATAGCTTTTACTTTCTTTACTTTTTTTAAAAAATGAGAGAATAAATCAGGGCATGTCTGCCCGACTCTCTTCACCTCTACAAGCCACTTGTGAGGAACTCAGTCTTGGATGGCATGATGCCATCACATGGTCCCAGAAGAATTTTCAGACTTGCTTCCGTATTGAAGACAGCCTGTGTTGAATATGCTGATGTCAATGTGTGAATGGATAAAGAAACTGTAGTACACACACAAATGTATAATATTATTCAACCACAAAAAATGAGGACATCCTCCTCGTGGTGACAACATGGATGGACTGTGAAGACATTATGGTAAGTGAAATAAATCAGACAGAAAAAAACAGAACTGTATAATCTCAATGATATGTAGAATCCAAAAAAAAAACAAAGAAAAAGAGATCAGACTTGTGGTTACTAGAGGCAAAGAGTGGGGATAGGTGAAACTGGATGAAGGTAGTCAAAAGGTACAAAATCAAGTTGTAAGATAATCAAGTACTCAGTTCATTTGCTCAGTCGTGTCCGACTCTTTTCGACCCCATGGACTGCAGCACGCCTGGCTTCCCTGTCCATCACCAACTCCTGGAGCTTACTCAAACTCATGTCCATCGAGTCAGTGATGCCATACAAGCATCTTATCCTCTGTTGTCCCCTTCTCCTCCTGCCTTCAATCTTTCCTAGCATCAGGTTCTTTTCCAAGGAATCGGTTCTTTCCATCAGGTGGCCAAAGTATTGGAGTTTCAACTTCAGCATCAGTCCTTCCAATGAATATTCAGGACTTATTTTCTTTAGGATTGACTGGTTTGATCTACTTGCAGTCCAAGGGACTCTCAAGAGTCTTCTCCAACACCACAGTTCAAAAGCATCAATTCTTTGGTGCTCAGCTTTCTTTATAGCCCAACTCTCACATCCATACATGACTACTAGAAAAACCATAGCTTTGACTAGACAGACCTTTTTGGCAAAGTAATCTCTGCTTTTTAATATGCTGTCTAGGAGCAAGCATCTTTTAATTTCATGGCTGCAGTCACCATCTGCAGTGATTTGGGAGCCCAAGGAAATAAAGTCTGTCACTGTTTCCATTGTTTCCCCATCTATTTGCCATGATGTGATGGGACTGGATGCCATGATCTTAGTTTTCTGAATGTTGAGTTTTAGGCCAGCTTTTTCACTTTTTTCTTTCACTTTCATCAAGAGGCTCTTTAGTTCTTCTTCACTTCCTGCCATAAGGGTGGTGTCATCTGCATATCTTGAGGTTATTGATATTTCTCCCAGCAATCCTGATTCCAGCTTGGGCTTCATCTAGCCTGGCACTTCACATGATATACTCTACATGTAAGTTAAATAAGCAGGGTGACAATACACAGCCTTGACATACTCCTTTCCCTATTTGGAAACAGTCTGTTGTTTCATGTCTAGTTCTAACTGTTGCTTCTTGACCTGCATACAGATTTCTTAGGAGGCAGGTCAGGTGGTCTGGAATTCCCATCTCTTTCAGAATTTTCCACAGTTTGCTGTGATCCACACAGTCAAAGGTTTTGGCATAGTCAATAAAGCAGAAGTAGATGTACTATTTCTACTACTAGGTGGTAGGGCTGTGCTATACAACATTATGATGAAAGCTGACACTGTTATATGATATACAGGAAAGGTGCTAAGAAAGTAAAGCCCAAGAGTTCTCACTGCAAGGAGAAAATGTTTCTTTTTTCTTTTCTTTTTATTGCCTCCATATGAGACAATGGTGCTAGTGGTAAAGAACGCTAACGCAGGAGACATAAAAGCTGTGGGATCGATCCCCGGGTCAGGAAGATCCCCTGGAGGAGGGCATCGCAACCCGCTCCAGCATTGCTTGGGAAATCCCATGGAGAGAAGAGCCTGGTGGGCTACAGTCCTCAGGGTCACAAACAGCAGGACATGACTGAAGTGACTTAGCACGCATGAGACAGTGCATATTAGCTTAACCTATTGTGAAAATCATTTCACAATATATGTAAATCAAACCATTATGCTGTGCACGTTGAAGAGTGATTGCTGTACACATTAGGGAGTGATATAAGTCAATTATTTTTTCATTAAAGTAGAAAAGATGACTACCATACTGCTAGCTTGTGATGAGAAATAAAAAAGAAGTCCAGTAACATTCTCTGCAAATGAGCTTAGCAACTTTTATTGAGCCCTGAAGCAACCACATCAGAGCCCATTATCATTCTTCTTCTTTCTATTTAGGGTGGAGAGACCCCCCCTGAGGGTAGGGTACTGAGCTCCTCCTAGTTTTACAGTTTTCCTGGATTCTTGTTGCTTGTGTCTTCTCTGTCAAACATATCACTAGTCACTAATTGGACAAAATGGTATGGGCCAATGCAAGCGTCATGGCAAACAGATCATCTCCAGAGTATCATCCCCAAACTTTCTCTAAGTGCCATTTCCAAAAGGAATACACTGAATAATAAAAGACATTTAGAAATCCATCATATCACTCAATCTTTCAGAATCATTGATGTTGCTTCCCAACCTCAAGGATTTCCTTACTTTAGATGGGCAGTGATGATAAAGATTTTCTGATGTCAGAAATAAAACTGGAACAGTACAGTACAGTATTTACTCAAACCAGGCTCTTTTTTTTAAAAAAAAAAAAGCCTCTTTCTTAATTTACTGTGTGAGAAACTTCCCTCTATTGGCCAACAGCAAAACCCTGACCTGGAGCTCAGACATGGGCCACACTAAGCCATACAAGAAGTCCATCTGAGCTGAATTAAAAAATAAATAAGACTTCCTGTCAGAAAGCAAGCGTGTATGTCCCCAAATCTTGAGCACAGAGGACCTGTGGTCAGGCAAGCAGTCTCTTTAGAAGTTCAGCAACCCCTTGCTAAAAGCAGATGCTCCAACTGTCACTGTAACCCTATGAGGATCTACCTACAGTGCTCTCTGCCCGAGACAGAGTGACAGGAAAGCAACAGTTTTTAACTCGTCAGTCCATGTGCTACATAAAGAGAAAACCCAGTAATACAATACACACTTTAATTTCCAAAGAGATTGGCTTCTAATCAGCCTTGAATCCACTGATTTCAGTCTCCCTGAAGTCCAATTAGCTGGGAGCATCTGTCAACTGATCTTTACATGAAGATCATTTAAGCAATTCCATATATATATATAATCTTAATAGTCTCATTAAATGTCCCCCAAGGTTTTGCATTACCATACCTTTTCACCTTTATTATAACCTCCTTAAGGTCTTCCCTTTAGCCTCTGATTATCAGAGCACCTTAAAAGATAGCAATGTTTTCACCAAAAAGAGATAAAAATAATCTGAGGTTCATGTAGTTCCAAAGAATCCAATGGAGTCCCAACTGTGGATGAAGTTGAAAGTCCTAAGGACTTTCTGTTGGGCATTAAGCCCACATGGCCCCTGAGCACATTTTCCTCTCCTCAAATCACGAGACAAAAGTGGTGAATAGGTGCAGCCAGTACAAGTTGATCATGGATACATTATTTTAGTTGCCTTATTCTTGAGTTCATAGTTCACTAGACAGTTAGGAGATCAGGGAAAGGCAGAGTTTATCAAATATCTGAATTTTACCCAAAGTATTGTGTCTACGTGAGACTTAATATTGACTATATGGAAGCTTAATGTTCAAATTGAAGAGCAGAGAATAGCAGACATCTGTTCTAACTCTGATCTAGAGTGTATGTGAAGTTGGAAGCCTAAAAGATCCTCAATCCACTCACTGTATACTTCTATAAGGTTCCCTTGGGAGGGGCCTCACCTCTCCAGAGAAAATCTATGGATGGAAGGGCTTTGGTTGATAGATGTTGACAGCTGGGAGGACAGGCATCAATTTTAAATATAATAGGATTATGTTTGGAGCAACTGGGGAAATGTGTAGATGATACAGACACTAGATAAGATGAAAATATACTGAAATGAAAAATAGAGATACCTGAATAGAAAAGCAAGTTCAACAGTTTGTACAGTATGATATCATTTGTCATTTACATGATGAGATATATATTGTGTGAACGAATATACACTAAGATATTAAGAGTGCGAGTGCGTATTCTCTGATTGTAGGAATATGATTTATTTTATTTTTGCTTGTCTATATTTTCTAATTGTATAAAATGAACTGATATTGTTTCTATAGTGAGAGGCTATTACAAATAAAATGCAGGGGAGCTTGAGTGTCCCTGACTGATCGGAAAGTAGAACTGAGGGATGGTGTTAAGGCCATAGATGGTCCAAAAGGAAGACAGAAATAAACCCCTTCCACCCAGTCCTCTTGTCACAAAAGACAAACATCAGTCATCTTCCTTCTAACTATTATGTTAAGGATATTATGGGATGGATGTTATTGTAATAAGAGACTCCACAATATGTTATCTTTGAAATATTTTACCTTTGAAAGTTTTCCTCTTGAATCAGGTTTGGGACAATGCGTAGCCTATGCCCTGGTGTACAGTGAACTTTTTGATGTCAATACTCTCCTAGTTTCTACAGGCCAGCGCAGTCTCTGCTTTAGCTTTGTCACTGGGAAGCCTAAGGAATCTCGTCAAACAAACACGAGAAGAGCACTAGTGTGGCATCCTTGTGCATAAGAAAAATAAATGTGGGCTGAATGTTTATCACTTAAATAGATTCATTTCTGGTCGAGTATCTGAATGTTAGGGATTAAGGATAGGGATAAATCAAACAGTAACAGCTAAAACTCACATATTCTCAATATATACCAGACTCCTTTCCCGGTGCTTTACAGATATTAATTTGTTTAAAGCAATAGCCATATGGAATAGGTCATGTATCATATGGCAATCTTTGTTAGAGATGATGCAGGGCTAAAGTATAGACTGGGGAAAGTTGTATCAACTTGCCCTGGTTCAATCCTCACACTATAGCTACAACCTGTGTGAACCTGAGAAAATTATTTATTCTCTGTGCCTCAGTGCCCTCATCTGTAAAAAGTAGGGTGATACTTGATTCATTCAACAAACATTTAACAAATACCTACTATATGGACAGAACTACAAATGGCACTCCCTGCTCCTAAGGAACCTGTCATTTCCTGAGGAAGAGAGACATGTATTCAACTAAACGTAAGCAATTTTTCTGTAAGATCTATAAAGTGCCAATGCTTCACTCTTCTGTATAAAAGATGTAAGCTCTTGCTTTGAAATTAATATTCTTTATCATTTTGAGAAAAACATTTCTATTCTTAGTTTACTAAGTTTAAAAATATGAGACTAGATGTTTATATTTTGAAAGTATCATTTCAGTATATACTGCAAATGTTTACTTTTCCCTCTTTGACTTTATGCTGAATTAAGGTAACATCTTCCTGTACAAAAATATCCTTGAATTTTTGAATCTGTCCCAATTAAGCATAATATTCTATCTTCTTAATATTCCTTTGGATTCTAGTTGCAAATAGTATGTTTAGAATGTTTTCACTGATATTTATATGAGATGTGTATAAGAGACAGCACCAAATCCCAAGGTCTGTTCCTGTTTCTCATCCTTGATCTCTATGATTGTGGTGACCACTGGCTCCTTCACAGCATGATATTTCTTTCAGTGTTCCTGACCCTAAAACTGTGTCATTTCAGTAAATTATAAATGAGAAGTAGGCTGTAACAACAGAAGCAGAAATTGGAACACAAATTATGACACTCTTAAGTTTAGAAATTAAATCATACTAGTATAATTGAAAAATTATTAAATATATCTACTATCTATTTGCTCAATTTAGAAAAGTTACTTAACTGCTCTTAATCAATAAAAGAAATTTTTTGTACTTGATATTTTTAAAGCACTAGTTAACATTTTTTTAAATAAAAGGGCATATTAAGTATTACAATTTCCAAATGCACCACTTACAGGGGTTATATGAGAAATGTTTGGCAATTTTGGCTCTGAAAAGAAAACTGCAATTTTGGTTTGAAACTTTGGCAAATAAATGACAGAATTTATGTGTACCCTTTAGGTAGAACCAGATGTGATGATTTGGTTCTGAGTTATCATCTGAAAGATATTCCATTTTTCAAAAAGCCCAAATTCTACACAAATATGCAAATTTATGATGACAGAGTTATATTCTTAGGAATTACCAAGCTCTTCTGTCAGTCTCATGTTTTATGAAATGTTAGAGTTAATAGTAACTGTTTTCAAAGATGTTTCTTCTACAGAAAAAGCCATTTCAAGTGGAATTTTAAAAACTGAAATATAACATTCTTCTGAAATTGAACTCTCATATATATATTATGGAAATAAAAACAAAAATTTGCATGGAATGTTCCTAAATTCAAAACAAGGACAAGATTTACTAAGCTATTCCTAATGCCTTCTCCTTGAGCCAACTTTCTGCTCAGTTTTTCTAAAAAATCATCATTTCCTCAATGTCAATTGCCTCGCATTCTTATGAAACCTGCACTTAGCAAGGTATATACTCACTGACTTCTAGTTGCCTACTCTTGCCAAAACATTTCTACAAAGAACTGAAGTGAGTTTCTGGAGTCTGAGTAGGATGGGAGTAGACAGCACCTCTTCCAAGGTGGTTAAGTAAAAATATCATGTAAGGGGAAAGAAATGAAGTTCTCTCAGAAGGAAAAACTGCTGTTGTCCCTAGAGTGCTAGTAACACCAGTCAGCTTTCTCTAGAAGTCTCCAAACGGGCTCCCAAACTATGCAGTCAGTCAGTCAGTTCAGTCGCTCAGTCGTGTCCGACTCTTTGCGACCCCATGAATCGCAGCACGCCAGGCCTCCCTGTCCATCACCAACTCCCGGAGTTCACTCAGACTCATGTCCATCGAGTCGGTGACGCCATCCAGCCATCTCATCCTCTGTTGTCCCCTTCTCTTCCTGCCCCCAATCCCTCCCAGCATCAGGGTCTTTTCCAATGAGTCAACTCTTCACATGAGGTGGCCAAAGTACTGGAGTTTCAGCTTCAGCATCAGTCCTTCCAATGAACACCCAGGACTGATCTCCCTTAGGATGGACTGGTTGGTAACAGCACTTAATATACCAATGGCACCTTGAACACTAAGCATCACTCATGGTGTTATTATGCCTTTTCCCCCTAAAAGACCTTCTGAACTGTTCCAGAAAAAAATAAAAAACGAAAGAAAATGTGTGCTACCCCAAATCACAAAGGCGACTTGCTAATACAAACCAGCCTGGTGCCCAAAAAAGCCTCTACATTCACTTTTATCAAATTGAAAGCAGTGTCCACAGGTTTCAAAAGGCCCTGTCAAAACCAAAGACTCAAGTCTGAAATATACCAGCAGGCAGATACTGATGAGAACATCTCAATCTTACATGCTGGTTTCAGAAAGCAAACACCCCTGAAGTACAGGCTAATACTACTCCCATTTCTATAATTTTATCTCCCCAAATCACATAGACTTTTCTAAAAACGACAGAAGATCATGCTTACAATAATGTGTTAAGAGAAAAGAGAAAAATGCAGAATTGTATACCTCTTCTCCAAGAACATATACGGTAGCAAGAAATGCACATGGGCAGCTAAAGGTTGGAAGGTACATGGACAAGCCAAAGACTGATTTGTTAGAATGGTGGGGCTGTGATGATGCTTCTTTCATTGAAACTTTATGAAAATATTTTAAGATATTTTGAAAATTCGAAGTCAAAGAGAGAAGCCAAAAATTGCCAGCTCATGAGCCAAATCTAACCCACTACTACTTTCTAACAAGTCTTTAACATTTAGGGGACTACTGCATAAATACTTGAATTTTTAGCTTCTCATGAAAAATTGAAAGATCTGGAAAAACGAGGTCCCTGTTCCCACCTGAGCTCAACCAGCCTGAGCAGTGAGGAGACCATTTGACTTTATCAAGGGAATGCTTGCTAATCTACTGCCAGAGGCTCCACTGCCCACTCACCTCTACCTCCTGCCCATGGGCACAGCACGTAGGATCCTGCTGAAGGCACCTGGATTAAGGAAGCTTCCATGACTCCACACCTATTTATGAGCCTTCTCCTTTCTCTCATCACATTTTTACACTTTGGATGTCCCCTCAGTGGTCAAATTAGAGAACGTCTATTCTCGCTTTGAGAAATGAGTTACATAATCCTGGAATATACCTATGATAATAAAAAATCTGGCAATTGACAAAAACAGAGCAGTCAATCCTGATGATGATAACAATTAGTAATGACAATAAAAACACTTTGGGGACTGAGTTTTCAAATTAGCCAACCCTATTAAGCAAATAGGCTTCCCTGATACCTCAGTTGGTAAAGAATCTGCCTGCAATGCAGGAGACCTGGTTCAATTCCTGGATTGGGAAGATCTGCTGAAGAAGGGATAGGCTGCCCACTCCAGTATTCTTGGGCTTCCCTTGTGGCTCAGTTGGTAAAGAATCCGCCTGCAATGTGGGAGACCTGGGTTCTATCCCTGGGTTGGGAAGATGCCCTGAAGAAGGGAAAGGCTATCCACTCCAGTATTCTGGCCTGGAGAATTCCATGGACTGTATAGTCTATGGGGTTGCAAAGAGTCAAACACAATTGAGCGACTTTCACTTCACTTCACATTGAGCAAATAATCAAGATTTTTGAAAAGTTAAATTTAGGGTTAGAACATCTTGGTGTTCTCTTAATAAAGATACACATGGAAACCAAAACCAAAGTAGAATAATGAGCAGCTGAATATATAGTCCATTCGTCTTTGGTCTTTCCCTGCTCTCTTTAAGACCTAAGCTAAAAGGTATGTTTGTGTTTGTCAAACAAGACACATTTGGTTTAATTAGCCCATTCAGGAGAGAATGATACATAAATTTATCATTTCCAGGGTTCAAAGTCGATGCTATGCCACCAAAAACAGCAGGTCACCATAAATATAACCATAAATGACTGACAGGTGAAGAGGCATGCACAGTTAACAATGTACAACAGACTGGTGTGCTTTTCAGGCCTTTTGAGCATTCTGTATTATTGACTACCCCACCGTGGCCTTTGTGAAGGGACAGTTCTTACCGTGTTAATGGTCCCAAGTCTCCTGAGTCCTGGCTTCCAGCTTCACTGGCAGCGATCGCTGATTTCGAGGATACAGATGCAGGGATTTGGACTAAATAATGAAAATAACAGAAATCCCATGTTACAAAATTCAGTGACCACACTGGGGGAAAGAGTAGTGTGAGACAAATCAAAACAGCCATGCCCAAATTAAAGTGCTTGTGTAGCCAGAAGAGACTGAGATAACAGAAAAAAAAAGAGGAAAGAAAAGGAAAACAGTCAAGTGCATTTTTCATATTTTGGAAATTAAAATTTGAAATGAGCTTAGACAGAATTAACTTAAGAGATTCAAAGGCCATGTCCACCTTAACAAAGTAAAGTGGCGAATCAAAGCAGTTACCCAGATAATTCAAGGCAAATCCCTCTCTAGCATCAACTATCCAGATAATTCTAATTCTCCACTTTATTTTGTTAGTATAGATGTGACCTAGTAAAAAACATAAGACGAAGTGTCTATAAAATTTTAAAAGACTATGAAATAAGTGATTATGAGCAATTTTAAACAGTCATGGAGAGTCAGCTAATCTGTTTTATGTCTGTATTTGGAGGGAAGTCTATCGTCCATGGATAAACTGCACGTGCTATGAGAGACTAAGTGACAGAGAAAAGGGTAAATATTGAACCCAGTCATTTAAAAATCTCTTTCAAAACAAAGCAAAATGCCAGGCTGCTTTATTCTACACTTAGTTTCATCCCCTTGTCCTGTTTACTGTGCTTGGGAATTGTGTTCCTTCGCAGCTGGCAGTTCTAGAAAGCACCGCTGTGTGCACCTAGATGAACAGCAATTCTGCAGACAGGAGAAACAAGCTCACAGATCATGGTCAGCACAGGCTGGAAATCTGACAGCAAGCATAAGAAAAGGAAAACACTAAAGAAAATGCAAACATATTTTTACTCTATCCTTCAAATACAAGACAAATGTCCTTCACATAGAAGCTGCACCAAACAGCTAAGGTAGCTCCAGGCCAGAGGAAAACGGGTTTTCAATATCACACATGTCAAAGAAGACATATGGGCAGAAAGAAACCTCAGTACACAATGCAGATTCCCATTTGGTTTCAATCATGTGTAATTTCCTTTATTTCATAAGGTAAAGGGTTTAACTATTCTGTCCAAATCCTATAACACAATGTTGGATTTGTTAAGATAGCAGGAATTTTCATGTGGTTCTACAATTAATCCATTGATTACCCTCTGCAGTAAGTCAGAAGGTAGGTCAGAAAGATGGATAAAAATTGAAAATGGGGTCCACCCTGGCCAGGCCCTTTGGCAGAGATGCAGGAGTAGGTAGCTCAGAATTTGGTCATGGTTTAGGGATCTTTCATCTGTTTTAAGGTTTAATTGCTGGCTTTATGCAGGTTAGGGGAGAAGATATTCTACTGTTGTGTTTAACCAGTGTTCACATTGCAACAGAATTTCAGACTATTTTGAGGCAAAAATATAATTGAACAGTGTCTAATATGTATCACTTGTCAGCTCCTCAAAGAAGCTCCATCACTCAAATATTCCACAGCTTACCTCTTCCATACCACAAGGAAGCTAACAAAACAATCATCGTCTCATTGGTGTTTATGATACCATTGTTATACATATGATTTTACCTACTACAAACTGAGGTTTAAAATGCTTTTCCATGGTGTTTTAGTTTTGTGTGTATGTACTGAATGGTATTTTGTGTATGTATTGAATATCTGATAGATAGAGTGCCTGATGAACTATGGAATGAGGTTCGTGACATTGTACGGGAGACAGGGATCAAGACCATCCCCATGGAAAAGAAATGCAAAAAAGCAAAATGGCGGTCTGGGGAGGCCCTACAAATAGCTGTGAAAAGAAGAGAGGCAAAAAGCAAAGGAGAAAAGAAAAGATATAAGCACCTGAATGCGGAGTTCCAAAGAACAGCAAGAAGAGATAAGAAAGCCTTCTTCAGTGATCAATGCAAAGAAATAGAGGGAAAGAACAGAATGGGAAAGACTAGAGATCTCTTCAAGAAAATTAGAGATACCAAGGGAACATTTCATGCAAGAATAGGCTCGATAAAGGACAGAAATGGTATGGACCTAACAGAAGCAGAAGATATTAAGAAGAGGTGGCAAGAATACACAGAAGAACTGCACAAAAAAGATCTTCACGACCCAGATAATCATGATGATGTGATCACTAATCTAGAGCCAGACATCTTGGAATGTGAAGTCAAGTGGGCCTTAGAAAGCATCACTACGAACAAAGCTAGTGGAGGTGATGGAATTCCAGTTGAGCTGTTTCAAATCCTGAAAGATGATGCTGTGAAAGTGCTGCACTCAATCTGCCAGCAAATTTGGAAAACTCAGCAGTGGCCACAGGACTGGAAAAGGTCAGTTTTCATTCCAATTCCAAAGAAAGGCAATGCAAAAGAATGCTCCAACTACCGCACAATTGCACTCATCTCACA
>SJYT01054250.1:324351-373041 GCA_006410635.1 Cephalophus harveyi
CAGTAGTAGATATAATGGTCATCTGAGTTAAATTCACCCATTCCAGTCCATTTTAGTTCGCTGATTCCTAGAATGTCGACGTTCACCCTTGTCATCTCTTGTTTGACCACTTCCAATTTGCCTTGATTCATGGACCTGACATTCCAGGTTCCTATGCAGTATTGCTCTTTACAGCATCGGATCTTGCTTCTATCACCAGTCACATGCACAACTGGGTATTGTTTTCGCTTTGGCTCCATCCCTTCATTCTTTCTGGACTTATGGATATTACTCAGTCATAAAAAAGGAATGCATTTGTGTCAGTGCTAATGAAGTGGATGAACCTAGAGCCTATTATACTGAGTAAAGTAAGAAAGAGAAAAATAAACACTGCATATTAACACATATATAAGGAATCTAGAAAGATGATACTGAAGAACCTATTGCAGGTCAGCAACAAAGGTTCGCCTAGTCAAGGCTATGGTTTTTCCAGTGGTCATGTATAGATGTGAGAATTGGACTGTGAAGAAAGCTGAGCGCCGAAGAATTGATGCTTTTGAACTGTGGTGTTGGAGAAGACTCTTGAGAGTCCCTTGGACTGCAAAGAGATCCAACCAGTCCATTCTGAAGATCAGCCCTGGGTGTTCTTTGGAAGGAATGATGCTAAAGCTGAAACTCCAGTACTTTGGCCACCTCATGTGAACAGCTGACTCACTGGAAAAGACTCTGATGCTGGGAGGGATTGGGGGCAGGAGGAAAAGGGGGCGACAGAGGATGAGATGGCTGGATGGCATCACCGACTCCATGGACTTGAGTTTGAGTGAACTCCGGGAGATGGTGATGGTCAGGGAGGCCTGGCATGCTGCAGTTCATGGGATTGCAAAGAGTCGAACACGACTGAGCTACTGGACTGAACTGAATGGAGACAAAGACATACAGAACAGACTTATGGACACGGGGGCATGGGAAAGGAAAGGGTGGAATGAATGGAGAGAGTAGTGTGGAAACATATACACTATTATATGTAAAATAGACCTGTCTGACTCAGGAAGCTCAAACCAGGGCTCTATGACAACCTAGAGGAGTGGGATGGGGTGAGGGGTGGGAAGGGGTTTTTAAGCAGAAGGGTACATTTATTTACTGATGGCTGATTCATGTTAATCTATGGCAGAAACAACACAATATTGTAAAGCAATTATCCTTCAACTAAACATAAGTAAATTAAGGGAAAAAATTCACTGGAGGAAACCAACAGTAGAGTAACTGGGGCAAAAGAATGCATAAGTGAGCTGGAAGGCAGAATGGTGGAAATAACTGAAACAGAGCACAATAAACAAAAAAGAATAAAAAATACTGAGGACATGCTCACAGACCTACAGGACAACATTAAACATAACAACATCCGAGTCATAAGGGTCCCAGGAGAGAAAGACAAAAGGAAAGGCCATGAGAAAATATTTGAGGAGATTATAATTGAAAACTTCCCTAAAATGGGAAGGGAAATAGCTACCCAAGTCCACAAAGCCCAGGAGTCCCATATAGGATAAACCCAAGGAGAAACCTGCCAAGACACATATCAAACTAAGAAAAATGAAATATAAAGAAAAATATTAAAAGCAGCAAGGGAAAAGCAACAAATAACATACAAGGGAATACAGGCCCAAAAGGCTACCAGCTGATCTTTCAACAGAAACTCTACAGGCTAGAAGGGAATGGCAAAACATACTTAAAGTGATGAAAGGGTAAAACCTACAACCAAGATTGCTTTTTCCAGCAAGGATCTCATTCAGATTCACAGGGAAAATCTGTTTAGCTTTACAGACAAGCAAAAGCTAACAGAGTTCAGCATAACCAAACCAGCTCTTCAACAAATGCTAAAGGAACTTCTCTAGACAGGAAACACACAAAAACAGAGGCCTACAAAAGCAAATCCAAAATGATAAAGTAAGTGGTAACAGTATGACACATACCAATTATCACCTTAAATATAAAGAGCTAAATGCTTCAACCAAAAGACAAAGATTAGCTGAATGAAAAACAAGACCCCTATATATGCTGTTTACAAGAAACCCACCTGAGACCCAGGGATGTATACAGGCTGAAAGTGAGGGGCTGGAAAAAGATATTCCATGCAAATGGAAATCAAAAGAAAGAGGAGTAGCAATTTCATCTCAGATAAAAAAAATTTAAAGACCATTACAAGACACAAAGAAGGACGCTACATAATGATCAAGAGATCAATCCCAGAAGATATAGCCATTATAAATATATATGCACCCAACGTAGGAGCATCTCAATATGCTAACTACTATGAAAGGGGAAATCGACAGTAACACAATAATAGGGGGGACTTTAACACCCCACTCACACCAATGGACAGATTATCCAGACAGAAAATTAATAAGGAAACTCAGGCTTTAAATGATACACTGGACTAGTTGGACCTAATCGATATCTACAGACTATTTCATCCAAAAACAATAGATTTCACTTTTTTCTTAAGTGCACATGGAACATTCTCCAGGATAGATCAGATACTGGGCCACAAATCAAGCCATGGTAAATTTTTAAAAACTGAAATCATTTCCAGCATCTTCTCTGACCACAACAATATGATTAGACATCAACTACAGAAAAAAAAAAAAAAAACACTATTAAAAAAACACATACACATGGAAGTTAAACAACATGCTTCTCAATAACCAACAGACCACTGAAGAAATCAAAAAGGAAATCAAAATATGCATAGGAACAATTAACAATGAAAACACAACAATGCAAAACTTATGGGATGCAGTAAAAGCAATACTATGAGGGAAGGTTATAGCAATACAAACCTATCTCAAGAAACAAGAAAGACTACCAAATAAACAATCTAATCTTACACCTAAAGCACTTAGAAAACAAACAAAACAAAACAAAACCCAAAGTTAGTAGAAGGAAAGAAATCATACAGATCAAAGCAGAAATAAATGAAGACAACAGCAAAAATCAATAAAACTAAAAGCTGGTGCTTTGAGAAGATAAAATTGACAAACTGTTAGCTAAACTCATTAAGAAAAAAGGGGAGAAAAAGGGAGAAGATGCAAATCAATAAAATGGAGAAAGGAGAAGTTAGAGAAAGTAGAAATCTAAAAGAAGTTACAAAAGATAACACAGAAATACAAAGGATCAATAAGATACTATGAACAACTATATGCCAATAAAATAGACAACCTGGAAAGAAAGAGACAAATTCTTACAAAAGTTTTACCTTCCAAAACTGAATCAGGAAGAAATAGAAAATAGGAACAGACCAGTCACAAACATGAAAATTGAAACTGTAATAAAAACATCTTCCAACAAACAGCAGGCCAGGGCCAGCTGGCTTCACAGGCGAATGCTACTGAAAGTTTAGAGAAGAGCTAGCACCTATCCTGCTCAAACTCTTCCAGAAAATCGCAGAGGAAGGAAAACTCCCAAACTCAATCTATGATACCAAAACCAGACAAATATACCACAAAAAAGAAAGTCATAGGCCAGTATCACTGAACATAGATGCAAAAATCCTCAACAAAATTCCAGCAAACAGAATCCAACAACACATTAAAAGGATCATACATCATGGTCAAGTGGGGTTTATCCCAGGGATGCAAGGATTCTTCAGTATACGCAAATCAATGTGATACACCATATTAACACATTGAAAGATAAAAACCATATGATCATCTCAATAGATGCAGAAAAAGCTTTTGACAAACTTTAACACCCATTTATGATTTAAAAAAAAACTCTCCAGAAGGTAGGCATAGAAGGAATATACCTCAACAAAACAATGGCCATATATGGTCTATCCACAGAGAACATTATTCTCAATGGTGAAAGCCCTCTTTTCATGTCTCTGTTGTTAAAATGAGGCCATCAATATTAGAATATTTTGCTACATTGTGCTTTTTTTTTTGTTTGTTTAGTTACTCTTGAAATGAAAATGAAACACAGCAAACATTTTCTCTAAAATCAGGAACAAGACAATGTTGCCCACTCTCGCCACTAATATTCAACATAGTTTTGGAAGTCCTAGCCACAGCAAAAGAAATAAAAGGAATCAAGATTGGAAAGAAGTAAAACTCTCACTGTTCACAGATGACGTGATGCTTTACATGGAAAACTCTAAAGATACCACTAGAAAATTACTAGCATCGATCAATGAATACAGTAAAGTCACATATGAAATTAATACACAGAAACTCCTTGCATTCCTATACACTAACAATGAACTATCAGAAAAATTAAGGAAACAATCCCATTCACCATTGCAACAAAAAGAATAAAATTCTTAGGAGTAGACTTCCAGTTCAAGATGGCGGAGTAGAAGGACTTGCACTCTCCTCCTGCAAGAGCACCAAAATCACAACTAGCTGTTGAACAACCATCCACAGGAGGACACTGGAACCTACCAAAAAAAAAAAGATACCCCACATCCAAAGACAAAGAGGAAGCCACAGCAAGATGGTAGGAAGGGCACAATCACAATAAAATCAAGTTCTATACCCGCAGGGTGGGTGAATCACCAACTGGAGAACAGTAATACCAAAGAAGTTCTCCCACTGTTGGGAAGGTTCTGAACCCCAGGTCAGGCTTCCCAGCCTAATGATCGGACAAAGGGACTGGGAATCCCCAGGGAATCTGACCTTGAAGGCCAGCAGGATTTGATTACATGACTTCCACAGGACTGGGGAAAACAGACATTCCAGTCTTGGAGGGCAAAAATAAAACTTGCATGCACCAAGACTCAGAGGAAAGCAGCAGTGACCCCACAGGTTGTTGTTCAGTTGATCAGATGTGTCCAACTCTGCGACCCCATAGACTGCAGCATGCCAGGGTTCCCTGTCCTTCACCAGCTCACGGAGCCCACTCAAACTCATGTCCATTGAGTTGGTGATGCCATCATGGTTATGTGGGTCATTAAGATCTTTTTTGTATAGTTCAGACCCCACAGGAGACTGAACCTAAACTACCTGCTAGTGTTGGAGGGTCTCCTGTGGGTGTGGGTTAGCAGGGGCTCACAGCAGGGATGGGACACCAGTCTAGGAAGGTCCCCCTTGGTGTAAACCCTCTTGTAGGCCACTATTAACCCAACCACAGAGCTCACAGACCTGAGGGTTGGGTCCCCAAGGACCAAAAAACTACCACAGAGGAAGCATAACCCCATCCATCATCAGATAATTGGATTAAAACTTTACTGAGACCCTGTCCACCAGAGCAAGACCCACTTTTTCTCACCACCAGTGCCTCCCACCAGGAAGCTCACACAAGCCTCTTAGCATCCTCCATCAGAGAGTAGACAGAAGAAGCAAGAACCACAGTCCCACAGCAACTAATACAAAAACCACATTACAGAAAGGTAATCATAATGAAAAAGCAGAAAGTTATGTCCCAGATGAAGGGACAAGATAAAATGCCAGAAAAACAGCTAAATGAAAAGGAGATAGGCAACCTTTCAGAAAAAAAAAATTCAAAATAATGATAGTGAAGATGATTCAAGACCTCAGAAAAAGAATGAACACAAAGATTGAGAAGATGCAAGAAAAGTTCACCAAAGACCTCAAAGAACTAAAGAACAAACAAACCGAGGTGAATAATACACTAGAAAGAATCAGTAGCAGAATAACTGAGGCAGAAGAATGGATAAATAACCTGGAGGACAGAATGGTAGAAATCACTGCCACAGAACAGAATATAAAGAATGAAAAGAAATGTAGACAGTCTAAGAGACCTCTGGGACAACATTAAACTCACCAACATTCACATTATAGGGGCCTAGAAGGAGAAGAGAGAAAGGATTTGATAAAATATTTGAAGAGATAATAGCTGAAAACTTCCTTAACATGGGAAAGAAAATGGTCATCCAACTACAGCAAGCACAGAGAGTTCCAGGCAGGATAAACCCAAGGAGGAACACATCGAGACACATAATAATCAAACTGACAAAAATTAAAGACAGATAACATATTAAAAGCAACAAGGTAAAAACCACACATAATATACAAGGGAACTCCCATCATGCTATCAGCTGGTTTCTCAACAAAAACTCTACAAGCCAGAAGGGAAAGGCATGATATATTTAGAGCTATGAAAGGGAAGAGCCTACAACCAAGAATACCCAGTAAGACTCTCCTTCAGATTTGATGGAGGAATAAAAAGTTGTCTAGACAAGCAAAAGTTAAGAGAGTTTAGCACCACCAAACCAGCCTAACAACAAATGCTAAAGGAACTTCTCTAGGAAGGAAACTAGAGAAGGCAAAGACCTACCTAGAGAAAATAAACCAAAAACAATTAAGAAAAATGTAAATAGATTAAATGCACCAACCAAAAAACAGATTGGCTGAGCATATGAAAACATGTGCATCTATGCACTTTCACTTACCACATCACTCTGCTTGACCCCACAAATTGTATGCAATTATTTTATATTGTTAGGTTAAACATGTTCCCATTATGGTGTGCAATTGTAATTACTGTTTGTTTTTTATCTGGCTATTGATTGTGAAAACTGATAAACATCTTTTACTATTGTGATTCAGTCAGTCAGTCAGGTCAGTTGCTCAGTCATGTCCGACTCTCTGAGACCCCATGAACTGCAGCACGCCGGGCCTCCCTGTCCATCACCAACTCCCAGAGTCCACCCAAGCCCATGTCCATTGAGTCGGTGATGCCACCCAATCATCTCATCCTTTGTCGTCCCCTTCTCTGGCCCTTAATCTTTCCCAGCATCAGGGTCTTTTCAAATGAGTCGGCTCTTCGCATCAGGTGGCCAAAGTATTGGAGCTTCAGCTTCAACATGAGTCCTTCCAATGAACTCTCAGGACTGACCTCCTTTAGGACTGACTGGTTTGATCTCCTTGCAGTCCAAGGGACTCTCAAGAGTCTTCTCCAACACCACAGTTCAAAAGCATCAATTCTTTGGTGCTCAGTTTTCTTTATAGTCCAACTCTCACATACATACATGACCACTGGAAAAACCACAGCCTTGACTAGACGGACCTTTGTTGACAAAGTAATGTGTCTGCTTTTTAATATGCTGTCTAGGTTGGTCATAACTTTCCTTCCAAGGAGTAGTGAAAGTGAAGACACTCAGTCGTGCCAACTCTCTGCGACCCCATGGACAGTAGCCTGCACCAAGCTCCTCAGTCCATGGGATTTTCCAGGCAAGAGTACTGGAGTGGGTTGCCATTTCCTTCTCCAAGGAATCTTCCCCACCCAGGGATCAAACCCAGGTGTCCTGCATTGTAGACAGATGCTTTACCGACTGAGCCACCAGGGAAGTCCAAGGAGTAAGCATCTTTTAATTTCATGGCTGCAATCACCATCTGCAGTGATTTTGGAGCCCAGAAAAATAAAGTCAGCCACTGTTTCCCCATCAATTTGCCATGAAGTGATGGGACCAGATGCCATGATCTTAGTTTCTGAATGTTGAGCTTTAAGCCAACTTTTTCACTCTCCTCTTTCACTTGCATCAAGAGGCTTTTTAGTTCCTCTTCACTTTCTGCCATAATGGTGGTGTCATCTGCATATCTGAGGTTATTGGTATTTCTCCCGGCAATCTTGATTCCAGCTTGGGCTTCTTCCAGCCCAGTGATTTTCATGATGTACTCTGCATATAAGTTAAATAAGCAGGAAAACAATATACAGCCTTGACGTACTCCTTTTCCTATTTGGAACCAGTCTGTTGTTCCATGTCCAGTTCTAACTGTTGCTTCCTGACCTGCATATAGGTTTCTCAAGAGGCAGGTCAGGAGGTCTGGTATTCCCATCTCTTTCAGAATTTTCCACAGTTTTAGTGATCCACACAGTCAAAGGCTTTGGCATAGTCAATAAAGCAGAAATAGATGTTTTTCTGGAACTCTCTTGCTTTTTCGATGATCCAGTGGATGTTGGCAATTTGATCTCTGGTTCCTCTGCCTTTTCTAAAACCAGCTTGAACATCTGGAAGCTCACGTGTTGCTGAAGCCTGGCTTGGAGAATTTTGAGCATTACTTTACTAGCGTGTGAGATGGGTCACACAGAGTCAGACATGACTGAAGCGACTTAGCAGCAGCAGCAGCAGTGCAGTAGTTTGAACATTCTCTGGCATTGTCTTTCTTTGGGATTGGAATGAAAACTGATCTTTTCCAGTCCTGTGGCCACTGCTGAGTTTTCCAAATTTGCTGACATATTGAGTGCAGCACTTTCACAGCATCATCTTTCAGGATTTGAAATAACTCAACTGGAATTCCATCACCTCCACTAGCTTTGTTCGTAGTGATGCTTCCTAAGGCCCACTTGACTTCACATTCCAGGATATCCGGCTCTAGGTGAGTGATCACACCATCATGATCACTCACTGAATACCACTGTACCATGATCGGTGAACAGAAAAATAACAGAATTCTGTATCACCAAAACTACCATTTAATAGAAAAACCTGTAATCACTTTTTAAAATCCATATGCATATCAGAATTATCTTGGGATTTTTTGAAAAATACAAATGCCCATATACTGCTTTTTTTTCAGCAGAGCTCCAGATATGTTTCTAATGAGCAGCCATGTTTAAAAGCCACTGGACTATATCAGGATCTTTTACTTTTATCTAGTTTGGTTTACTTTTTCTATTTCATATTCAGTGCTCCCATTTCATTCACTTTATGTATTCCAATTTTTCCAACTCTTCTTTTTGATGTTCTTTCTCAAGACTTTATCAAGCATAGTAGAAAAGCTCTTGTATACATATAAATAATATGCATAATATATATATTTAGAAAATTTATGAATTTTTGCCTAACTAAAAAATTTATGACATTTTGATTCCATTTGTTCAACTATGAATAGAATGCTAGATTTCTAACTTAAAAAATAGATATGTAATAAGCAACAATGGTTAACTGTATAGCACAGGGGACTGTAGTCAATATTTTGCAATAACATATAATGGAAATTTCAAAACCAATATATGTGTACTGGCATAAATGAATTACAAAAAAAGAATTTCACATTTTCAAATTTAGTTATGCTTATCTTTTTGCTAGTTTTTCTAAATGCTCTATGAACACCTAATAACAACATATGAAATACAAAATTTGAAATTTATTTGTGTAGGATATAAGATTAATATAAGTAGAAATCATAATATTTAAAGTATTAATGACATCATTCAAGATGCTTCTATTCTTAATTTCTGCACTTGATATTCTCAGAAAAATGACAATATGTCTATGATCGTATATTTTTTTCTTTTTGCTTATATTTCTTCTGATTTTTGCTTTGTGTATCCTTGTTTCTTTGTTGTTAGCTGTCTGATAGTTTATGTCTACCTTGTTTGTGAATAGTTCCTTTTATCATTACAAATATTCATCTTTGTTTCATTTTAAAATTAATTATTTAATTTAAAAAATACTTAGGAGTAAACTTACCTAAAGACCTATATGCAGAAAACTCTGAGACACTGATGAAAGAAATCAACGACAAAACAAACAAATGGAGAGATATACCATGTTGTTGGGTTGAAGAATAAATATTGTGAAAATGACTATCCTACCCAAAGCAATCTATAGATCCAATGCAACCTCTATCAAAGTACCCATGGTATTTTTTTCACAGAACTAGAGTAAATAATATCACAATCTGTATGGAAACACAAGACCCTGAATAGCCAAAGCAATCTTGGGAAAGAAGAACGGAGCTGGAGAAATCAATCTTTCTAACTTCAGACTTCACTACAAAGCTCCAGTCATCAAGACAGTATGGTACTGGCACAAAAATAGAAATATAGACCAATGAAACAAAATATAAAGCCTGGAGATAAATCCACCCACCTATAGGCACCTTATCTTTGACAAAGAAGAAAAAAATATACAATAGAGAAAAGACAGTCTCTTCGGTGAGTGGTGCTGGGAAAACTGGGCAGCTACGTGTGAAACAATGAAATTAGAATACTTCCTAACACCATAAACACCAAACAAAAATAAACAACGTAAACAAAAATAAATGCCAAATGGATTAAAGACCTAAATGTAACACCAGAAACTATAAGACTCTTAGAGGATAACAGACACAACACTCTTTGACATAAACCATAGCAAGATCCTCTATGACCCACCTTCTAGAGTAATGGTAATAAAAACAAAAATAAACAAATGGGACCTAATTAAACTTAACAGCTTTTGCACAACGAAGGAAACTATAAGCAAGGTGAAAAGACAACCTTCAGAATTGGAGAAAATAACAGCAAATGAAGCAACTGACAAAGAACTGACCTCCAAACTATACAAGTAGCACATGAAGCTCAATACCAGAAAAACAAAGCACCCAATCAAAATGTGGACAGAAGACCTAAATAGACATTTCTCCAAAGAATATATACAGATGGCTAATCAACACATGAAAAGATGCTCCACATTTCTCATTATTAGAGAAATGCAAATCCAAACTCAGTGAGGTACCATCTCACACTGGTCAGAATGGTCATCATCAAAAAGTCCACAAACAATAAATGCTAGAGAGGGTGTGGAAAAGGGGAAGCACTCTTGCCTTCTTGGTGGGAATGCAGACTGATACAACCACGGTGGAGAACAGTATGGAGATTCCTTAAAAAGCTAGGAATAAAACTACCACATGACCCAGCTACCCCACTACTGGACATATATTCTGAGGAGACCATAACTGAAAAAGATATGTACCTCCGTGTTCATTGCAGCACTATTTAAAATAGCTAGGACATAGAAGCATGTCCTATAGCATGTCCAACAGCTAGGACATGTCCACCAACAGATGAATGGATAAAGAAGTGGTAATACAAATATACAACAGAATATTACTCAGCTGTAAAAATGAATGCATTTGAGTCGGTTCTAATGAGGTGGGCGAACCTAAAGCCTATCATACAAAGTGAAGCAAATCAGAAAGAGAAAGACAAATATTGTATATTAACACACATATAGGAATCTAGAGAGATGGTACTGATGAACCTATTTGCAGGGCAGCAGTGCAATCGCAGACGTAGACAACAAACTTGTGGACACAGTTGGGGAAGGAGAGGGTGGGAAGAATTGAGAGAGTAGCATTGTATATATGTAAAATAGATAGCCAGTGGGAATTCACTGTATGACACAGGGAACCCAACCTGTGACACCTAGAGGGGTGGGAATGGGAGGCAGGTTTTTAAGAGGGAGAGGGCATATGTATACCTATTGAGGATTCATGTTGATGTGTGGCAGAAACTGTTGCAGTATTATAAAGTAATCATCCTCCAATTTAAAATAAACTATTGTAAAAAAAAATTACAGCTATGGAATTTCTTCCACTTAGTGATTTTTGGATCTATTCCAAACTACTTTGCATCAACCCCTGGGAGAATAGGAAAGCTCAAGAGACCACCTCATAAAAGCTTTGGAAAGCAAAGTATACATTAGAGTAAATGAATGGACCTTTACACACAGTGAAATGGCTTAAACAGTGGCACTAAATGCAGTGTCAGCTCTGAACTCCATAGGCTTTCCTGAGGGCCTTGCCAGTCAGCCCCACTAAATCTCCCGATACAAGGTGCAAGGCTTGGGGACATGAGTTATGGAGCTTCCTGGGGATAATGCAGGTCATTGCAAAAGTAATTTTGATGCTCTCAGTTTAAGAAAATAAGAGTCAGAGCTACCTGCTGCTAATTAATACTCATTTCACACACATAAAAAGCTGGTTTCTCATTTACAACTAACAAGGGGTTAAAAGCAGATAAATCAAACTCACCTATAGGTCTCCTCCCTGTCTGATTGTCAACCAACTCTCCCACCCACCAGCCAACCACAGCTCAACTCTAACCTGGCTTAGGAACACTTACAGTGGTCCTGCCAGAGCTCCAGGCCAGGTCAGTAGATAGACTTTCATGATGCCTGCCTAGTTTGGCCCCTACAGAGCCCATGTTCTGAATTTGTTTTCCATTAGAGTCTGACGCTGGGAGGGATTGGGGGCAGGTGGAGAAGGGGACGGCAGAGGATGAGAAGGCTGGATGGCATCACCGACTCGATGGACATGAGTCTGAGTGAACTCCAGGAGTTGGTGATGGACAGGGAGGCCTGGCATGCTGCAATTCACGGGGTCGCAAAGAGTCGGACATGACTGAGAGACTGAACTGAACTGAGTGACATCCCCTCAAACCTATCTGCATTGCCTGATCCATCTGCCTCTCCTCTGCATCTTAGCAGTTTTCTGCGGCAGTTTTCCAGCTTTATTATCACTGAGTACTACCCCCCTTCAAATCTTTTCTTTCTTTTCTCATCCTCCAATTACCCCTACCTGATAACAGAAATCTCAAAGTTCAAATCAGCTATTCCATGTACTCTGAACGCTACACCCCCATTCCCAACCTGGAGAACTTTTTTCAAATTTCCACTCTCCTGATTTCCTTCTTTTCCCTGGTTCACCCTTTATCCCCTTGTTTCACTATGACTCATCTCCATCCATCCTCCCAGATGTCTCAGTTCTGGCAACTTGTGTTTCAGCCCATCTTGGAGTTTAGTAAACTCCCATCCTTACCATCCAAGTAAACGAATCAATAGAAGAGCTTAAAACTGTGCCTGGCAAGTAATGAACAGCAAAGAAAAGTTATTTCTCCCCCTCCTCCTCTTTTTCTATTATTAGTAGTATTTCTATTTTTTTAATCCTGCGAACTGTTTCCCCATCACCACTAATTCCACCCTAATTCAATAACTAAAACCATCACTCAAAGTTCACTGCAAATGATCTAAATCTTAAAAAAAAAAAAAAAAAAAGGCAGAGGGAGGAGACGGAATTTCCTGGTAGTCCGTGGTTAGGACTGAGTGCTTTCACTGCCAGAGGCCAGGGTTCAATCCCTGGTTGGGGAACAGAAGATCCCACAAGCTGCGCTGCATGGCCAAAATTAAAAATTAAAACTTTAACAACAAAAAACACGCTCATAGCCTGAGAACAAATTAATGCCTTGCTGGATGTGCATATCCTTCGACTTGGCGGGTAACAACATCATCTACCAGCTTTGCAGACAACTGAAAATACTCAAACAGCATCCATTCATTCCCCTTCCTCTGCGACTTAGCTGGTGGCCGGGAGGGGTGCGGCCCGGAACGCCTCTCCCAGCGCAGAAGGTGGGCGCCCAGGTGATGCCACTATGACTCTCTCTCTCTCTCCCTTCTCTGCGCTCGCCTCCTGGCTCAGCTAGGAGATCTGCAGCAGGGGGCTGCCTCAGGGGCGCTTTGGCCGCTTTTAGGCGCCGCGGAGCACGCAGGAGTCCTGGGAGGGGAGTCCTGGGAGGAGGCCGAGGCCAAGGTCCAGATGGGGCTGTGGCAGGCGAACTACGGCCTGCAGCTCCGAAAGCTAAGGACCCCGGAGCGGGAGGGTGTAGGAGGCGCGCAGAGGCGGCGGCCCGGGGAGTGCAACCCCCTCGCAAGCACCTGGATGGAGGACCTCCCTCGCATTTACCTGGACTCGAGCTGCGGCGGCGGCGCTGGACTTATGCTGAGCCAGCCGACCGCTCGGGCTCCTCGAAATCTTCACGTCGACCTTCTCCGGAGCCAGATTGCTGCCGGCTCCTGGGAGCATTCAAACTGCGGCTCGCCCCGCCCAGGCCAGGTCCTCTACGCCCCGTGCTCCGCCCTGGCCACGCCCACCACACCCCCCACCACGCTCCGGTCACGCCCTCTACGCCCCGCGCCCCGCCCCAACCACGCCCTCCACGCCCCCGGCTCCGCCCGCACTGGGCGCCCCCCCATACTCGACCTAGGCTCCCCAGGAAGCGGATGGCACAGAGGACTAAAGTGGTTGCAAAGGAAGGGTGTCAGTGTTTTGGGAGCTCCTGTCAACGTGCCAACAAGGAACAACTTTCACTCCCTGACAACTACTTTAGGTTAGCTGAATAGAAATAGAAAAAGCACAGATCCAGCTGGCACACACACAGACTTAAAGATTTACCCTTAGTTTTGACCAGAGGAAAAAATAAATACATATTCAGCTTGCCTCCACGACATTGCTTCTTTGAGTCCTAGATTTTAAAAGCCTGGGTATGCTAGTGAAAACACCCTGTATATGCTAGTGAAATAAGTCAGTTCGACAAGGACAAATACTGCATGATATCACTTGTACACGGAATCTAAAAAATATGAGGAGCTACTGAATATAACAAAAGAGAAGCAGACTCACAGATCTAGAGAATAAATTAGTGGTTACCAGTGGGAAGAGGGGGGCGCATTTTAGGGTAGGAGATTAAGAGGTACAAACTATTATGTAAAATAAGCTACAAGAACGCAGGGAATATAGCCAATATTTTATAACTATAAATGGAGTATACCTTTAAACATTGTGACTCTCGATATTGCACAGCTGTAACATATAATGTGTAACCAAGCAAAACCAAATAATGCTGCCTTCCCAGGGACAGACTCCCTCACCCATATCCTCTGCTTTAGCTCCTCTGATAAGTGCCTAAATGGTAACAGCTGACGTACATTTATTTCCTGAGTTGTTTTACAGATGCTAAAACCCCCAGGTGGAAGATGCTAACTAGTTCACTACTCCATGGCCAGAGTACATCGCCTCCAAGTTCTATGGAGCCTAATATTGTTCAGTGGTTTAATCAAGTCTGACTCTCTGTGAGCCCTTGAACTGCAGCACACCAGGCTTCCCTGTCCTTCACTATCTCCCAGAGTTTGCTCAGACTCATGTCCATTGAGTCCATGATGCTTAAGGACAATGCCTAACTCTAAGGTTAACTCCTGTGATGTGCCCTGTTACCTCGCCATTAACCAGTTGGAGAATTGTGCATGGGCCGGTCATGTACCCTTTGGCTTATGTCCCTCACCTTGCCCACTGGCAATTGCAAACTCCTGGAATGGTGCCTTCCAATAAACGCTGCACTTTCCTTTACCACAGCCAGTTGTCAGTAGTTTGTTTTCCTGTGGTAAGGCTCAGTAACAAATGAATATCAACTACAATTCAATTTACAAAAGGAAAAAGAAAAAAGATTAATAAAAATCCAGGTAACCATTCTTAGACTCCCCCAAAACTGCCATAAAAGTTGAGTTTTATGACCCAGAAATGGAGTTTGGGATTCTAAAAAGCAGGTTTGGCCCCCTTTTTACACAAGCTTTTCACCATGCTTCTTAGATGTCTATGGAATCACTTCACACATTAGAATGAAAGTAGAGAGCAAGGGCTGTATCTTATTCACTGCAGTATCCCCAATACCTACAACAGTGATGCATAACAGGTGCTCAATAAATATACGTGATTCTATTTAATTGACAAGTACTACAATATTTTCAGGGCTTCCCTGGTGGCTCAGCTAGTAAAGAATCCCCTGCAGTGCAAGAGATCTGGGTTAGATCCCTGGGTTGGGAAGATCCCCTGGAGAAGGGAAATGCTACCCACTCCAGTATTCTGGCCTGGAGAGTCGGACATTACTGAGCGACTTTCACTTCACAGTATTTTCAAAATAAACATAGACCTTATTGTAAATAAAATATCAGGTCTATCTATAAAATGGCTTTCTTTGTGCCAATTTTGCCTTGCTGGCAAATTATTGTAAGCATAAGTAAGACTAAAAAAGAGAGTTAAAGTGTCTTTAGTTAGAAGGAATTAAAGGTATTCCAGAAGAAAAATTCTATGAAACAAACATTTGCCACTGCCATATATTAGATACTTAATAAATGTTAAACTCTACATGTATTTTCCTGTGTATCAGATACAATGCTATGCCCATAGAAAATGAATCTGAGTCTCAAAGAAGTTAACTACCTTACCCAAATTTCAGAGCTACTGAGAAATTTCCCTGAGACTGGAATCCCTGTCCACCTGACTCTAGTTTACACATTCCTACGTGGTGTTACTGTCTCTCCAATGTGAGGGTTGCTGAATGTCCACGACCTGCAAAGCATTGTGTTGGAAGTTTTGGATGGTCCAGAACTGAGGACAATGTAATCCCCTTTCAAAAGTAGGGTTAAAATCCAGTTGAAAGTGGAAAAATGGTTGAAGGCAGCATACAATTAAAGGCAAACAAGAAGGAAATGGTCAAAGGAGTGCACTGTGTTAAGAGAACTCAAGTAAGAGCTGTCTGCTGTGAGTGGGGAGATGGTAGGAGGAAATTAGAGTTATGAACATGGATAATGCTTGAAATGGATAGGTAAGGTTTTTAACAGTAGTAATGCAGAACAGAGAACATTTTCAGGCATAAACAAAGCTCCAAAGAAGAGAAAGCAATATGTGTACTTAACAAATGATGAGTGAGCCAGCTTTTTGGAGCATAACAGACTCTTAGGGGAGCAGATTTGGGCCTTAAGGGATGCTGAAAAGCAGACAATAAAATCCCACCATTATAGATATTTGAGCAGAAAATGACACGTGGGAAGAGGCATCCAAGGGTGTTTAAGTGTAGGGGACTGGAACATGCAAAGGCTGAAGAGACCAATTCACAGTTTTTTGTAAGAATCCAGGCCAGGATTGTTGTTGTTTAGTCACTAAGTTGTGTCCAACTCTTTGTGACTCCATGGGCTGTAGCACACCAGGCTTCTCTGTCCATGGAATTCTCCAGGCAAGAATACTGGAGTGGGTTGCCATGTCCTTCCCCAGGGGTATCTTCCCCACCCAGGGATGAAAAATGCATCTCCTGCATTGCAGGCAGATTCTTTAACATCTGAGCCAACTCGGAAGCCCCTTAGGTAGTGTAGTAATATCATATCTTGTTTTAATCACATAAACGTAAGTCAACTATCCAAAAAAAAAAAGGTAAACATTAACTGGAAAAAAAAAAAAAACAAGGATTAATGAGACACAACTTTTGATGGTTTCTTCTGGCACATGCCACTCTTAACTTACAATGGTGACCTAGGAGTGACCCTGAGGTTCTGGTTACTTCAGTAACAGGAGTAGGGCATGAAGAAATCCTGCCTCCTTGTGGCCATTTCCCACAACAGCAAACTTAAGAGATTGCTTATGTTGCAGTGAAATAAGAGTTTTCTTTTTCTCTTTTGCCTTTTGAGTCCCTTTCTGCTTTAACTGTTCCTAATCTACAGTCTGAATTGATAACTAAGTTTTCTTCTTTTCAGAAGACTAACCTATTGACTGTTTTGAAACAAGGCAAAAAGGAAAAAGAATACACAAGCCTTACACCTTTGTGGAAATAATTTTTTTTTTTGGAGGAAATAGAAAGACGGCTTTAATCCCCAAGCTGGCAGAGTAGAGAACACAGTAGGCTCGTGCCTCAGGAACTGTGCCCCCACCACGGGGAATCAAGGAGATCATACAGTCGAGACTCACAGTCAGAGGTTGGAGATAAAGAGCGAAGGTGTAAGGATCCTGTATTCTTTCTTTCTGCATTGTTTCAAAACAGTCAATAGGCTGGCTTCAGGTAGCCTGGTAACTTGGGTCTGGCATTCTGTCCCAGTAGTTAGGTCCATTGTCTTTTGTGGATTGCACTACAGCTTTCTTTCCTTAATGCAAAGAGGGAAAAACAAACTACAAGGGGTGTTTACAGAGAAAGTGCTGTAAAGTTAAGCATCAGGATGTGACTAGCATAAAATTAAAAGATAATAGATGCAGAGTGTAGCTCATGCAGAATTAGAGGGTGATAGGTGCGGGATATCCCTGGAGAAGAGCAAGGCAACCCACCCCAGTGTTCTTGCCTGGGAAATCCCATGCACAGAGGAGCCTGGCAGGCCAGTCCATGGGCCTGTAAAGAGATGGACATGGCTGAGCAACTAAACAACAACAACCTAAATTCCAATGACATTTTTCACAGAAACAGAACAATCTTAAGATGTGTGAGGAACCACAAAGGACCCAGAATACCCAAAGCAAATCTGAGAAAGGAGAACAAGCTGGAAGCATCTCACTTCCAGACTTCACATTACATTACAAAGCTACCATAAAGAAGTGTGGACTTGGCACAAAAACAGGCACACAGACCAGAGGCCCAGGATAGAGAACCCAGAAAAGTTCTAAGGGCATGTACTCTTGTTAACTCACAAGAATTAAGGAGCCAAGGACATACACCATTGAAAGGAAAGTCCCCTCAATAAATGGTGCTGGGAAAACTGGGCACCACATGCCGAAGAGCAGCAGTGTACTTTACCCACACCACACACTCAAAACTGGCTATACACGGGGTTCTCCACACCAAGTCCTTCCCCAGCCGGCCCTCTGAAGACAGACACTCCTCAGCACTCAATCACACACAGGCACCTTTCCCCCACTTTTCCTCACGTTTCTTCACCTTTTTCTTCAGCAGGACCACCTACCAGCAGGTCCTGAGGAGACCAGGCTCCTGTCTGAGTGAACAGGACCCCACAATGTCCCAAAGCTGAAGCCCTGGGGGGCCTGAGGGGACCCAGCTCCCATTAGCATGGACTTGACCACCCCTACCCTCGAGTTCCAGAAACCAAAGCCAGGGCAGGTTCTCAGGAGATGGGGCTCCCATCAGCTGTGCTGGGAGCCAAGTCCTCAGGCAGAACGCACAACCCCAGGGCGGCTCAAGGAGGTGGGCTCGTTCCCTGCCAGCCAATGGGAAAGCGCAGATCAAGCCACCCTCACCTTCAGCGGAGGCCCTGTATGAAACTGGGGAAAATCAAACTGAAACAGAACCAAACAGCCCATGACTTTTCCAAAATTGTTACAGAACAATTAACGGAAACCATTTGAAATGAAATAACTATAAACACAAACTTTAAAATACAAAACTATCAAAATTACTGAAAAACAAAGAAAATCTTCATGACCTTGGCTTTGGTCTGCAGATCATGCCACAAAAAGCAAGTGCATAAAAGAAAAAAATATTGTGGACTTTATAAAATTAAATATTTCTACTCTGAAAGACCTGATTCATAAGGTCAAAAAAGAAACCATGGACTGGGAGAAAAATATTTGTAAACTACATACGTAACTGCAGCCATGAAATTAAAAGAGCTTACTCCTTGGAAGAAAAGTTATTTGGAAAACTCAGCAGTGGCCACAGGACTGGAAAAGGTCCGTTTTCATTCCAATTCCAAAGAAAGGCAATGCAAAAGAATGCTCCAACTACCGCACAATTGCACTCATCTCACATGCTAGTAAAGTAATGCTCAAAATCCTCCAAGCCAGGCTTCAGCAATACATGAACCGTGAACTCCCTGATGTTCAAGCTGGCTTTAGAAAAGGCAGAGGAACCAGAGATCAAATTGCCAACATCCGCTGGATCATGGAAAAAGCAAGAGAGTTCCAGAAAAACATCTACTTCTGCTTTATCGACTATGCCAAAGCCTTTGACTGTGTGGATCACAATAAACTGTGGAAAATTCTGAAAGAGATGGGAATACCAGACCACCTAACCTGCCTCTTGAGAAATCTGTATGCAGGTCAGGAAGCAACAGTTAGGACTGGACATGGAACAACAGACTGGTTCCAAATAGGAAAAGGAGTAACTCCGGGAGATGGTGATGGACAGAGAGGCCTGGCGTGCTGCGATTCATGGGGTCGCAAAGAGTTGGACATGACTGAGCGACTGAACTGAACTGAACATACCTAATAAAGCATCTGGACTCAAAACAGATAAAGACCTCTAAAACCACCCCATAAAAAATTGGGTAAGGATGTGAACAGACACCTGGCCAAAAAAGATATATAGACAGTAAATATCTTACAAGAATTAGATTAAAAAAACATCATACTATTAAGGAATAACAAGTTAAAAATCATGCGATATCACACCACACCTTTTAGGACTGCTAAACTCCATATATATGACAATATCAACTGCTGGAGGGTGAGGAAAAAGAAGTCTCCCTTACTGCTGCTGGCATGTATGTACAGCCACTTTATAACACAGTTGGGCAGTGTTTTCCAAAGCTAAACAATGTAATCCAATAATCATGCTTTCAATATTGACTCAATTGCTTTGAAAATTTATCGCAAATTCAAACGAGGATGGAATTATGCACAGCAGCATTATTCATAATAGCTAAAATCTTGAAAAAACCAGGATATCCTTCAACAGATGAATGCATAAGCAAAGTAGGGTATATCCACGTCAAGGTGAGTAGGATATGCCACCCCAAAATATGCCTCTCTGGCATAAGGATTATTCAGTCTAATGAAAAAAAAAAAGAGGAATCTCAGAAAACTAAGAAGTGATTGCCCTTTTGTGAAGGACATTTACAAAAGAGAAATCTCCATATTTAAGGGCTTACCCTCTTTGCACCAGAAATAGAAGGATAATTAAAACTCAAAGAACTTATCAATGGAGAGGTCCTGACTTAAATCTACAAAAATCATATGCTTCTTTACTGTGTTTTGGATGATAACCTGTAATAATGGACTTCCCCCCCTTCCCCAAGGTCTTTCTTTTATTTTTATCTGAAATGGTATTTGAGGTGATGTCTTTGGGCATTTCAGGAAGTGACTCAGGTTTCCTGGGTAGCTCCCTTATACACATGACATATGCAAGTTATTAAACTTCTGTTTTTCTCCTAGTGGTGTCTCAAACTCTGCTATAGTGCTTTTATAAAAAAACAGGAAAATGAAGCTGGGCTCCTGAAGGCCACTCCTTCTGGTCTAAGCTACTTCCATCAATGTCACAGTGAAAAGAAAAAAGAGGAACGATTTTCTTTTCTTTCCTGAGAACAAAGAAAATAAAGAGAACACTGAGCAGGCCTGATCCCTCCTAGAGTTTACTTCACTGTTCCTAATCTGTAGTCTGCAAATAAATTTGCTTTTCTGTCCCCTAACTCTGCATGAGCTATATCCTCCATCTATTTTCCTTTAACTCCATGCTACTTACATCCTGGTGCTTACCTTTATAGCAGACCACCCCTTGTAGTTTTCTTTCTTTTTGCATTTAAGAAAGAAGGTCGCAGTGCAATAAACCAGAAACAACCAGACCTAATTACCGGGCTATCTGATACCAGTTCTGACTTTTGTGGGTTTCTATTGTTGTTGTTGTTTTATAATTTTATTTACTTATCATCTACTTTTGGCTGTGCTGGGTCTTCGTGCTGCGTGGACTTTTCTCTAGTTGAGGAGAGCGGGGGCTTCTCCTCATTGCAGTGTGAGGGCTTCTAATTCAACTATTGAGCCTTTGCTCTAGAGCCTCGGAGCCACGACTGCTGAGTCCACGTGCTGCAAATACAGAAGCCCGCAAGCCCTGAAGCCTGTGCTCCACAACAAGAGAAGCCACAGCAGTAAGAAATCCTCGAAATAAAACGAAGAGTAGCCCCCCACTCACTGCAATTAGAGAAAACCCGTGCACAGCAACAAAGACGCAGTGCAACCAAAAATATAAATAAATAAAAATCAACATTTAAAAAAATTAAAGTAAAACAGATAAACAACAAGGACTACTCTATAGCACAGGGAACTACACTCAATATTTTGTAATAACTTAAAAGGGGAAAGATTATAAAGAAGAACAGATATCTATACCTATATCAAGACCAGATCAGCTGGAATGTAACCCATGCTGATGGTGACTGGTTCTGACTCTCAAGACTTCAATCAACTGAAGCTTGGACTCTGCCATGGGCAGAGGCTCTGCATGAACACGCCTGTAAAGTGAAAATCCTAGTCACTCACTCGTGTCTGAATCCTTGCGACTCCATGGACCACCAGGCTCCTGTGTCCATGGGATTCTCTAAGCAAGAATTCTGGAGTGGATAGCCATGCCCTCCTCCAGGGGATCTTCCCGACCCAGGGATCAAACCCTGGTCTCCTGCATTGCAGACAGATTCTTTACCATCTGAGCCACACGGAAGCCTCAACATGCCTGTTCCCATAGATTAAAGCTTCCCTAATTTTGCCACTTGGAGAGACATTGCTCTGGAAAGTTCCCTGGCATTCTTCATACTTCTGCAAGTAATACACCTTTCCTTCCCATGAGCTTTGGCTGGGTTGTATCTTCCGGTTCAGCACCACCCAGAGGCAAACTCACTTTTCTGGTAACATCTTTCCATCCAGACTCCCAACCAGCACTTGTGGCCCTGTTAGGGGAAGCACACTGACTAAAACTGCCCACCCTGACCAGGCACCATAGTAACCATTTGCATGAGCTGATTTACGACAGGAGATCCTGGTAAGGAACAGGGAACTAATAGTCCACTACCAAGCAGAAGAGTTCGGGAAAGGTCAAAAGGAGATGCCACATGTTCGACCACCTCCCAGAATCCTTCTCACTGGCATCCATCTTGGCTGAACAAGGTGTGCACCACCAAGAAGGATTCTGAGTCAGGATGATTGGCTAAAGACAACCCAGAAACTAATCCCATCACCATAAAACTTGAGACTGCGAGCCACCTGGCAGAGCTGTTCTCTGGGGTTCCCTTACCCCTACTGCTCTCCATCCAGGTGCTGCTTCCCAATAAAACCTTTTGCGTTGTCAGCACAATTCATTTCCAACTGTTAGACAAGAGCCCAGTTCCAAGCCCTAGAAGTGGTCCCCCTATCTGCAAGAAACCCACTTGATAATTTCTAGTCAGTCATCTTGCTTCCAATACATGGAAACCATGTTATTTTTCTATGAGCAAAGATATGTAAGGGCCAGAAACAGTGTCCCTATTTATCTTTTGAAGTCAGTAGGTCTCAAGCAAACTCTACTCTGTAGATTCAATTCAATGCCTTGTTCTATGGAAAACACTAGCAGGACTTTGGGGTTTTATTTATATCTCATTTCTGAAGCCATTTAATACCTACATTAAACATACAGATTACTCATCAGTGCCACTTCTACTTTGAGGTTAAAAATCCTCCAAGTTTTTTCTAATATACTCACCATTCCATTCGTTGCGTTTAAATGTTTGACCAAATGCTATTTCTCTCGTGTTTTATCAGAATTTAATTACACAGTTGTCGCCTGAATAAAGCAGTAGTCATCACATACAATTCTTGCCAAAACTGGATTTTACAAGTGGGCCAGGAGAAAGCTCAAGAGCACGACTAGTCTCCTGGAGCCAAGATTCTAATTCAGGGCACTGGACGAAAACATCCACCCTAAGGACGCACCGCCCACTTCGAGGGCAAGATTAAAACGCATTGCCTGAAAACAAGCTATGAAACCTGCCAAGATGCGCCTGCGCGCTGGAGGTCTCTCGGCAGACAAGCGCGGGACCCAGAGCAGCCAATCCCCAATCGGTGGGGCGGGACCTTCTGTGCGCTCCACATCCTCCCTGCTCCTATTGGCTGGACTGCTTCGGTCGCAACGCTGATTGGTGGCTTGTGTCTGACGCGGCTATACAAGCCAGCTGCTCACCCTCCTCTTCGCCTCAGGCAGGGAGGACAGGATGACGCCTATCTCCGAGGTCTCGTCGGACCCGGGTGGGCAGCGCCCGAGGACAGCGGGGAGAATGACAGGAACGCGCCCTGCGAAACGCTCATAAACCCTTTGCTTGACGTCTTCAAATTCCAGGCTGCTGCTAAGTCGCTTCAGTCGTGTCCGACTCTCTGCGACCCCATAGAGGGCAGCCCAACAGGCTCCCTCCTCCCAGGGCAGGGATTCTCCAGGCAAGAATAATGGAGTGGGTTGCCATTTCCTTCTCCAATGCATGAAAGTGAAAAGTGAAAGTGAAGTCGCTCAGTCGTGTCCAACTCCTAGAGACCCCATGGACTGCAGCCTACCAGGCTCCTCCATCCATGGGATTTTCCAGGCAAGAGTGCTGGAGTGGGTTTCCATTGCCTTCTCCGCAAATTCCAGGCTGGAAGGCCCCAAATCCCAACAGCTTTGAGGAACCCAGGTCCTAACCTGAAGGGAACTCGCATCTCGTCTGCTTCAGGGATTACAAGTCCTTTCACCCACAGAAACAAGAAATGCCCTAGTGCTGAGATCCCTAAATACCTGAAGTAACCCCAATTCCCCTCAGCCTGAGGCACCCTAAAAATAGCACCCACAGAGAGACCAAATTTCCCTAACCTCAGAGTCCCTGAATACCTCAGCCTTGGAACTCTTAATCCCTTCATCCTCAAGACCCCAACTATCCTATAGGAGGGAAACCTAAAGCTCCTTAATGAGAAACCCCCGATTTCCTCAGCCTCAGAGATGCCAAGTTCTCTCAACCTGAGCATTCTACATCAGCCAAAAGACCCCTCAGTCCCCTTTGTTTGAGGAACCTCAGTTCCCCCAGCCCTGTGACCCTGATCTCCTCAAGTCAAGCTATTTGTCCCTTAGATGTAGAACACACATTATGCTCAGATTTTCCCAGAGTCCCCAGGCAGAGCAACCAAAACCCTTCTTGGAAAAATATTCCCTCTCTCGCACTGGAACAGAGCCCTGATTTCAGCCTGACACCAGTCCAGCAGTTAGGAACTTCCAGGTCTCCTTAGGACTCCCTCTGTCACCCACAGACACATCCCTCCTAGTGCCTTTCTTCAGAGGGGCCAAGTTGTAGGGGAACCAAAGAAACCAACTCTTGCTCACATTAGGCTGGTCTGTCACAGCCTGTCAGGATTCGTCCATCCCACCAAGACCCCCACCCTGACTTTCCCCACACCTTCCTGCCCCAAACACTCCATCCAAGGAAGACAGGCCTGGCTCTGGACAGTGGTCTGGACTATCACAGCGTCTTCTTCCACAGGCACCCAAGGCCATGAACCCTTACAGATCCTCAGAGGAGAGCACTGAGGGAGAGGCTGGGAGAACAGAGTGGAAGCCCATGGTGAGAGGTGGAGGTGGCAAAGTCAGGCTCTAAGCCAGCTCTATAGGAAGGATGCGGAGCTGGTCCCTTAAAGACCATAGACTGCTTGCCTGCACTGCTGAGTGAACTTCTCTGTGCAGATACACAGGATGGGAATGCCTGGCCCTGTCTGGAACAGGTGGGGTGGAGTGGGGCAGAACAGGATACTAGCATCATCAAGTGCTTTGTGTCCAGGGAGAGTTAGGAAAATACTGTGTTTGCTCAGTTAAGCAGGGCACAGTCAGTAAGGAAAGTCTTCATCCCTGTCTCATAGACACCCAGTGGCGTCAGGCTACTCCCTGCACATAGGTAGAGGAAAAGGCCCAGCTCTAAGGGCTGACTTATATTAGTAAGTCACTGATGAAGTCTATTATTTTCCTTAGGCCAAAGATGCTTTCAAAGACATTTCCATATACTTCTCCAAGGAAGAATGCGCAGAGATGGGAGAATGGGAAAAAATCTGTTATAGGAATGCAAAAAGAAACTGTGAAGCACTGATTACTATAGGTAACAGGAAATGCTGGGCGCCTGTGAGCCTGCGAAACATGAAACAGGTCTTCAATCTTCATGTTAACTTGGCCCTCTCTTAGGTGGCTACATCTGCTCACAGTCTCCTTTTGTGTGGAGACTAACCTGGAGGAAATTTTTGTTCTTTTTTATCAATGTGAGGCTGGCCCTGGCAGTGCACAGCTCACCTCTTGCCCTGTTCTAGATTCTCCAAGCCCTACTAACTGACCTGACTTTGTGACACTTTCCATTGCCTCTATGCTTTGTTCTTCCTTCTTAGAGCAAAAATTTTGCTTCTTTCTGGGTCTCAGGGCCACTCGACTAGCATTCATGCATCACTGCAGGCAGGTCATCAAACCCCAGGTAGATGACATTGAGGATTCTGATGAAGAAAGGACACCAAGGCAGCAAGGTGGGGCCAGGAGGATTTAGAGGTGTCTTCCTGAAACTAACCTGGGTTTATGTCTTAGCTACATCTCAGGCATTAGCAAAGAAAACATAATTTTCGGAAAACTAGCAAGATGCAGAACAGTATATTATACAGTGAGACTATCCACATGAAGTTTTTAAATACGTAAAATAATTAGCCTCCCCTTCTCTGCCATCTTATGTGCAGTTTACTCTGCTCCTCACCATGTCTTCTGACAAGACTTTCAGGATCAAGTGATACCTCTCCAAGAAACAAAAGCAGAATCATCCCATTCCCTAATGGATTCTAATGAAAACTGGTAATAAAACCAGATACAACTCCAAGAGGAGACATTGCAGAAAAACAAAGCTATAGGTCTATAAGGAGCCACACATGAGGTGGCACACATATTTGTGCTGTCGAGGTCACTTGCATCTTACCATATCACTGAAAACATCATTAATGCATCCATTTGTTTCACTGAAAAAATGATTTCTCTTTGTGTCAGTGTTTCTGCACTGGTGCTTTGGCTCAGTAATAAATATGAGAAGTTTTGTTGAAACAAATTATATATATATAGGCATATATATATAATTATACATTAAAAATGGAGCAACTGACAAATAATTAATCTCAAAAATATACAAGCAACTCCTGCAGCTCAATTCCAGAAAAATAAATGACCCAATCAAAACTGGGCCAAATAACTAAACAGACATTTCTCCAAAGAAGAAATACAGATGGCTAACAAACACATGAAAAGATGCTTAACATCACTCATTATCCGAGAAATGCAAATCAAAACCACAGTGAGGTACTATTTCACGCCAGTCAGAATGGCTGCTATCCAAAAGTCTACAAGCAAATGCTGGAGAGGGTGTGGAGAAAAGGGAACCCTCTTACACTGTTGGTGGGAATGCAAACTAATACAGCCACTATGGAGAACAGTGTGGAGATTCCTTAAAAAACTGGAAATAGAACTGCCATACGACCCAGCAATCCCACTGCTGGGCATACACACCGAGGAAACCAGAACTGAAAGAGACACATGTAGCCCAATGTTCATCGCAGCACTGTTTACAATAGCTAGAACATGGAAGCAACCTAGATGTCCATCAGCAGATGAATGGATAAGAAAGCTGTGGTACATATACACAATGAAGTATTACTCAGCCATTAAAAAGAATACATTTGAATCAGTTCTAATGAGGTGGATGAAACTGGAGCCTATTATACAGAGTGAAGTAAGCCAGAAAGAAAAACACCAATACAGTATACTAACGCATATATATGGAATTTAGAATGATGGCAACGATAGCCCTGTATGCGAGACAGCCAAAGAGACACAGATATATAGAACAGTCTTTTGGACTCTTCTAGAGTGGGAAGGGCGAGGATGGATGATGTGGGTGAATGGCATTGAAACATGTATATTATCATATGTGAAATGGATCACCAGTCCAGGTTCAAAGCATGATACAGGATGCTCGGGGCTGGTGCACTGGGATGACCCAGAGGGACGGTACGGGGAGGAAGGAGGGAGGGGGGGTCAGGATGGGGAACACGAGTACACTCGTGGCAGATTCATGTCTATGTATGGCAAAACCAATACAATATTGTAAAGTAATTAGCCTCCAATTAAAATAAATTTATATTGAAAATACCAAAAAATGGAGAATATTAAAAAATCTAAATGTGAATAAAAAGTACCAAATTCAGCAACAGAGGAGTAAGGGCTGGCAGGTGACTTCACTGTGTGTTGGTTAGTTTTTTTGTTTTTATCTTATTTTTGAATTCTGAAATAGAAATTAAAAGACCTGACGTGGTTGTGGCAGAGTATTGATGTAAGCCTGAATGAAGGTAGATGTATAGGTTTTTCAGTATAATTCTCAATAGTTTTATGTTTAAAATTTATCATTCTTTTTCTTTTAAAAAATGATTTTTGCTAAACATTCTTAATGAAAGGGCAATTAAAGCCACCTTAATTAGACTATAAATTCACCAAAGAACTTTCTAATACTAAGCTCATAATGATTCAGTCACTGTGTTAAATCTCTTAGAAGAGGAAAGATATTAACATATTATGTCAAGATACATTATTTATGCATATATATTTAACCACATCACATGATCTTCTTATGCTAAGGTGAACCTAATTCTTTGTCTTGATTCTGGGAAAGGGTTTGAGATAACTATTTAGTCTCCCTATCTTGCCCACATTTCACTGCTGACCAGAGACAGCATCAAGTAAACAAAATGAAGTATACTCATAAAATAGAAGTGAGCAGCTCACTTCCTCTTCTGCTGCTCAGAGTAGAGAGTTTAGAAGAGTTAATCTGCCTAGACTGGAGAAAACAATTTAGATTAGTTCCATGATTCTCCATATATGGATTTCTATTCTCTTAGTTTATTATTATTTTTCTTGGCTACGCTGGGTCTTCGCTGCTGTGCATGAGCTTTCTCTGGTTGCAGTGAGTGGAGGCTACTCTCTACTTGGGGTGCACAGGCTTTTTCTTGTGGTAGCTTCTCTGGTTGCAGAGCACATGCAGGCTCAGTAGTTATGACACACATGCTTAGTTGCCCCACAGCATGTGAAATCTTCCTGGACCAGGGATCAAACCTGTGTCTTCTGCACTGACAGACAGATTCTCATCCACCGTGCCACCAGAGAAGTCCATTTGTTCCCTTAGGTTATTAATAGTAGTGTGAGAGACATGAAAACCAAACGTATGTCTGCAAAGGTTTTGGTATGAAGAAATACTCTTCATAGGGAACACGTACCCCCACGATTCGCCATACCTCTATGCATTTTTATTTACCCTCTGAACAGTTTTTTTTGTGTGTGGTGCACTATTGCTAACTATATACACATTGCTGTACAACAAATCTGTAGAACTTTTTCATCTTGCATGACCGAAACCCTGTACCCATTGAGCAACAATTTTCCATTTCTTCCTCCTCATAAGCCTTGGCAACCACCATTCTATTTTCTGTTTCCATGAATTTGATTAGATACCCAAGTGAAATCATGCAATATGTCTTTTTTTATTGGTTCATTTCACTTGATAATGTTCTCAAGGCCCATCCCTGATGTAGCATATGACAGAATTTCATTAAGGCTGAAAAATATTCCATTATGTGATGTGTGTATAATATGTATATAAGATATATTTTATATATAATCTGTATCTTTTTTCCACCAGTGAACTGTGAGGTTGCTTCCACATCTTGCCAATTGTGAATAATGCTGCAATGACCATAGATGTGCACATATTTATTCAAGATATTTTCAATTTTTTATAAATATATACCTAGGAGTTGGATTGCTAGGTCATATAGCAGTTCTGTTTCTAATATTCAGAGGAAACTCCATACTTTTCTATAAAGGTTGCAACATTTTACATTTCCAACAATAGTGCGTAAGTGTGTTAGTTTCTCCATATCCTTACCAAACTTGCTAATTTTTTTTCATACTGGCCATCATAAAATATGAGATAATTTCCATTGCGCTTCTATTATTTCCCCATTGATTAGTAATATTGAGCATCTTTTCACATGTTTGTTGGCCATTTGTGTATCTTCTTTGTAGAAATGTCTATTTAATTCCTTCTCCCACTGTGTTAGTCAGCTCAGGCTGCCATAATAAAACAGACCACGTGGCTTAAACTGCAATTTGTTTTCCTACAATTCTGGAGCATGGAAGTTTGATACCAGGGTGCCATCATGGTTAATCAAGTTCTCTTCTTGGCTTATAGGCAGCCTTGATATAGGTATGTGCTTATTAACCCCTTATCAGATATGTATTTTACAAATATTTTCTACCATCCTTTTCACTCTGTTCATTGTCTCCTTTGCTGTATAGAAGTTTTAAGCTTAGTAAGTTCCATTTGTCTAATTTTACTTTGCTATTAATATATGTGCACTTAGTATATTTAGAAATCATTACCAATTAAATTAATGACGTTTCACCCTTGTTTTCTTCTAAGAGTCTTAACAGGTCTTACATTTTTGAGTTGATTTTTCTACATGATGTAAGAGCTTTATTATTTGCATGTGGATATTTTGTTTCCCAGTGTCATTCATTGCAGGAGACACAGGAGACACGGGTTCAATCCGTGAGTTAGGAAGATCCTCTGAAGGAAATGGCAACCCACTCCAGTATTCCTGAAAAATACCATGGACAAAGAAGTCTGGTGGGCTACAGTCCAAAGGGCCACAAAGAGTCGACACGACTGAGCAACTTAGCATGCACTTTATGCCACTACTACACTCTTTTGATTACTGAACCTTTGTAATATGTTCTGAAATCAGCAGCCTGCAGTTTTGCTGTTCTAAGATTGTTTTGGTTATTTGTGGGTCCTCTGAGATTCCATATTAACTGTAGGATGGATTTTTCTATATCTGAAATAAAAACCCATTGATATTTTTATAAGAGTTGCACTGAATCTTTAAATTTCTTTTCGTAGTATGAACAGCTTAATAATATTGTCTTCAAATCCATAAACATGGGATGCCTTTCTATTTACTTGTGTCAGATTTCTTTCAGCGATACTTTGTAGTTTTCAGTGTGTAAGACTTTCATCTCCTTAAGTTTACTCCTAATTATTTCATCTTTTTGATGCTATTATAAATAAGATTGTTGGGACTTCCCTGGTGGTCCAGTGGTTAAGACTCCACACTCCCAATGCAGAGCACCTGGGTTCAATCCCTGGTCATGGACTAGATCCCATATGCCACAACTAAAGACCCCACATGTCACAATGAAGACCTGGCACAAATAAATAAAAATAAATATTTTTTTAAAAAATTTAAACTTAGCTCTTGAGTATAGCTTTAAAAAAATAAAAATAAATAGGACTGTTTGCTTATTTTCCATTTTGGAATGGTCAGTGAACAATGAATTTTCCATTCAAATATGCATGGAAAGATATTTGAATGTTAATTTTGTACCCTGAAACTTTCTGTGCAAGTTTTTTGTGGAATTTTAAAGATTTTTTCTACACATAAAGTCATATCCTCTGTGAAGAAATGTAATTTTATTTCCTTTCCAAATTGGAAGCATTGTTTCCTTTTCTAATCTAATGCCCTGGATAGGATTGCTAATATTATGTTGAATAAAAGTGTTGAGCATGGGCATCCTTGCCTTTTTTATTGATCTTAGAAGTTTTCAGCTTTTCACTGATGAATATGTTAGAGGTAGACTCTTCATATATGACTTTTATTATATTGTGGCCACTTCCTTCTAGTCCTACTTTGTTGAGTATTTTTGTCATGAAAGGCTAGTAAATTTATTAGATACTTTATGAACATCAGATGAAGCACAGATGAAGTGTTTTTTGTTTTTTTTTTTTTAAGAAAATTACGTGATACTACTAGTCGAAGCATAGTTGATGGTACAGAAATCACTTACTATTCCTCCTTTGGTAATCCTCGTCCTTGTCACTCTCTAGCTCAGAATTCTGTGTTCTTAATTAGAATGCCCCGAGTTTGGAAACATTTACCAACCAAAACACTGATTCTCATCATTTTTTAGGTAAACCTTCTTGGATGACCTTCAGAGTGAAGCACAGTAAACACTAGAAGTAAGTATTTCCCAAATCCTGTTGACAAGAAAATCCTCCTCATGGAGGTAAGAACAGGAGAATACACAGAGATCCTAAAGACCGCTGCCTTCCTGTGCTGTCTTTAGTACAATGTCTGATATCATCACCAACAATGGGCTGGAAGAAGCACTAACTGGAATCAAGATTGCCTGGAGAAATATCAATAACCTCAGATATGCAGATGATACCACCATTATGGCACAAAGTGAAGAGGAACTAAACAGCCTCTTGATGAAAGTGAAAGAGGTGAGGGAAAAAGTTGGCTTAAAGCTCAACATTGAGAAAACGAAGATCATGGCATCTGTTCTCATCACTTCATGGGAAATAGATGGGGAAAGAGTGGAAACAGTGGCAGACTTTTTTGGGGGGTTCCAAAATCACTGTAGATGGTGACTGCAGCCATGAAATTAAAAGACGCTTACTCCTTGGAGGAAAGTTATGACCAACCTAGATAGAATATTCAAAAGCAGAAACATTACTCTGCCAACAAAGGTCCACCTAGTCAAGGCTATGGTTTTTCTAGTGGTCATGTATGGATGTGAGAGTTGGGACTGTAAAGAAAGCTGAGTGCCAAAGAATTGATGCTTTTGAACTGTGGTGTTGGAGAAGACTCTTGAGAGTCCCTTGGACTGCAAGGAGATCCATTCTAAAGGGGATCAGTCCTGAGTGTTCTTTGGAAAGACTGATGCTAAAAGCTGAAACTCCAATACTTTGGCCACCTCATGCGAAGAGTTGACTCATTGGAAAAGACTCTGATGCTGGGAGGGATTGGGGACAGGAGAAGGGGACAACAGAGAATGAGATGGCTGGATGGCATCACCGACTCGATGGACATGAGTTTGGGTGAACTCTGGGAGTTGATGATGGGACAGGAAGGCCTGGCATGCTGCAATTCAAGGGGTCACAAAGAGTCAGACACGACTGAGTGACTGAAGAATAGCAACAATAATTGGCTGTCTACTGTTACATTATTTTCACAGATTTTCAAACTTTAAGCATTTTACCTGAATAAACTTACTTAAACCTTAAAACAATCCTACAGTACTTATTGGTAGGTACTGTAACTATCACCATTTATACATCAAGAAATTGTGGTAAAGAAATGATTATATGCCTGAGATCACAGTATCACTGGTAGTGCATGCAATCTAATCCAAAGCACCTTCTCTAAACCCCTTACAAGCTGCTTAAAACTTCTATAATTCTATAAATTTTACACTGTCTTATTCATACATCTTTTTATCACTCATTTGAGGGATGGTTTCAACCTCAGTTCTTTTGTGCTGTGCTAAAGTGAGGGACATATCAAGATAGCTGACTAAGGGAAGCTTACAGATACATAGCAAAATTTATAGAGCAGGTGGTCCAAGATGAAGGAGATAGGATCCCCAACCTCAGAGCCTCCTACTCCAGTAAGAAAGAGGAATCAACTCCCAACTCTGACAAGCCTCAGATTTTATGACTGAAAACCAACATGTAAGAAAATAACTGAAGGGACTTCACATGGGTAGAAGTAAAAATTTAGCACCTGGAACTGATTTCAAATGTTCATTCTTGTAGAAGGACGTAACAGCTCCTTCCTCTGAGCTCTGATTAGGCAACTCTTATACATGGAATTGTCAGGGGAGTGTAGTCTCCTCGGTTCTGTCTCATCTCATCAAAAATTTGAAGCGATGGACGTTAAAGCTCTCAGCATGTCACAGCTCTCAGACCATGGTATAGCTCTCAGGTCTCAAACAGACAATGTTATAGCTCTTGGACAAATAAGTGTTACAGCTCTGTGTTACAGCTCAGTTTTATTTAGAAAATAACAGGAAAATACATCCTCGAGGCATGAGGCCATGCCGACCCAAAATCGCGAAGAGGGGAGAGAGAGAGAGAATGAGCGTGTGGGGGGGAGAGAGAACTCCGGCCCTTTGGCTCCTCTTTTTATATGTTTTTTCCTCCCCCCTGGGCCTGCCCTATGTAAACTGGGCTAGCCAGGAGTGCTGTTTGTTCTACCCAAGGTCCTCACTCTGGTCCTCGGACCTTCCTTTGTTCTGTTTTCGTGGGCTTTTCCGTTCCTTGTCTTTTAGCCACCGCCATTCTGGACTCCTGTTTCCTATTCTAACTACCTAACATTACCCCCTCAAGAGATGGGAGGCCCAATTCTTTGGGAGTAGGGGCGTCGAGGTCTTTCTGGCTACTTCCTGCTGAACTGGGACGGCGAGGGGTATTGGGCCTCCCCCTCTTGCTGGTCTTAGGTCTCAGAGTCCTTATAGCAGTGTCCATCTAAGGGTGAGTGATATTTTCCATGGTCGGCTGTAGTTTTATGTATCTTTGTTGAACTGGCACTGCATGTTGTAGCTTGTTGACCTGGGCAGAGAAAAAACAGGTTAGACAATTGATAATACATGCAACAATCATAAGCAGCATCAATATGGCACAAGGAGTAGCAGGGGCATTAGCCAATTCCAAATTCCCATTGCCAGGATGGCTCAAATCCCTCCTTGTTCAGGGATCAGATCTATCTCCTGTCTGTTTTGGAGTACAACCCATGGCAAGCTGTGTTGGCTCTTTAAAGCTGTCCTGAGAAATCCTATCCCCAGAAACTAGATTTTGGGGGTGTTCATTAGAATGGCACTCATATATAGTCCTGAATAGGTATCTGAGATTTCCCAGGGGCTCACAGTTAGATTGAGTGTCCTCTTCTGTTTTCTTCCACAGCTTGACTCGTGAGTAGTGAATCCAGGAGTCATGTCCTGGTACCTTGACTGCTGTGGGGTAATTATAGGGTAGGGGCCCTTCCATGTGGGCTGGAGTTGAGCCTTTGGGGACCCATCTTCCCAGACTTTAATTAGGACTTGAGTCCTTGGAGTATATAGTGGTGACTCCTTAGAATCTTTTGGGTCTTGTTTCACACCCCACAAGCATATATCGCCCAATGGCTGTGGTATAAGACTGAGCTGTGGTATAAGACTGTGGTCTGAGTCTCTGGATTTAAGAAGAGGTGATTGACATAAACAAAAGGTCTCCCATATAGCATCTCATAAGGACTAAGACCAAACTGTTCCTTAGGGGCAATATGGGTGCAGAGGAGAGCTATTGGTAAATAGATCCATCCCAGGGAGGTCTCCTGGGTTATCTTTTTTATCACTGATTTTAAGAATTGGTTGGCTCTTTCTACTTTTCCTGAAGACTGAGGCCTCCAGGCACAATGGAGATAGTAATGCCCAATGCTTTAGAGACCCCTTGGGTGACCTTAGAAGTAAATGATGTCCCATTGTCACTTTGTAATGACCTGGGAAGATCAAATCTCAGGATGATTTCAGGGAGATTTTTTATCACCTCTTCAGCCTTCTCAGTCTGGTTGGGAAAGCCTTCAATCCAACCTGTGAATGTATCTATCATGACTAATAGGTATTTATACCCTTGACAAACTGGCATCTGTGTGAAGTCCATCTGCCAGTCTTCTCCTGAGTAGCCCCCACGTCGTTGGATGGGCTGGGCCAGCTGGGGTCTTCGAGCTCCTTGGGGGTTGTTTAAATGGCAAGTGGGACAAGGGGAGACCACTTGCCTTAGTCGTTTGGAAGCCTGTTCCTCTGAAGGACCTTTCCAGCAATCTTTGGAAGGCCTTTTCCCTTAAGTGGTGGCATGTATGAGTTAACCAACTTCCATTGCAGGTTTCCAGGCAGAAAAATGAGTCCCTCCTTTTGCAACCAGCCCATATGACCTTCCTGAAAGCCTTCACTCTTAGCTTTAATAGTCTCACCTTCAGTATATGAAGGAGTTTTTGGCAAATTAGTCTGTGGAACTAAGATGGCAATATTAAGTCATGGTTCTGTAATGCTGCTCTCTTAGCTGCCTGATCAGCTGCTTGGTTCCCTCATGCCACTTCCGTGCTCCCTTTTTGGTGTTCTTTACAGTGGGAGACTGAAACCTCAGTGAGCAGATGGACTGCTTCCAAGAGTCTAAGAATTTGATCACCATATTTGATTGGGGACCCTCGGGTGGTCAAGTGGCCGCTTTCCAAATAGCAGCCTGTGCATGTAGCACCAGACAAGCATACTTGGAGTCAGTGTAAATGGCTACTTTTTTTCCCTTTTCCCAGCTCTAAAGCTCGAGTCAGGGCTATGAGCTCAGCCGATTGGGCTAAAGTACCTGGTGGCAGAGGCTTAGCCTCTATGGTCTCAGAATTGGAGACTACCGCATATCCAGCTCTTTTTCCCATCCAAGACAAAGCTGCTTCCATCAGCGTATCAGATTTCCTCAGGGTTGGTCAGAGGATCTTCCGACAATCCCTCTTGGGGTTTTGTCCAGTGGTCCAAGGTTTCTAGGAAAGAGTGAAAGGGGAGAGAGCCCTCGGGGGTAGGCAGGAGGGTGGCTGGGTTAACAACCTCACAAGGGGATATAGTGAGGCCTGGATTTTCCATCAGCACTTTGATCAGACATCCATAATGGTCTCTATTTAGGAGTTGTTTCACTTGGTGGCTGGTAAAAATAGTTAGTTTGCCCCCCAAAGAGAGTTTTAAAGCATCTTCTATCAGAATTGCAATAGCTGCAAGATTTCAAAGGCAGGGGGGCCAGCCTCAGGCAGTTGGGTCGAGCCTCTTGGATAAGTAAGCAACAGGCTGGGGCTCAGATCCCAAACTTTGAGTTAACACGCCCAAGGCTATTCCCTCTCTTTCATGGACATAAAGTTGGAATGCTTTTTCTGGGTCTAGCAACCTCAAGGCAGGTGCCTGAGTTAAGGCTTGTTTAGTGTAGCCTCTGCCTTCTTTTGAGGAGTTCCCCACATCAGTGAGATTGAATCATCCTGCCCCTTTAAGCTGAGCAATTAGACCATAATTGGTATCCAGAGTATAATACCCAGTTAGCCTCAGGAAAGATTGCAATTGTTTTTGAGTTGTGGGGGAGGGCAGCTGCAGGATTCCTTGTACCCGCTCAGAGGACAGCCTCCTGGACTGAACTCCCAGGTAAGTGACCTTTGTCTCGACCATCTGTGCCTTAGCACAGGAGACTTTATATCCTCTCTCTGCCAGAAAGTTTAGAACCTGAATTGCATGTTGTTGGACATTTTTCTCATCTGGAGAGATTAGTAAGTCATCCATGTATTGTAATATTTTCCCATTAGGTCCCAGGTCCAGATCTAGGAGATCCCACTACGGGCCTGTCCAAATAGGTGGGAGCTATCTCTGAACCCCTGAGGTAATACTGTTTAAGTCATCTGCTGGTGTTTTTCTCCTGGGGCCTCCCACTCGAAGGCAAAAAGATATTGGGATTCTTTAGCCGGTGGTATGCAAAAAAAAATGCATCTTTGAGATCCAAGACTGTAAACCACTTGGCACTGGGTGGGATTTCTCCCAAGATTACATAGGGATTGGATACTGTGGGATGGAGGGGGACTACAGCTTCATTTATGATCCGGAGATCTTGAACCATTCGCCAGGTTCCGTCCTTCTTTACTGAAAGAAGTGGGGTGTTACAATGGCTGATTGGTGGGTACCAACAGCCCACAAACAAGGAATTTATTTATTATAGGCTGTAGTCCCTCCCAGAAGAAGGCTTTCTTCTGACGGGATATTTGTTTCTGATTGGGAAACAGAGTGGGATCTCGGAGGATAATGATGACTGGTTCATCTTGGAGGGCTTGTCCAGGAGTCCCCTCATCCCACACCTGGGGGTTAATTTTGTCTTCTCATAGTCTTTGGTCCCTCTCTATTGGAGAGGGTGTAATGGGTTCTTCAGTAGTAACCAGAAGCTGTAGGGCTCTAGGGGCTGAAAAACTTCCCATCACAAGGGTGGTCCCCAGTTTAGTGAGTATATCTCTTCCCAATAAGGGAGCAGGGCACTCAGGGACCACAGAAACTGGTGGGAAAATATTTGTCCATCCCAGCAACAAAGAAGTGTTTGGCTGAATCTTTTAGTAGTTGTTTTTACTGCAGCACCCAAAATGGTACAGGTTTGGGAGGAGAAGGCTCTGGAGTAGGAGATCAAGACAGAGTAGGTAGCCTCTGTGTCAACCAAGAAATTCTCGGACCTACCTGCCACATCCAGTTGCACCCTTGGCTCTAGCCCTGTGATGGTTATCTGTGACAGGTGGGCTAGCTGGGGCAGGCCGCTTCAGTCCTGTTGAACCATCGTGAGGGGAGGCTTGGCGCTTGACCTTGAGGCTCTTGGGTCCCAAGGGCAGAGTGCCACCCAATGTCCCAGTTGATGGCATTTGAAGCAAGTAATTTTAGGAGACTTATAACAGTTTGGACACTCTTTGGCCCAATGCCCCACCTGTCTACAGATTACGCATTCGCCTCATGCCTTGTCCTTTAAAGACTCAGGGTTTGCCACAGGGCTTCCCTGGAGGGCGGCCAGCATCAGGGCATGCCTTATCTTTCTTTCTCTCCCTCTCCTGGGCCTTGGCCTCCTTCTCCTGTTCTCTGTGTTAAAAGGTATTGCTGGCTGTGTGGACCATCTCATCTAAAGAGGAAGCAGGGTCCTGCTGCTGTAGCTGTTGTAATTTTATTCTGATATCTGATGTACACTGGGACATGAATTTATCCTTTAAAATCACCTGTCCCTCATAAGAGTCTAAGTCCAGATTGGTAAACTTCTGGAGGGCCTCTTTAGTCTTTCCAGAAGACTAACTCGTTGGGCTCCTCAGTTATTGCTGAGACTGGGCACAGTCCCACAAGTAATAGGCTTCCATTTCCATGGGTGGACTTCCTTAGGGGTGAGTCTTTCTGAAGCTTATCTTACCCAGTACTCTTGCAACCTGAGAGCCAGGCATCCCCGGGTCAGGGTGCAAATCCCCAGGCAGGCTGAGGTGTGACAGTCTCCTGGAGATCAAATCCCCGGGCAGGCAGAGGCAGGTTGGCCTCCGGAGAATTCAGTCCCTGGGCAGATCAAGGAGTGATGACCTCCCAGGACCCCTGAACTGGTGAATCCCCAAGTTGGTTGAGGCGTGACAATCTTTCAAGGACCAGATCCCGAGGCAGGTCGAGGTAGGTTGACCTCCTGGGACCCCCGGACTGGAGCTGGGCATCCCCAAGGTCTCCAGCATGACCAGTGCTGGGTAGGATTAAGGGGTTGTAATCTTAACTCATTTTGTTCAGACGGGAATAGACATCATGATGTAAAGGAACCCAAGCCTGTGCCCTGAGACTGGGAAACAGTGAAACAGTCATAAGCTTTATCCTCTTACTACTCTAAGGGATTTAAGTCATTGATTTCTTCCCCTAGTCCTCCATAAAAGCACGTAAGGGTGTCTTCCCTGGTAAGCATTGTTGTCATAGACCCACTTTATGTAATAACAGAAGTAATGACAAAGAAGTGGGTTATCTGGGCTTGTTAGGGGCATTAAGGTGTTTTAATAATAGACTGGGTAGAGCAACAAGGGGGCAGGGTTGCATACAAGGGGGCAGGGTCTTGATTGTAGGAGTTAGTAATTGGCTTAACAGATTTGTTAAGAGGCAACAGACCAGATGTTCCATAAGAGTAGAGTGGAGATTTGGTCCAAGGGTATGTTTATAACTTTAGGAGAAGGGTGGTAAGGGTTTGGGCCCAAACAGCTAGCAGGGCTAACTCCCAAAGTGGCAAACATTATCCCTCGAAGCCCAACTGCCTTTGAAGGGATGCCAACTAGTGGACTTCTAGCAGACACTATGTGCCTGTCGCCCGCCCTAGCGGGTTCACTGAAAGATGCTGGTGTTGTACATGCTGTAGAAAACATGGAAGATGAAGGTCTGAATATCTAGAAGGATTGGATATTATACAGTATTTCCCTCCCAAGGGCCAGCTATTTTCTAGTTGTCCCTCAAGAAGATTGTAGAGGCAACACTGCGGGCCTGGATGGGGCTCAGGAAAAAAGTATGAAACAGGACGGGAGGGGACAGGGCACAACCTTTGAAAGAATGACACAGCACAAGGGCATAACATAAACTGATTAAAATCAACTGGGTCTAAGATGACAAGTCAAATTCAAGCAAACCTTAATCCCCAATCTGTAAACTAAATGACACACCCAGAGGTGGCAGGACAGCTCCAAGTGAAAGTGAAGTCGCTCAGTAGTGTCTTGACTGTTTGCGACCTGTGGACTGTAGCCCACCAAGCTCCTCCGTCCATGGGATTCTCCAGGCAAGAATACTGGAGTGGGTTGCCATTTCCTTCTCCAGGGGATCTTCTCAACCCAGGGATCAAACCCATTGCAGGCAGACACTTTAACCTCTGCGCCACCAGGGAAGCAGCAGTGTCAAAAGACAGAGGAGTGGGTGGTTCCCCAATGGCTGAGATGATCCTCCCACTCATTAGCATATTAATTCACTCAGCTGGCAAAACCTAACCAGGCCACATTCCATGTTCAGAGCCCTCTGCAATAGCCCACACCCTGTAGTGCAGTGTGCTTCTCTCTGAATCCTAACAAATCCACTTCTTACCAATCACTTTGTCTTTCACTGAATTTTTAGAATGAGACATCAGAGCCTGAGCTTCATTAGGTCCTGAAGCCAGGCATCCTGGATTTTGGCCGGGCTCCAAGTCCCAGGAGAGAGAGCTAAAGGACAGGAGGAAAAAGCAGTGGGAAAAACGTGCCAAGGAATCCCCTTCATAGCCGGCCGAAAATCTGCTAAATAACTGACCTGTGCTCACAGCTTTCATTGGCCTGATCCTTGGCACAAAGATTAAGGACAGAAGAACCCCCACCGGCTTGGGTAATAGCTAGTGGGGCTCAGCAGGTAGTGCCTTTGGGCATACCAAAGAGTAGCCTCTCCAGAGTCCCTCAGTTGTGCCCACTGCCACCCACCTGTTCGCGAGGGGGTTTGAGGAAACAAGAAACTGTAAAGGAATTAAGATTTTCTTAGGCATATGTCCCTCCAGCCACAGGAGCGAGGACCTCCTACCTTAACTGGAGGTCTTCTGGAATCTGAGACTAAGCCGTGTGAGCTTTCTGCTGAGTCTGTCCCGGTTTCCAGCACGATGGGCCTCGTCACTTCCCCTGCACTGGGTTTTCCTCGCATTCCGCTTCTACCTCAGGAGCTTTCGCCAAGTTGGGCTCCTGCTGTGCTTGGCCTCCTCCTTGCAGGGACCACGCTGAGGTTGTTTCAGCCAGGTTAAACCCAAGTCGCGGCACCATAGATTCCAGGGGAGTGTAAGAGATTACTGAGGAGACTTGGTTCTGTCTCATCTCAACAAAAATTTGAAGCGATGGACGTTAAGGCTCTCGGCATGTCACAGCTCTCATACAGACCATGTTATAACTCTCAGGTCTCAAACAGACCGTGTTGTAGCTCTTGGACAGATCAGTGTTACAGCTCAGTTTTATTTAGAAAATAACAGGAAAATACATCATCGAGGCGTGAGGGCATGCCGACCCAAAGATGCCTGCCAAGAGAAGAGAGAGAACGAGCGCAGGGGGGAAAGAGAGCCCCTCCCCACCCACCCAAGCCCTTTGGCTCCTCTTTTTCTTTTTTTTCCTCCCCCTGGGCCTGCGCTATGTAAATTGGGCTAGCCAAGAGTGTTGTTTGTTCTACCTGAGGTCCTCACTCCGGTCCTCGGACCTTCCTTTGTTTTCTTCACAGGCTTTTCCTTTCCTTGTCTTTTAGCTACCGCCATCCTGGACTCCTTTTTCCTATTCTAACTACCGAACAGAATCATTTGTTTAGCCTGCCCCTGTGTCATGAGCTTTGAGAGCCTAGGGCATATCTGTTAATTCTTAGAAGTTTAGGCCCAGCTAAAAGCCCCTGAGGCCCCCCTGAATGTTTTCTGAATGAGCGACTCCACATTTAAACATTCATCTAGGAGGAAGGTCAAGGAATGCTGAAGATAGTATCTGTGAGCCGGACTTCAAATACAGAGACAGCTGAGGGGGTAAACTGATAGAAGGGATGGACTCTCACATTCATACTGTATCAAACAGCTCACATTTTGTTGAATGTTATTAAACTTCATGTCCACTATAACATCAAGAATTAGCATGTATACCAATTTATGGATCAGGAAACGAAGGAAAACCAGCTAGTTGTACAACCTTATTCAAGCAGAATTGATGGGACCAGCTACTTTAATTCCAAACATTGTCTCAATGGCCATGGCAATCTGCAACTTTCAGCTTATTTTATTGTCTATATATATTTCTGCCAATCGTGTTTTTTCTTCCCAATCTCAGTGCTTCGTCACCTCATTTTCCAGATGTGTTTTGTCCCCTCTGTACTTTTCCACACTTCCTCATGCATCAAAGGGGCACTATTTAATAGAAACCCCACCCCACTCTGGTTTTCTCTGAGCCCTTACCCTCTTCTTTCCTGATCTTGTTGATTCTCCAGCTATTCTCCCTGCCTTGCTCTCACTTTTATGGAGAAAGTTGAAGGGAAAGAATCTAAAGATATGAGTTCTAATTTTGATTCACTACCCACTTAGGTCCTTTATTTACACTCCAGTGTTCAGACCCCCTTTCCACTCCTCCTCCCCCCGCAACACTGGATATTTCCAAGAATTGTCAAAGTATTAACTAAAATCATGCTTGGGAAAACACTTCATAAAGTCCTAAAGAACTAAAGAAATGTATGTTGTCTTTTACTATGTGACTCTCACCCAGAAGGGAATGTCCAGGGCACTAATAAGTAACAAATCTAGTTTGAAGGAACTACCAGGAGCATCAAAATTGCTGAAGACACGTGGTCCCAAGCAGACCCAGATACCAGTGCCCCCTCCCAGAGAAGCAAGTACCTCTGAACAGCACCCCATACAAAAAATGGGTAAGAGGAAATAACTTGGGTACTTCACTTCCTCTAATTCCTCTAGAAAGTCTAACAACTATGGCCCAGGTATGTATGGTAGTGTGAGGAAGTAACCTGTAAGATTTAGGGACCTTACAGGCCAACTGAAAGGTTATCTCTGTTATTTGTGACTCACAGACCCTGACCTGGAGGGTTTGTGACTCACAGACCCTGACCTGGAAGGTTTGACTTTCCAGAGAGTCAGAAAAACAAGCTGTGTAAACTGTGTGTCAACTGCAGATTGTAAAAAAATAATATCACCAGACCCTCACGAGCTTATCCTTGCAAAGATCAGCATTATTGTGACCAATCATGATATATCTATACCTCCCCGCCCAATGTGGTTTTTGTGCTTAAAAACTGTCCTGTAACTGTCATCGGGGTTCGCTCCTTGCTTGAGGAGGACAGAACCCCGGCGCACCAGTTCAATAAATCCTCTTGCTATTTGCATCGATCCTGTGTCTTGGTGGTCTTGGGCGACGGACTCCAGGGCGGAACCTTGTGGTTCAACATTTGGGGGCTCGTCCGGGATCTCCGTTCAGCCCCAGACCCCCAGGCATCAGGTTTCGGAGGTACGCTCGAGCTTTGGCTTTGTGTGTTTTGTGTGTCTCTACTAACTGCTGCTTTGTTGTCAGTCGTTATTGTCGTTGGTTGGTTCGCCGCGGCTTCCTTCAGTTTTCTGGTTCCTGTCTGGGTGACAGGTCCATGACGAAACCTGGGGACGCCCAGGACGTCTATCTGGAAGAGGGACTTGATTCAGTCCCTCTTCATCCGAATCAGGTGGAGCCTTTAAGGAGACTCCCGTCTGTATCTCTGTTGGTTTTGTGGAAGACGCGCGGCGGCCGGCTCTGTCTCACCACTCTGCTGATTGTCTGGTTTCTGTTAATTGTTCTCCTTGTCTTCCCCTTACGTGACAAAGACGACATGGGACAGACTGTGACTACTCCTCTCTCTCTGACATTAAGCCACTGGTCTGAGGTTAAAACTAGAGCTCATAATCTCTCAGTAGATATAAGGAAGGGAAAGTGGCGAACTCTGTGTTCCACAGAGTGGCCCACCTTCCAAACAGGGTGGCCACCCAAAGGTAGTTTTTCCTTACATCATGTCAAGCAGGTAAAATCAGTGGTTTTTCTCCCTGAGCCCCAAGGACACCCAGATCAGGTACCCTATATTATTGTATGGGAGGACCTCATCCTTTCTCCACCGTCGTGGGTACGGCCTTTTGTTCCCTCCACAGGAACACCAACAGAAGGCACCCTGGGAATTTATGCCCTCAAACCTGCGACAGAAGGAGCCAAAACCGCTACCTCAGAAAGAAAAAAGATCTACCCCGACACCCAGACTGACCTCCTCCTTTTGGATTCACCCCCGCCCTACCCACCGGCGATGGCCCCTCCGCCGGGCCCACTCCCCGTGGCTCCGGCGGCTCGATCAACAGTGCTGCTGGAGTCAGGAGAACCAGGAACGGGCCAGGCAGCAGGGACACGGAGTCGCCGGGCCGGTACTCCTGACTCTACTGCCCTCCCTCTCCGGGAATATGGCCCCCCGGATGACCGAGGAAACCGGCATCTCCAGTATTGGCCCTTTTCCGCCTCTGATCTGTATAACTGGAAAACCCATAACCCCTCTTTTTCTGAAAATCCACAGGCTCTAACCTCCTTAATTGAGTCACTCGTGTTCTCGCATCAGCCTACCTGGGACGATTGTCAGCAGCTGCTGCAAATGCTCCTCATGACTGGGGAGCGACAGCGAGTATTGCTGGAAGCCCGGAAAAATGTTCCGGGAGACGACGGACGTCCTACGGCATTGCCTAATGAGATAGACGCTGGCTTCCCGCTGACCAGACCTCATTGGGATTACAACACGCCTGCAGGTAGGGAGCACCTGAGGGTCTATCGCCAGGCTCTAGTGGCGGGTCTCCGAGGGGCCGCAAGACGCCCTACAAATTTGGCAGAGGTAAGAAAGATTACCCAGGGACCTTCCGAGTCACCCACAGTAATCCTAGATAGGCTCATGGAGGCATTCAGGAGATTTACCCCATATAACCCTGAGTCTGAAGAACATAAAGCCACCATAGCTATGGCTTTCATTGACCAGGCAGCTTCGGACATTAGGAAAAAGCTGCAGCGGCTGGACGGGTTACAGGGATTCTCCCTCCAAGATCTAGTTAGAGAGGCAGATAAGGTATTTAACAAAAGAGAGAAGGAAGAGAGAACAGGACAAGCAAGAGCTGAAACGAGAAAAGAGACAAGAGAAAAGCCTAGCCAAAATCCTGACCACTGTAATAAGAGAAAAAGATAAGAGTGACCGGGGAAAGGTCAGACCGTCAACTAAACTGACCTTAGACAAGGACCAATGCGCTTACTGTAAAGAGAAAGGACATTGGCTGAGGGATTGCCCCAAGAAGAAGAGGGGAAAAACTCCCTCCTGAAAGGTTTTGGCCTTAGAGGAAGAAGACTAGGGGGGTCAGGGCTCGGAGCCCCTCCCCGAGCCTCGGGTAACTCTAAAGGTGGAGGGGAAGCCAGTGCAGTTTCAGGTGGATACTGGAGCCCAACATTCGGTCCTGTTACAACCGGGGGGAGCAATCACCACCAAGAGAGCCTGGGTACAGGGGGCTACCGGGAATAAACCATATTCATGGACTACCCGAAGAACGGTGGACCTTGGCATGGGCCGGGTATCCCACTCGTTCCTGGTGATTCCTGAATGCCCCTATCCCCTGCTGGGACGGGACTTGCTTACAAAAGTTGGGGCTCAGATTCATTTCAGTCCTGAAGGGGCCACAGTGACTGACAAAGAGGGGAGACCTCTGCAGGTCTTAACTTTAAAATTGGAAGACGAACACCGCCTGTTCGAGGGTCCCCCTGCCTCAGCAGCCGGGATGGAAAAATGGATAACAAAAATTCCCCTGGCATGGGCCGAGACATCTGGCGTGGGACTAGCAAAACATCAACCTCCAATAGTAGTTGAGGTAAAGGCCTCCGCTACCCCCATATCCGTCCGCCAGTACCCCATGGACAAGGAAGCCCGAGATGGGATCCGCCCCCACATACGGCGGCTCCTTGAACTGGGAATACTGATAAAATGCCAGTCGGCCTGGAACACCCCCTTGCTCCCGGTTCGAAAGCCTGGTTCAGGTGACTATCGGCCTGTGCAGGACCTGAGAGAGGTGAACAAGCGGGTGGTAGACTTACACCCAACTGTGCCCAACCCCTACAACCTGTTGAGCACTCTTCCCCCCGAACGGAAATGGTATACGGTATTGGACCTTAAAGATGCTTTCTTTTGTCTGAGACTTAGTCCCATAAGCCAGCCCATCTTTGCTTTTGAATGGAGGGACCCGGCTCTGGGGATTTCGGGACAACTGACATGGACTCGACTGCCCCAGGGATTCAAAAACTCTCCAACGATTTTCGACGAGGCACTCCACCAGGACCTCGCGCATTTCCGTGCCACCAACCCCCAGGTAATCCTGTTGCAGTATGTAGATGACTTGCTCCTGGCAGCGAACTCGAAGGAAAAATGCCTTAAAAGAACCGAAGCCTTGTTGATCGAGCTCGGCTCCCTAGGATATCGGGTCTCAGCAAAAAAGGCGCAGATCTGCCAACAACAGGTTAGTTACCTGGGGTACTTAATCGAAGATGGAAAACGATGGCTTTCGGAGGCAAGGAAAGAGACTACGTGGAGACCGACCGGGAACATACTGGGAAGTAGACTTCACAGAGGTATGTCCTGCTAGATATGGCAACAAGTACTTACTCGTATTCATAGACACCTTCTCAGGCTGGGTAGAGGCTTTTCCAACTGAGCATGAGACTGCGCTAGTAGTCGCCAAGAAGATTTTAGAGGAAATCTTTCCCCGTTTTGGAGCACCAAAGATGATAGGGTCAGATAATGGGCCAGCTTTTGTCGCCCAAGTGAGCCAGGAAGTAGCAAAATTTTGGGGGACTGATTGGAAGTTACATTATGCCTATAGACCCCAGAGCTCAGGACAGGTAGAAAGGATGAATCAGACTTTAAAGGAGACCCTTACTAAATTGTCCTTGGAGACTGGCGTTACCGACTGGACGGTGCTCCTTCCCTTGGCATTGTTCCGAGTTCGGAACACCCCCTCCCACTTCAATCTTTCCCCTTTTGAGATCCTGTATGGGGCACCTCCCCCTATACTGTCCGTAGAGGAGGGATTTGACCCTGGCAAGTTTAATAATGGTGATCTATATGCTAGGCTGAAAGGAATCCAGCTGGTGCAGAGGGAGATATGGGAACAGCTTGCTGAAGCCTATCAGCCCGGGACACCCGGAGAAGCTCACCCGTTCCAGGTGGGAGACTCTGTCTACGTTCACTGACACCGACAGCAGACTCTGGAAGCTCGCTGGAAAGGACCGTACATCGTCCTGCTCACCACCCCAACTGCTGTAAAGGTTGACGGCATCCCCTCCTGGATCCACGCTTCTCACGTCAAAGCTGCCCCGAAGCCCCCGAAGAAACCCCTCCGCACCCTCCGCGGCCGCCGGCCCCTCCGAGATCTACCGACCCCCCTGTAAGCAAAACTTCTACCCAGGACAGGATGTTGACCTTATTGACTAGTGCTTTCCAGGTTTTAAATGACACCAACCCAAGTGTGACTGAATCCTGCTGGCTTTGTTATGAAGCTGCACCCCCATATTATGAGGCTTTAGCCGAGACCCCAGCTGAGCCAGTGGATATCTCCCAGACCCACTCTGATAGTATATGCCGATGGCATCAGGAACCAACTGCCAGAATTACCCTAGCAGCTGTAACAGGAAAAGGATTATGCATAGGTACCCCATCCCCGGCTCATACACATCTCTGTAATTCCACTATTAAAGAGGTCAGCCAGACTGGGTATCTTCCACCGCCCGGGAACATTTGGTGGGCTTGTGACACGGGACTAACGCCTTGTATATCCCTTGCAGTATTTGATGCTTCTGTCAACTTCTGTGTGCTAGTGCAGCTGGTACCCCGACTGATTTATCACCCCGATGCCTCCTTCTTAGAAGCTTACAAGGGAGGCCATCGACCAAGAAGGGAACCAGTGGCTATGACCCTAGCTGTTCTGTTAGGACTTGGAGTAGCCGCAGGAATCGGGACCGGTACTACTGCCCTCCTCCAACAGCCCCACTATTACGCCAGCCTGCAGCAGGCTATTGATACAGACCTTCGGGTCTTAGAAGATTCCATTACCAAACTAAAGGAGTCCCTGACCTCCCTATCTGAGGTAGTTATGCAAAACCGCCGAGGCTTAGATCTTTTGTTTCTGAAAGAAGGAGGAATATGTGCGGCCCTTAAAAAAGAATGCTGCTTCTATGTAGATCACTCGGAAGTCATAACGGACTCCATAAATAAATTAAGGGAGAGGCTGGCAACCAGGCAGAAAAAAAGAGAATGCCCAAGGGTGGTTTGAGTCCTGGTTCAACAAAACCCCATGATTTGTCACTTTGATATCCACCCTGATGGGACCCTTGCTCATTTTACTGCTCCACTTAACCATAGGGCCCTCCGTTCTAAACAAGTTGCTAGCATTCATCCGAGACCGAGTGAGCTCAGTACAGGTACTCATGCTGAGACAACAGTACACCACCCTTCCCCAAGGGGATCCCGACCATTGATTTCAAGATTGAAATTAGGAACAAGAAGAAGAGGGGAATGTGAGGAAGTAACCTGTAAGATTTAGGGACCTTACAGGCCAACTGAAAGGTTATCTCTGTTATTTGTGACTCACAGACCCTGACCTGGAGGGTTTGTGACTCACAGACCCTGACCTGGAAGGTTTGACTTTCCAGAGAGTCAGAAAAACAAGCTGTGTAAACTGTGTGTCAACTGCAGATTGTAAAAAAATAATATCACCAGACCCTCACGAGCTTATCCTTGCAAAGATCAGCATTATTGTGACCAATCATGATATATCTATACCTCCCCGCCCAATGTGGTTTTTGTGCTTAAAAACTGTCCTGTAACTGTCATCGGGGTTCGCTCCTTGCTTGAGGAGGACAGAACCCCGGCGCACCAGTTCAATAAATCCTCTTGCTATTTGCATCGATCCTGTGTCTTGGTGGTCTTGGGCGACGGACTCCAGGGCGGAACCTTGCGGTTCAACAGTAGACTTTGGGTAGGTATGGATTTAAGCTGGACTGATCTGAGACCTAAAGTTAGCACTGTGGCCTTTGGAAAAGAAAATCTTACATATTTTCTGAGGTTCTGACTGCTTATCTGTAAACTGAAGATAAGCAATCTTCTTATTGCTTTCAAACACACTGTAAAGTGTTTGAAAGCATTAAATTAAATATAAAAGTGTTGACACATTGAAGTTGTTCAATAAATCTAGCTGTAATAATAAGACCATGCTTTGTTAGTGTTTATGCCCAGGCCTCTGCACAATGCCTCATCTGTAATATGCCCTCAACATATATTTTCTGAGTACCTGTGTCCGTGAACTATTTTCTAAGTAAGAACGTTGGGAAATTAAACCTACTAACAGGAAGTACAGGATGCTAACATTAAACTGGGCATCTTTGGTCAGTGTGTAGCCTCAGTCTCTCTGAACCAGTAGTTAAAGGGAGAAAAAACAAAGTATAGAGAAGGGACTTTCCTGCTGATTAAGTGGTTAATTAGAAGACGCTTACTCCTTGGAAGAAAAGTTATGTCCAACCTAGATAGCATTTTCAAAAGCAGAGACATTACTTTGCCGACTAAGGTCCGTCTAGTCAAGGCTATGGTTTTTCCTGTGGTCATGTATGGATGTGAGAGTTGGACTGTGAAGAAGGC
>SJYT01054250.1:373403-445913 GCA_006410635.1 Cephalophus harveyi
ATGGATGTGAGTCTGAGTGAACTCCGAGAGATGGTGATGAACAGGGAGGCCTGGCGTGCTGCGATTCATGGGGTCGCAAAGAGTCGGACACGACTGAGCGACTGAACTGAACTGAACTGAACTGAAGTGGTTAAGACTCCATGCTTCCACTGCAGGAGGATGGGTTCCATTCCGGGTCAGGGAACTAAGATCCCACACGCCATGCAGTGTGGCCAATAAATAAATAATGTAACATTAATGAATAAAAATACATACATAAAATTTTAATAAATGTAAAAAAAATTTTAACGAAGTATACAAATGAACAGGTGGGCGATATCACAGTTTCTGATCAAACAGGATCTAACTCTCCAGACCCCACCAGTCTTGCTCAGCTTCTCTTCTCCAACTCAGAACTCAGAAGAAAGGAGACTTAAGTGAAGATATACAGCCTACAAGAAGGAGTGAGGCATGTGTACCAAGAGGTTAGCGAGCCCCAGGACAACAACTACCTCTGTGACCCACCCCATGGGCCCATTTGAAAGGAGACTGAAGTGAAGATGTACAGTCTATGAGAAAGAGCGAGCCATGTGTACCAAGAGGTCAGAGAGCCCCAGGATGACGACTACCTCTGTGAGTGACCCCATGGGCCCATTCACGAAGAAGGGGTTATGAGGCCTTGACACAATAATATAACCTCACCATTTGGTCCCCCAATCAGCCCTTTCCTCTCATGATTTGAGGTACAGGATCAAGGCCAAATGCCATGAGCACCCCGTTTCATTCTGAAGTTCTTTATGACCAGCAACATCACTATACCTCCCCTCATCCCTGTTGCTCTCACCTCCAGATTGTGAGAAGTGCAAGAACTTCATTGACAGCTGTGCTGTCACGGGCTCCCGACCTTTGTAAAGGACTGTGCAGTGGAGAAAGGGCATGCCAATCACTCAGCTCTCAGTCTGCCCCCTGGGTTAAGTATCAGACCATCAGACATCCCTGAGGCTGGGCTTGGAATATGGAACAAAGTGTCTGATCTGCCACTAGGCCTGCACTTTGGCTCCTACGTGGGCCAGATCACAGATGATGAAGAGGCTGCCAAGAGTGGATACTCCTGGCTGGTGAGAACAGCCCTCATCCCCTGTCCTCTGACCTCCAATCGCTGGTGCATGTGGCAGGGGACCTCATGTCTACATGTGAGGACGTGGATGAGGATAACATGGCCAGCCCTGTGTACTGTGTACACTGTGCATGAACACGGGACTTCTATCTAAAGATCAGAGGAGAGGTGGGAGCACAGTGGTACAGGCACACATAAGTGGCTTCTCCCGCGTGGAGTCCTTGCCCTGAGTGCACCAACAGACTCAGACATGGAGGTGATGATTCAGGAGCTTACCACGTGGTCACAACTGACAATTAATTCATGGAGACTGAAGAGCACTGATGATAGCAGAGAGAAATAATTCTTCTGTCCTCCCACCAAAAAAGAAAAAAAATTTTTAACCCTTTTTCTGACACTCAGATCACCAAAGGGAGAAACTGCTATGAGTATGTAGATGGAAAGGAGATGTCTTGGGCCAACTGGATTGAGGTGAGTGCAGTGAGCCTGCAGGTATGAAGGTCGCTCCTCCTTCAAGCCCACACCCTTTTCCTTCTCAACCAGCCTCCTTCAATAGCTTTCATATCTTTCCTCTTTTTCCATCATACTATGTTCTTTCCTTTCAAAAGACAATAGAATCAAATAAATAAAAATGTAGTGAAAGTGAAAGTGAAGTCGCTCAGGCATGTCCGACTCTTTGCGACCCTGTGGACTGTAGCCCGCCAGGCTCCTCCATCCATGGGATTCTCCAGTCAAGAATACTGGAGTGGGTTGCCATTTCATATGCCCTCAAAATGTTAAGTCTCTATGCTCAACAAAACTGGGGTACTTGAAAACAACTTGAGGAGTCTAGATTCACCAGGGACACTTTAAACTCACCTAACTGACCCTGATCAACCACTTTCCAAGACAGTAGAGTTCATTACTGAAGCAGATCACACAACCCATATCCTTTTGGAGGACATACTTCAGATAGAAATTAACCAATTGATTTTAGGAATATGTAACCTTAATTTTTCTACTTTTGAAGAACTGTACAGTGCCAGGATAACCTAACATGAGGGACCTTGAGCCTATGAGGGCAGCAACCTCCCCAGTCTAAGCTTTAGTGAGAAGTGGGCCCTGAGGCCTGGGAAGGAATGGGGATCAGGACCTTTCTCTGAGGGCCTTTCATCAGGGGAGGCAGAAAGTGTATATTACTGTTCTGTGTCTCGAGCTAAGTCAGAGCACGCTCCAAGTTTCCACAGGAAGGGGTCGGCAAGTGAATAGGACCCTGTATACATGTGGGGAGACTGGAGAAAGGCCTCAGAAAAGAAGGGAGGCTGGGATGAGTGCTAAGGAGTGCATGCTAGCCTAGAAGTACCAAGTTCTGTGGAATGAAAGAGAACTTTGAGTTTAGAGGAGCTAGAGGTCACCAGTCTTATGGTCAGTCCAGGTGAAGACAAACGTGGAACTGGGCTCTGGAAAATGGCTAATTAAGGAGAGAAAAGCATTCAGCCACGAAAAGGACCGGAAATAGGATCTGGAGATAAGAATTCACATGGTGCGGTCAAAAGTGTGAACAGAAAGTCCCCAGGAGGGGTGGTGGGGGCTGTGGCAGCCTCAGAGACTGAAGGCCAGGAGCTGGGATCAGGTCTGACAGCTGGAGGGTATTCATCACTTGTGGTTTCTTTCTCTTTCCCAGCCTCAACTCCAGGTATGTGAACTGTGCCCGGGACGACAAGGAGCAGAACCTGGTAGCCTTCCTGACTCACAGGCAGATCTTCTACTGAACCTGCCAGGTGGTCAGGCCGGGCTGTGAGCTGCTGGTCTGGTACAGGGACAAGTACAGCCAAGAGCTCAGCATCAAGTGTGGCAGGAGGTGGAAGAGTGAGCTCATGGCCAGCAGAGGTGAGCGCTACTCTTCAAGCACCCCACTCCATCCTAGGGAGCTTCCCTGGTCTGACTTTGAAGCAGAGTACAATCCAGTGTAAAGTCACCACACCCCATCTGAGGGAGCTTCCCTGATCTGGCTCTGAAGCAGAGTGCAATCCAGTGTAAAGTCACCCCACCCCATCCTAGGAAGCTTCCCTGGTCTGGCTCTGAAGCAGAGTACAATCCAGTGTAAAGTCACCCCACCCCATCCTAGGGAGCATCCCTCTGGCTCTGAAGCAGAGTGCAATCCAGTATAAAGTCACCCCACCCCATCCTAGGGAGCTTCCCTGGTCTGTCTCTGAAGCAGTGTGCAATCCAGTGTAAAGTCACCCCACCCCATCCTAGGGAGATTCCCTGGCCTGGCTCTAAAGCAGAATATAATCCACTGTAAAGTCAGTCAAATCTCAATTAAAATGCCTCAGAAATTGATTCATTTCATATGACTTTTAGGAAAAAATTATATTAAAAATTTTTGTTCTAGTTTTTAATATTTCATGCAAAAAATACATGACATCACATTCTGCTGAAAGGCTTAGAGGCAAAAAGCAAATTTTCTAGCCCCTACCAGCTCTCTTATCTTTAGCTGTTTCTTCCTCATTTCCTCCACATTTCTAAGTGACAGGTGTACAGTGATTTGCATTCAGTCACTGTTTCAGTTCATTGTAATGTGAGTTCATACTCTGTGCCAGACTGGGCTCCATGCCCTGAAATAGATAGAACCACCTTCTGGGGCAACATATGCTTAATACCAGACAGGCTGCTGGTTGCTATGAGAAAAACCAGTCCAGGAAAAGGGCCTCGGATCAGTGTGAGCAGAGGGTGGAGTGTGGCAGAGGATGGTGGGGCAGGGTCTCTCCAGAGGTAACACCTGTGAGAAAGGATTCAAGGCAGGGGATCAGCCAGTGCCATAGCCCCAGGGTCGGGAAGAGAGGCCATGCCAGTAGTTGTAGGAGGAAGTATACAGGGAGATGAAGGAGGATGGATGGAACATGAAAGCCTCAGGGCCCATGTACATTTATTTGCAGGCACCTGTAATCTTCCAGGGTGACATGGAACAACAGTGCAGCTTTCAGCTCCAAGTGGCATGTTCTCTGTTCTAAGACGATGCTTCGGTTCATTTTTTGGGAAGGGACAGCAGTGGGGAATCCCTTTAGAGGTCAGTTCATTGCCAGATGAGAGGGGACAGTGGGATGGCTAAAGAAGCATGGGAGTGAGGGTGTGAAGAATGGCACCCCACTCCAGTACTCTTGCCTGGAAAATCCCATGGACGGAGGAGCCTGGTAGGCTGCAGTCCATGGGATCGCTAAGAGTCGGACACGACTGAGAGTCTTCACTTTCACTCACTGGAGAAGGAAATGGCAACCCACTCCAGTGTTCTTGCCTGGAGAATTCCAGGGATGGGGGAGCCTGGTGAGCTGCCATCTATGGGGTCACACACAGTTGGACACAACTGAAGCAACTTAGCAGCAGCAGCAGCAGGATGTGAAGAGTCTGGATGGAGATGTATTTTTAAACAGGATTTCCTAGTACTTTTTAAATGGACTAGACTGAATGAAATAAATGAGGTATGAATACTTGTGAGGCTTGAGAAAGAACACATCTTCATTTTATGATTTATGGAAAACTGAGACAGAAGCAATTCATGAACTAATGGGGGCAACAGGAACCAGAAACCTCTAGTCCATGGGACCTGGGCCACTCGGTCTCATCCAGTCTGAATCCCACTTCGCGTAGAGACCCAGACACAAAGGCTGCTCTTTGAATGAGGACCCTCAAATTCAGCTTTACTTGCACATGCTAGAACATCACCCCCTGTGCTGCCTCCCATATTCAGAGAGCCCTAGGCCAGGCACCCCTAACTTAATAGACCTTTTCCCCTCACAGGGAGCCGCTCAGGATGATTCCACCTAAGTCATCAAGAGTCTTCTCTCTCAGTAGGATAAAATACCTGTGACCACTGTGACATGAATTTTCAGATACTTATACGTAGGGAAAGGTCCCTGCAGATCCACCTCTATCAGGAGAGACACTGCCTCTGATGCTATCGGAAGGTCCCTAGTCTGGGCAATATGTAGAAAAGGTCCTTGACACAGGCTTCCTGGATTTCTGTAGAAGATGCAGAGAATAAGAATGGAATGGAAAATTGAACTGTAAAGGCACACTTGGTGGGAGACAGGTCTTGCACTGTCAACACAAAGACGATTAGTGGGGCAGGCCTTCAGTTCAGTTCAGAGGCTCAGTCGTGTCCGACTCTGTGACGCCATGAATCGCAGTACACCAGGCCTCCCTGTCCATCACCAACTCCGGGAGTTCACTCAGATTCATGTCCATCGAGTCAGTGATGCCATCCAGCCATCTCATCCTCTGTCATTCCCTTCTCCTCCTGCCCCCAATCCTTCCCAGCATCAGAGTCTTTTCCAATGAGTCAACTCTTCTCATGAGGTGGCCAAAGTACTGGAGTTTCAGCTTCAGCATCATTCCTTCCAAAGAAATCCCAGGGCTGATCTCCTTCAGAATGGACTGGTTGGATCTCCTTGCAGGCCAAGGGACTCTCAAGAGTCTTCTCCAACACTACAGTTCAAAAGCATCAATTCTTCGGCGCTCAGCATTCTTCACAGTCCAACTCTCACATCCATACATGACGACAGGAAAAACCATAGCCTTGACTAGACGGACCTTAGTCGGCAAAGTAATGTCTCTGCTTTTGAATATTCTATCTAGGTTGGTCATAACTTTTCTTCCAAGGAGTAAGCATCTTTTAATTACATGGCTGCAGTCACCATCTGCAGTGATTTTGGAGCCTAAAAAAATAAAGTCTGACACTGTTTCCACTGTTTGCCCATCTATTTCCCATGAAGTGATGGGACCAGATGCCATGATCTTCGTTTTCTGAATGTTGAGCTTTAAGCCAACTTTTTTACTCTCCTCTTTCACTTTCATCAAGAGGCTTTTTAGTTCCTCTTCACTTTCTGCCATAAGGGTGGTGTCATCTGCATATCTGAGGTTATTGATATTTCTCCCGGCAATCTTGATTCCAGCTTGTGTTTCTTCCAGTATTTCATCAAGAGGCTTTTTAGTTCCTCTTCACTTTCTGCCATAAGGGTGGTGTCATCTGCATATCTGAGGTTATTGATATTTCTCCCGGCAATCTTGATTCCAGCTTGTGCTTCTTCCAGTCCAGTGTTTCTCATGATGTACTCTGCATAGAAGTTAAATAAGCAGGGTGACAATATACAGCCTTGACGTACTCCTTTTCCTATTTGGAACCAGTCTGTTGTTCCATGTTCATCCCCCAAAGTTACTCATCTTACAGACTGAAGGTTTGTGCTCTTCTAGCATCTCCCCAGTTCCCCTACTCCCACACCCCTGGTAACCAGCATTCTCCTCTCTGCTTCTATGAGTTCTGCTTTTTGAGATTTCACGTATAAATGATATCATACTGTGTTTATTTTCCTCCATCTGGCTAAGTTCATTTATACCCTCAAGGTCTATTCATGTTGCAAATGGCAGGATGTCCTTCTTTTTCATGGCTGAAAAAAAATCCCAGGGTGGACACACACACACACACACACACACACACACACACACACACACACACACATATCCCACATAATCTTTATCTGTTCATATGATAGACATGTAAGTTTCCGTGTCCTGTCAATTGTGAATAATTCTGCAGTGAACAAAGGACTAGAGACATTTTTTTTAAGATCATCCTATATTCATTTCCTTTGGCTGTTTACCCAGAAGTGAGGTTACTGGATCAAATGGTAGTTTTTAGTTTTAACTGTTTGAGTAACCTCCATACTGTTTTTCATTGTGACTGCACCAATTTGCATTCCCCAAAAAGGTACACATGGGTTCTCTTTTCTCCACAGCCTCACCAACATATGTTATCTCTTGTCTTTTTTGATAATAGCCATTCTGACAAGTGTGAGGTGATATCTTGTGTTACTGATCTGTATTCCCCTTGTTATTAGTGATATTGAGCATCTTTTCATGTACCTCTTGGTCATTTGTGTGTCTCCTCTGGATAAACTTTATCATTTTTGAATACTACACTAATAGTATTAAACAAAAAGACTACATGGGTTTTTGAAGATGTGGAATGCATTTATTATGGCTTGAATGGATTGCTAGTGAAGGAGAAGCCCTGCTAGAGACAGGGCTGGAAAAGTGAGCAGGGCAGTAGTGTGTGTGTCAGGAGGCGGGTGCGGTGGAGATTGAACTACATTTGAAAGAAAACAAAAGGAAGTACCATGTGAAATTGCTTTTAAAATACTGCTCTAACTACAAAGTAGAAAATGGATTTGGAGAGACTAACACAGTCCTAAGGAGACCAATTAGGAAGGTATTGTAGTGTTCATGGTGAACTATGTTGCCTTGAATGACAGTGGTGGCAGTAACAATGGAAGGAAGTAGAAAGATTTAAGAGATTGATGAGCTAGATTCTATGAGATTGAGTTATTGATTGGATTGAGGGGCTTGCAAAGTGAGTAGAGTCAAGGATAATAACTAAGTATCATACTTGAGCAATTGCTGGAATCATGATAAGGGGAAGTAAATTTGTTGGGGGGAGGAATTTTAGCTTTGACACACTGATTTTCAGAAGTGCATGTGTATAAGTGCTTAATTAGCCAGTTGGATATTCATGCCTAGAGTACAGGAGACATCTGGTGTTGTGTGCCTCTGTGTGTGTGTGTGTGTGTGTGTGTGTGTGTGTGTGTGAATCATCTGCATATAGTTGGCAATTGATACCATGGGATTAGAAAGAACTGTCCTGTGAAGTTTCTAAGAGTAAGAAAAACAGAAGAAACCAGACCAAACTTTGAGAAACACCAACATTTAAAGGATAAGTACAGGAAATTTACCGGTTTTAAATAACATGATTTAAAAAGAGCAGCCTTAAGGGGCATGCCACGGAAGCCGTTAAGCTGGAGCAGTTTAAACTAAGACATGGAGCCAGATGAGAATAGCGTTAGATTTGGGTTGGTAGAGAGACCTGAAGATGTGGGAAGATCTTCCTTTCTTTTCCTTCTAATTTTTCCATTGAGACAAAGGGCATCCACAGTGTCTTCTTGGACCATCCTTTCTTTTCATATACCCCTTCATGTTTGCCTTGGTCATTTGTTTTGATTCCCCAATTCTGCCAACCTGTGCTGGCTCCAAACACATCCCAAGGTCTTTGTGTCTATAAGATTGTCCTGGAAGGCTGTGTCAATTTTTTATTGCACAACTTTGGTGATGTTTCTGAAAGATCTTTTCCTCAGAGCAGTACATCTATGGACAAAGTCTCTTCCTCTTGATAACACTGGCCAACTCATATAGCATGCCTTTGATGTGTTATTATGCTTAAATATGTCTGACTCCTACCCTGTCTTACCAAAGGCACCTCTTACTCAAAGAGTGATGAAGGGAGGGCAAAAGGAAGTAAAGTGAAGAGGAAATTCTGCCTTGTCACTCTGAACACATGTGTACAGATTGTAGAAAAAATGGACATTGTGGTTAGACGTGTTCATTCTAACATATGTTTTTTTAGGTGAAAGAGCATCACACTCCCACCTCACCTCATTAAAATTCCAAGAACGTACTTCAAATTCAACTTTCAGATAAACATTTTCTGTTATACTTTAAATTAAATATATTATTATTAATATTATTATTATTCACATTGGAAGTATTGCTCCCCAAAAAAGCAGATTGAAATCAGTTCTATGCAATTTTCTAATGCCCAGTTTATCTCTGTATACACTAAAGTTAGCAAACATTTGACACAATGATAATTTTAACTAAAGCAATAGGGGTATTGATGTTATCTTTTCCAGTCTATGCTGCCTCCTTGTTATTTTTTTTCTTGTTTCATCTACCTTTATGTTCTTTTGCCATGCTGATAATTTTGATAAATGCAGGAAGTCGGGGTGGTTGATATTGCTACTTTTTCCTTCTCTGGATCCTAGTTATTTCTCATTTTAGTTTTCTACTGAATTTACATGTTTTTCCTCCTCCTACCGAGTCTCACAAGAGACACACAGAGAGAGGGAACTTTTTAATATGTTTAAAATAATCTTTGAAATGATACATCTATGTCACTTTACTCTCACTTTTTAAATTATAAACTAAAATAAAAATTGGCATATTGATAAAAGCTTCCAAGACTGCTGCCTGCTGCTTCCTGGTGATTAGGTATAAGAAAGTGGCCTTTCTCAGTTCAGATAAAAAATATGCAAATGATGATATTTAAACCAAAATGACAGTGTCCTAGAAGAGGGAGGAGCACACTTATTTCCTTTCTTCCCCACTCTCTCCCTTTTGAATGGCTATCCAGCAAACAGTTTTATAGCTTTTTGGATGAGGAGCTGAAGATTTAGGACAAGTTCATACACAATGGAATACTAGTTCTCTGCCTTGGAAAGAAAACATTCCTGACCTTGGCTCAAATGTTCTAAATGGTTCCTTCTTTTTTCAGATGATGCTTTAAGCTTTGTGACCTTTCTTCATGAGTAGGAATCTAGCATGTTTTTAGGCCTAGTTATGGGTCACACTTTATGCTGAGCTTTTAAGTATAGCTTTTTGTTTAATCCATCCGATAATATTTTGAAGTAGGCATACTTATCCTAGTTTTCACACATGAAGAAACTAAAACATGGTGATAAGATATATCCAATATTACCATACCAAAAATCACTGACTAGGAAGTGTGCAAGGAAGGACTAAGTCTGTTTGATGCTTAAATGATCGGCTGTTGTCACCACACAGGAGAAGAGAGAACCATAACTAAGGTAGAGACTCAGGAATGGCCAATATCTCTGTGTGGGAGCATGTGTCTGAGCACAATTAAAGACTAAAATCCATTGTCATGTCTCTTTTAATGACTGCCAATCATCAGCATGGATACTCTCCAGAATAAAATACATAAATATTGTGCAGACTGGAAAGAGCGCTCAGATAACATCAACCTGACATGCACAGAGACTCTGGCCACTCTGTGGAATTTTAGTCTGAGCCTTGAATTTTCATCATTGGAAATTCTGATAGATTTACAGTCACAATCAATTTGTCACCCAATGATGTAATCGTAAGTTTTAATATGGATACAAGACAGGAATTGGGGTTTTCCAGTATAAACAAGAATCTAGGAACTGTGACTTCACAAATGCTATAAATGTTTTGAAACTTAATGGGTAAAGGATGAGAGTGTGAATGTAGTTTCCAGCAGACCTTGGCTGGCTAGGAGGTGTGAATTTATCTGCGTGTATCTGGAATTGTGTTTCTCTGCACAAAAAGAGGCTGAAGGAAGAACAGGAAAACTGGAACGGGTCAAAATTTTCAAACAATAGCTCTACTTGCTGAGCAAAAAGGCAGCCAGATGATTTAAATTCTAAATTTCCGTTTTTTAGGATTCCATTAATCTTAAAGTGACACTAACTGGGATTCCAAGGACAGTTCAGCTCTCAGGATATAAGCAATTTTCCTGTAAAGCACTGAAATCACTCATGATCCTGCTAGATCCAGAAGCAGGCAGGGGAACTCATTTTCTCACTCAAAAATCTAATACTGACTGGCCCAAGATTAATTTTTCTCAAGCTCCTGACATAACTTTTAAAGATTAAATGTTTAATCAAAACGTTAGAGAAACAGGGAAAGAAGAAAGAGCACGGTGTCACCAGAGGACCTGGTGTTTGCTCCTTTGGGCAAATGGCTGAATGACTACTGCCCTGATCCTTCTGACGATGCTTTAAAAGGACCACGTGTCCCGTCCATACTTCATGGCCTCATTATTCAGCAGCCTCTAACGAAAATGTCCTTTTGTGGTTTCTTTTCTCCCAAAAGCTCGAGCCTTCAAATGGAGGGAGGTAGCAGTCTATCTCTGTAGTTTAAAAGAAAATATTTGAGTAGAATCGGACATCTGTGTCTTTCATTTTAGCCATGTGGAAGAGACAAAACAAGGAGGAGACAGGAGAGGCGGATGGCTGGTGCTTTGCCTATTGTGAAGACCATGGGAACCCCAGCAGCTTCCTCTAGAGACAACATTTCTCTTTATTCTCTTATCAAAGAGAATTCATCATGTTGAAAGTCTAAACTTCTTTAGTAGAGAGAGAGACCTGATGGTGCTTTTTTGTCTCTCATCACTCACTGCTGTTTGATGTAGGAGCCTTTTGAGAGGTAGGTAGCATGAGAGTAGGAACCTAATACCGTGTTCATCCCTGTTCCCCTCTCTCTCCCTTCCTCCACCCAAAGGCTCCGGGCAGAATGAGAATGTAACCTTGCAAATTTGAAATATGATTCAGCAGGTTTTATATGAGAGAGAAAAATGGAAGTATTTACCAGATGTCAAGTGTAGTTTCCGGTTACCAGTCTCACATTCTCTGTGAGACCCAAATGAGATGCCATATGGGACAAGCTTGACCCATAGTCTACTTAACATATTTCTAATGCATGCACTAACAACGAGTAACCTTTTTTGAGGACTAAAAGGGCAACAAGGTTACAAGGCTGCCATGATACTCTTTTTCTTTATAATTCACTAAGGGCAGAAAAACCACCAGATTCCTGCCTTTCACCCAAACTTGTTAGAATTTAGCAGTCTTATGCCAATCATACTTCTCTTCAAGCATATATTCTAAAAGTTGAGTTAAAGAGTGGTTCCATCCTCTTTTTGGCATTAACTATCTCTGACCTTACACAAGGAAATATTGTTTATTCTGACACCAGCTGATGTACTGCAATTCAGTTCCAGCACTAAACACTCAGAGTTAGTGTCAGACTTCACAGGTTTAAGGCTGTCGTCTCCAGCAGGGCTATCTGGACTTCAGATGCCAGCTGCACATAAGGGCTTTCCAGCCTCACACTTCTGACTGATGGGCAAAAAATTCAGGGGTTCTTAGGACCCCCTCAGTTTCAGTAATCCACTGTAATATCACACAGAACTCAGGAAAGTATTGTGGTTATATTAGAGTTTTATTATAAAGCATGCAAATTGGGGCCAGTCAAAATGAAGAGACATACCGGAAAACATTTGGGAGAGCCCAAAATGCAGAGCTTCAGTGGCCCTTTCTTCATGAAATCAGGGTGATCATCCTCCTTGGATATTGGGGTTTTATTGAATAAACACATTTGATTAAATAATTGATTTTATGATTGAACTCAATATCCAGCCTCCTTTTCCCCAGAGGTCAGGCTGGATCAAAATCCCAACTCTCTAATCATGTGGTTGGTCTTCTTCTGGTGCCTGGTCCACCCTGAAGCTGTGTGGGGGCCACCACTTTATTAAAGCGATAAAGTATCATTGCTTTAATCCCAGGTATGGCCCCAGGGGCTCCTGAATAAAAAGGACACTTGTATCATCTGGGAAATTCCAAGGATTTTAGAAGCTTTATGCCCAGAACCCATGACAAAGACCAAACTTTCCTCTCCCACCAAAAAAATGTCAAATCTAAATGGATCTTAAATATTATGCAGTTATAAAAGTGTTAGCTCCCCCTGATCTCAAAACCTGTGGGGCAGAAATAGAATGGGCCCAAGAACAGAGGCTCTGCGGCCGCCTTCCGTGTCTTCGGCTTCTCACATCTCATGTCACTAGCTTACAGGAGAATGCCCCCCTAGAACGGTCCTTATCATCTGTATATCGAAATAGCTGATTTGAAATTAAGACCAAAGTAATTAAATATGTGGTTGGGCTTTCTCTCTTGTCTACCTTTCTATTTAAGAGCCAGAAGCCCCTTTACCTCATCAGAATGGAGAGGTGGCTTCTTATAGGTAAACATGTTGATAGGAATAGAGGAATTGAAGCATACGTAATGCACGTTTTTTTCAAAAAGGACAGCCCAACTTTTTAACTGAGAAAAGGAAAGTTTTTGAATGACCCTTGACAGTCTCTTCCATTTGCCATTCTACACTATTCTTATTCAAACTAGTAATTCCTATGTACCATCCTACATAATGGCTTGATTTTTAAGAGGATATAGAGGAAATGGTTTGTCCTTGATGATGCTGTTTCATCTTTCCCTTCCTTCTTCAAAGGACACTTCCTAATTTCTGAGAATCCATCAATCTAGTCCAAATGCCTAGATAAAAAATGGTACTTAGTTTACCCTTCTGGACTGATCTGTATGCCGCAAAATGATAAAAAATAAAATAAAAATTCCTCCTATCTCTGCTGATTCAACTGTAGGAGTTACTTATGTACCAGCCTTGGTGTTTGCTTTCACAAGCACATGTGGCCATATTTATACATTGGCAGGATTATTAGGTTCTTAGTGATCATTTAGGCTTGAAGATAATTAAGGCTTATAGTCAAGGCCTATTTTGGCTTGATTTCGATTGTTTCTACTTGCCTGCCCTCATTCAGATGGTAAGCCTTTTCCTTGTTTCTCTTATCACCCACTCATTTTTCCTTTTTTTTCTACTTTACATCACTCCATGTATTTTATAGTAAGAAATTTTAACTTTTAGTATTATTAAAATATCAAAATGTTTACTCTTATTCATCCTACAAAATACTGCTACTTTTTTTGGTAAACATCACCAATCATTTCATTCCTTCTCAAAAATATTTTATGATCTCCTGTTAACCTTCACTCACTCAAAAATGAAGTACAAGTTTGGCCTGGCATTCAAGGTCTTTCATAACAAAAGTTCTCTCTAATCTCCCCTTATTACTATCCCTCCCACATATATTTGATCTGCTTCCCAACTGGCCTATAATATGTTTCCTACATTTCTATCACTATTTTGCTGGTTACTTTTGTTATTTCTACTCTGTAAAATAACATCTCAGCTGATAAAACTTCATCATCTATCAAGATCCAGCTCTAATGCTATTTCTGCCAGAAAACCATTCATTCTGTCCATCTGAAGTTGTATACTTCTTTGCATAGACAATATTCTTTTATTGATGAGTTACCATATGTTAGTTAGGGACAACATTAGTTGCTAGAAATACATGATGAATAATTTATCAATAGGAGTTTCCTGCCTTTAGGATTTCTAAGCCGAGGGAGAGGTGAAAGACAAGCACAACAGTGTGCAAAGGTATATGGAGGAACCACAGGTTTCTATGGTGACCCATAGAAACTGAACTTAGCCAAGGATCGAGCAATGAAGGAAGAATTCTGAGCAAAACTGACATCTATGCTAAGGCTGGAATAAAAATTCACCACATGTCAGGATGATGAATAAGGAAAAGGGGAGAAGGCTCGATACAGTTGGAAAAGATATGTGAAGGCCTAAGGGTGAGAAAAGGCAGAGAATATTTAAGCAATACACAGAATTTCCCAATGATCTGAGCATAGAACAAATCAAAGAAGTGATGAAAGCCGATACTGGGAGGAGAGTAAGGACTTACAATAGTTATGATTGAGCTATCCTATTATGATAGGAAAGTTTATCCAATAGGACATTGGACTTACAGAACAAGAAAGGGGAGAGAGATAATTTGAAAGTTTAGATTTGGTCATCTTCAATAAACTGATGGTCACTAACTCAGTAACAGAGCACAATATCACTAAGATGAATATGCAAAAGTGAGAACCTAAAATAAAACCCTAAAAGTGTTAGTGTTAGTCACTCAGTTGTGTCTGACGCTTTGTGACCTCGTGGACTTGTAGCCTGCCAGGGCCCTCTGTCCATGGAATTCCCCAGGAAAGGATACTGAAGTGGGTAGCCATTCCTTTCTCTAGGGGACTTCCTGATCCAGGGGTCAAACCTGGGTCTCCTGCATTGCAGGCAGATTCTTTACAGTATGCACCACCAGGAAGGCCCATAATCCTGAAAAATACCAGTATTTAAAATTAAAAATACCAGTATTTAGACTTCTTGACCAGAATGGTCAAGAAGTCTAAGCAGAAATGGCCAGAGAAGTGGGAGGAAAAAAACCAGAAGTGTGATAGCACATTGGCAAGAAATAAGACAAGGTGTGATCAACAGGAATTTAATGCTCCTGAGAAATTGTGTAAGATGAAGAATGAAAAGTGCCTTTTGGATTTAGCCAAAAGAAAATCATGGGGAACGCTGGCAGAAGAATCTTCAGCAGACCCATGGGTGGCAGAGCACGACTACCTTGAACTGAGATGTGAATGGGAGGCAAAATGACACTGCAAGTAAGAACTATTATAAGGAAGCTGGCTCTGAAGGAGTAGAAAGAAGGACAAAGGTAGCTAAAGGTAAGCATAGGTTGGGGGAAAAAAAGTGTTTCTAGTTATGAAAGGCGTGCAGAGAAAGGTCCAGTAGAAAAGATCAAAATTAGAAATACTCTTGTTCTGTAGGTCTCCAAGAAGCAAGGAAAGCACTACAACGTGCTGGCCTTAGACAGGAGGCTAAGTAATTATTGGTTTCAGATGGTGACTGCAGCCATGAAATTAAAAGATGCTTACTCCTTGGAAGGAAAGTTATGACCAACCTAGATAGCATATTAAAAAGCAGAGACATTACTTTGTCAACAAAGATCCATCTACTCAAGGCTATGGTTTTTCCAGTGGTCATGTATGGACGTGAAAGTTGGACTGTGAAGAAGGTTGAGTGCCAAAGAATTGATGCTTTTGAACTGTGGCGTTGGAGAAGACTCTTGAGAGTCCCTTGGACTGCAAGGAGATCCAACCAGTCCATTCTGAAGGAGATCAGCCCTGGGTGTTCATTCGAAGGACTGGTGCTAAAGCTGAAACTCCAATACTCCGGCCACCTCATGCAAAGAATTGACTTATTGGAAAAGACTCTGATGCTGGGAGGGATTGGGGGCAGGAGGAGAAGGGGACGACAGAGGATGAGATGGATGGATGGCATCACTGACTCGATGGACGTGAATTTGAGTGAACTCCAGGAGTTGGTGATGGACAGGGAGGCCTGGCATTCTATGATTCATGGGGTGGCAGAGAGTCAGACGTAACTGAGCGACTGAACTGAACTGAACTGAGCAGCAGGAAAGACAGAAGGTTAGATGTGGATTCCCGGTAATGTATAGATTTAAAGAGCAGGGAGCTGGGCAAAACCGCTTATGGCTTATAGTATTTCCAGGTTTCCATAATATTTCACTTGTGGCCTCTTTTTAGCACTTGCCACATTTGTCTCACCCACTCCAGTACTCTTGCCTGGAAAATTCCATGGATGGAGGAGCCTGGTAAGCCTACCAGGCTTACAGTCCATGGGGTCACAAAGAGTCAGACACAGCTGAGCAACTAACACACACACACATTTGTCTCATTTTAAGTTTACTGGTTCTATCGCTGTCAGGTTATAGATGAGTTCCGTCCAATAAAAATACTATGTAAACCACTACTGTGAGCCACATGTGTAAGTTAAAATCTTCTGTTAGCCACATTAAGAAATGTTTAAAAGGAGGAAGTATATTTTAATGTGTCTTTATCCCGATGTATCCAAAATACTATTTCAATGTGTAATCTACAAAAAAAATTTAAAAATTAATAACAAGTCTCACTTTCTATTTTTTCATAACAAATCTTTGAAACCTGATGTGTATTTAACATTACATTAAATCTCAATACAGACTAGTCACATTTCAAGTGATCAGTAGTCACATTTGGGTACTGACTACTGTATTGAACAGTAGAGGGATGGATGGTAAGTGTGCCATGAGATTAGATACTGTTACTTGCTTCTAGTTTCATCTCTTTGGCTCAATCAATGGTTATTGAGCTGAAACTATATATAAAATGAGAACATCTATCAAACTAGTCATAGAATATTCAAGAATTTCTTAAAGAATATTTAATTGACCCAGTAAATAAAAATCAGCAGTGTCTATGTAGTGTTTGTCAGTTCTGCTGCTGGAAAAGTCATCTTTTTTCTCTTCAAAGGCCTTTGAGAAAGTGAGCTCATTTTCATGAAGAGAAATGATGCCATGTTAATTTGAGCAGTGTTAGATGGGATTAGGAAGCATTGTGACCAAATCAGGCTCAGTTGCTATACTCCAGGCTTTCCAACTTCTGCCTTTCCAGATTCAATGTGTATAGATGAATACAGAATTCATCTGATTTGGTATTAGAGCAGTTTGTCTTCTTTTCAGTAAACTTTACCATCTCCCCAACAGGTGAATGGTCTAGATTGGTAGAGGGACTGGGGAATTGCAGGCTCCTCGCTACTGGATAATCACATTCAGGAAGCAAACAAGCATCGAGAATTTCTCTCCTCTCCAAAATAGTCTTTGTGCAGATGGAATTCTACTGTTTCTTAGAGATACAGCCCTCAATAGCGTCAGTGTGCTACATAAAAGAACGAGTCATAGAATCATAGGCTGTTAAGGTTGGAAGGGACCTTAACTATCGTGTTATTCATGCTTCCACGCCTTCCTCTCCCAAGGTTTTAGTTTGTTAGTAAGGAAGTAATCATAATACTACATTTCTTTCCATACTGATAGCAAGAATCGAGACCTTGCTTTAGAAGCACATTTCCCTTCAAAGTGTGGTCAGACCAGCCTGAACGCACACTATACCCCTGTAGAATAATTCTTGGGCATGTGGCTTATATATTTATTTTGTTGTTGTTGTTTACTCAGTAAATCGTGTCCGATTCTTTTACAACCCTATGGACTGTAGCCCACCAGGCCCCTCTGTCCATGGGATTTTCCAGGCAAGAATACTGGAGTGGGTTGCCATTTCCTTCTCCAGGGGATCTTGCAGACCCAGGGATCAAACCTACATCTCCTTCATTGAAAACAGATTCTTTACCACTGAGCCACTGGGGCTTCCTATGTTTATTTGCAAGTGACCAAAATATACATCTGTACAAATTCACTTCCTCTAAATAGTTAACTTTTATGTATTCTTGAAGCAACGAATGTGTCTCTTTAAATGGATTCTCCCATTTATTTAAAATATCCTAGAAAAAAAAAAAAAAGATCCCAGCTATGTATGGACTTCTTTGTTAGTTCCTGCTACTGTACTCCCAGCTGTGGTTCCTGAAGAGCTCCCGAAAGATTGCTCGGCTTCGTCTAATTCCTGAATCATTAAGATTCAGGCCTGGTGGTATATTAGAAACTAAATCTCTGCCAGCAGGAATAAGAACATTAGTCTGTAGCCCTACACCAGGTGTCCCTTTTCTCCCAAAGACTGCATCAGCACCAAGCTCTGCTTGCTTTATCTGTTCACACTTCCCTCTCTTCCTTCTGCATTTCCATTCCATGCCCCTGAGCTGCTCGCCCTTCTGGGCCCCTAGCAATGACCTCCGAGCCCAAGCCCAGTTGCCTACTTCTAGCTCCTGCAGATCTCTTCTTCCAGGTCTAGCTCCTACTCCCAGCAGCCTTAGTCACTGGCTGTTGCCCCGCTTAAGCCCCAGGGAAACCCCCTACCAGTTAACTCAGTTGCTTTACCTATTGCTAGGGATCAAGTCAGTTTCTCTTCTATTAAATCAGACCTTTTGGAAACCTCACCTAAACCTAGTGGATTCCTAGTGTTATTCTGAATCTAGCAATTTGGACTTCAAACTCTCTTCCCTTGGAATTATCACATCTACGTTAGGATTATTCCTCCAAGGCTAAATGTCCTTATTTCCAGATAGCTTCTCCTCCCCACTCCTTTGCTGCAAGGCATAGCATGGTTCAGGCAAAAGTTATGTAGAGTGTCAGACTCTGGCCAGTTTTCAGAAACAGAATAATAAATACTGGTTTGTGTTACAATGTCTCATTTCAATGAGTACTAGGAGTCTTTCTGCCAGGTTGTTATATTTTTAGTGACTTTGATTGTTTTACTAAGAAACATTAACCATTTATCTAATTTGAAATATCTTGTTTAAAAGGTACTATCAAAACATTAGCTACATATAAGGCCTCATAGAGATGAGAAAAGAGATTCTAATGCTGTGAGTTGTGTTTATGTAGAAAATCAGATTCTTGTAAGAATGGAAACACATGTCATGTCGCACTGTTGACTGTTTTATTCTTGCTTTCACTTTTTTTTTTTTTTTTTGCTTTTGAGATGCTGAGAAGAAACCCATAGTACAAAGTCAAGATAGATTTTTAAGATTTAGAAATCTCTATTATCAGGACTGTGCACACCAGAACACACCCTGGTTCCATATATTAGCCTGTGGAGACTTCATCATATATTAGGCAGCAGCAAAAAATGTGTTTATATAGCCATCTTGAAAATTGTCAGACAATACATCACTTGCAGGCTGTCATATAAAGTAAAACATTAAGAAGAATATTTATGGGGTTTTTGTGCTGTTCCAGCATTACAACTCCAATAAATCATCCTGCAGCATGTACCCCTCTTTCCTCTCTGCCTTTGTAAAAGCTGGGCAGACTAATGGTTGGAAGTTGGAAAGTCACTAGTCTGATAGACTGCTGACTTGGAGACTGGTGATTAAACCGGATTATCCTGCTGGATGTCAGTCCCCAGTCCATGAGCACCCAAGGCACATTTCCCCTGTTTACACTCTGTGTACTCCTGGCATGAAATTAAAACTAGTTTGTTATGAGGAAATGACTGCATACTATTAAAAGCATTCCAACTCTCAAATAGCACTAGAAAGCTGCAAATTAAAAAGATACCAAGCGGTACCCTTCATTTTGACAATGCACTGACATTGAGCAGTTAGAGACATCATGCTAGCAGTTTAGATTTAGGAAGTGCATGAAGTAAGTAAAGAGTTTATCTTAAAGCAGCTGCGAAGCTCTTCTGCCCTTTCTGGTGCTTTCTTGGTTTATGCTGATTCCTGTGTCAGGCTCCATGCTGCCCTTAGTGAATGGTAAGAAATCTAAGCAAAAGTCAGCAGCTTTCATTCTGACAGACACCGTACATTTAAGGGGGAAATGAAATATTGAATAATATTTCCAAGTGCCAGTTCTAATATTCCATTCATATGGGCAACATTGTCGACATGGCATTTGAAAGCACCTTTTTTGTGTTTTAATTTAAGCCTTGGATATATTTTGAGGTTGCTGATGGGTACTAAGTCAGCCAGCCAGAGATGCTAATGTATTCACAACTTAGAAGCAAAAGAAAAGGCAATGGACTTGCGTTTTGAGTACCATTAATATTCAGTACAGCGCTTTCACAGTGGGGACCCCTGGATGACATGACAGGCAGATGTGGAGGGCAGCTACAAATCCAGGAGGGGAGGGTGCTACCCAGGTCCCCCTCTTCATTTGTATTTCATCTCTGTACAATAAGCCTTGAAAAAGAGAAAATGATGAGTACCTCTAGGCTTTTATTTCCTTATTCTTTTTCCATGTCTAGTTGTTCACTTATACATAGATGAGAATGAATGTCTTTCCCATATTTGGAAATCTCATATCTTCTCATTAAGGTTACTTGGATAGCAGGTACAAAAATGCAAAAATATCACCACAAAAATAAAAGAAATTGACATTGTGTAAAATATAGCTAAATGTGACACAGTTATCCATTCCTTATATTTTACTCTGTTATTTAAGGAAGACACACATAAATAAGTAGCATTTTTCTGTAATGTTGTGAATGACCATGAAATCCAAGCCACCTATTTGCAATGAGGACTTATTATAACTAATCTACAGCAGTTTAGTGAGCATGGTCCATGCTGCCATGATCCCACTTGAAAATTGTGTTTATATATCTAATTGTTGGTTAATATGTTTACTGTCTCAATTAAAACACATTGCCTGAATCTCCAAATTTCCTCTGATTAAAAGTTTGCTTCTTTAAAAAAAGAAAAGAAGAGGCAGCACTTCAAACCTACTTCCTTAGATCATATTTTGAATTTTAGGTAAGTGAATATTAATATCAGATTTGTGGAGGTTTGCCTTAAAAAACAAATTAGCACAATTTGCATGCAGTGTAAAGTTGTTCAAATAATCTGAGTTTACATGCATTGCTTAACTTAGGGCCTCCCAACCCAAAGGCCAGATTTGTGATCTCAGAGAATTTCTTTACTTTTTTTCTGAGTTTGTGTGTTTGTAAAATAAAAATCTCATAACAAGACAAGTACTGCTACTCCCAAATTATTTTAGAAGATTGTGTAAGGAATCTGGTCAAATTATTGTGACACAGTTTTTCCTCACAGATTATCTTTCTAGGGTGTGAAGTTCTTGAAGGCAAAGACCATGGCTATATGTTACCTGCACCTAATATAGTGATTGGCATGTCATTCAATAAGTAATAGACATTGCTGAATTACTTTGGCTTTGGAGACATATAGATCTAAGATCAAAAAATGCCATGCCATGTCTTATTTTGTGACTTTAAGAAATTCTTCAACTTTATGGTGTTTGGTTTTAGCATCTGAAAAAAAAATGAGGGAGAAAAAGAGGGTAATTTTAAATGAGAGAGGGATAATTTTTAATAAGGGAGAAAAACGTAATTTTGAAATTTACATAAAAAGGAACTTACCTTAAGAGCTGTCTCAAAACATATAACTTCTTTATTCCCTCCATACCCTCTACATCAATATGGTAGGAAATGGAAAGTAAGTCTTGAGTAAGAGAAACTTGTTAATATATGACTCTCCAATCTTTCCAGCAAACAGCTTTTCTTTTCTATGATGTAAAGGCATAAAGAGAATGTGCCTGGCATCAGGAAAAGTAAGTAGGCAGAAAGGAAAGGGGAAAGAAAGAAGGAAAAATGTTGACTTCATCATGCTTAATTGAAGTAAGAATACTGGAGTGATTGCCATTTACCTTCTCTAGGAGATCTTCCTAACCCAGGGATCGAACTCACATGTCCTGCGTCTCCTGCATTGCAGGCAGATTTTTTACCCATTGAGCCACTGAAAACTTGATAGTCTACGGGAGACGCTTGCTTTAATGCTGACGATAAGTACTGTGGCTGCCAGGCAAATGTGAAGTGGGTGATGTGTATCCTTGCACTGCTTTGCCTTTTCATGTCCAATCTTTTTTTTTTTTCTTAAACTGATATAGAATTGACATAATTTTGTTAGTTTCAAGTGTACAGTTTAATAATTTGACATTTGTATATCTTGCAAAATGCTCACCACAATAATCCAGTTAACATCCATACATAGTTACAACCATACATAGTTACTAATTTTTTTTTTTTCCATCGTTGAATCTTGACAGTGGTAGGTAGGAACTATTTTGGGCCTAGTTGTTTGGGCCTTTGAGGAGCTAAAAACCTTAAAGAGGGTACTCTTTCTCATCCAGAGATTTCTGTATCAACATAGAACTACATCATCCTTTTTAATGACTGTATAGATTTCTGTTTTATGTTAATATCATTATTTGTTCAAATATTTTTGTTATTAAGAAGCATTTTGGGTACAGCAAGTGCCCTATATACAAATGAGTTTGGTTTGTGCCATACAAGTGTGCATTTCTAAGTCCAGCAAAGTTGCCTAGGTACTCAGCTGACAGGATCAGCTACAGTATTGTACTATAATAGGTTTTTAATACTCTTCACACAAATAATACATAAAAATCAAACACACAAAAAACAAAAAATTCAATCTTATAGTGCAGTATCTCGAGGGCTTCCCTAGTGGCTCAGCAGTAAAGAATTTGCCTGCAATGCAGGAGACGTGAGTTTGATCCCTGGGCTGGGAAGAGCCCCTGGAAAAGGAAATGGAAACCCACTCCAGTGTTCTTGCCTGGGAAATCCCTTGGACAGAGGAGCCTGGCAGGCCACAGCCCATGGGTCACAAAAGTGTCAGATACAACTTAGTGACTAAACAATATCAATACTTTAAAAACCACAGTAGTATAGTACAACAGCTGACATACAGTGGCTGGCACACAAATTTGCATCTTTGAAAGTTTGCAACTTAAAGGTTTGTATGTAGGGAACTAAGTTTTATGTTCTTATAAATAACACTTATTAAAAATATAACTAATATAAATCTGGTTATATTCTGATATATAATTTTGTGTTATATTTTTCATTGAATCATTGGATCTAAGAGAACACATATTTAGAGTTACAATTCAATTTTTCAGACTGCCTAATGTTTGGGCCATATTTTCCTTTTCACTAGGGGAATGCGTAATGGATCAGGCACTGATATGTATATACACAGTGATAATGAAACACCCTTTGGTGTTTGTAAAATGCTTTCACATTCACTGAACATTTGGCTCTTTAACTATCCTGCGAGATAAGCAGGACAGCTATAATGTATTAATACATTGAGTAAACCAAGGAACTCCAAGACATGTGCTTCCTTGATGGTCCAACATGTGCCTCTTCAGTTTGCCTTTCATTACCATCTCTTTGTGGAGGTAGGATAAGAGGTAAGGATAAGGCAGGATAAGTGTATTTATAGTTTGGATCTATTATTTAAAAATCTGTGATATCTGTTACAAGAAGCCTGCTAGTGCCAATTGGCCTTTCATTTGCATATAATTTACATGTAGTTCAATGGATATCATTGTATACAAAAGTCTTAACTCCTTATTATCAAAAAAATTTGATAATACCATTTGGGATAAAGGTAACACTCACACCTCTATGGCCAGCACTGTTGAGAAACTTTACTACAGATAAAGAAGAACTGAACTATTCAATGCCACTCTGCCTCTAAGGACCACCTTCCCTACAGATTTTCTTACTGTTAATTCTGCCATTGCAAATATGCCCATGAGACTTGATTTCTCTTTTAATACCCTGATCATAGCCTGGATAAATAACCCTTCGTTTAATGCCTATACCATAACTGAGGCAAGTCTGGAATAATCAAGCAACATAATGTTAAAGGAAACTCAACAGAGAGTTCATGTCTCATTGTTGTGCTATTATAGACTTTTGCGAATCTAATATAAATCATGGATTCTCTTACTGATTAAACTACACATAAACACTCATGTCTGGTGGAGATAATGTGATCGAAAAACCGTATCTTACTTTCTTGAGTTACTGCTTCTTTCTTCCAAAAAACGTGTTCTTTCTTGGGTCTTTTCTTCATCTTAATAGCCAGCACTCAACACTACATTTCTATTTACCTAGACTCTCTAAAGTATAGATCTGGACAGGTCAACAGTATTATTAACAAATTCAGGCCCCCTCCCCAGCACTTGATAGTTTCTTCCCTGACCTTAATCAATCAATGCCCTGATTCTACACAGACAACAGAAGAATAGCCATGTTTCTATATAACACAGCCATCAAGACACACATACAACAAAAGGAGAGAAACCCATACAGAGCTTAGGTGAGGAAGACCTTCCAGCCCTACTCTTGTTCTTTATTTCCCTCAACCTCTTTCTAATGTTTGATGTTATTTCCTTTTTATTTGCTCAAAGAAAGGACTTAAAGTTCTATATTATTTTGTGTACTAAGGGATTCTATGAGTTGAAAACCTCTTTCTCTCTGTATCTTAAACAGTTGCTAGGAGACACTAGCTAAACAACTATAAATCAATAAACCTGTGGTCTTATGGTCCCTGGAAATAGAGGAATAGTGTGTCCTTGTGCAGCAGAGAATATACTATAGAGAGCTGGACAGAATACTCAGAGACAAGATCTCCTAGTCCTTAACACAATGAGAGAAAACAGAATAACAAAGATCATTTTCTGAAGCAGGAACTTCTGAGATGAGATGGAAAACTAGGGTTTCAGGCAGAACTTAAAGTGAAAGTTAGTATTAAAAAAAGAGAAATTGCTTTCTATAAAGCCATATGAAAGTTTCACAAGAGGAGATGAGTGAGGTTTTGGGTTTAGAGCATCTTAACAGGATGCTTTTCTGCCTAAGCCGTGGTGCTGTGAAGGAAAGAAGGACCCCATCTTGTTTGGTAATTTCCTAGAGCCAGTTTCCTCTGTTCCTGTGCTTTAAGTCCAGTGAAAATTTTTTCGTTTCCACCCCTGAAGAAATAAACCAGTTGTTTGCTGGGCCTTGGTGGATGGTTTCCCTTTTCAGTGCCATAGTCTAGGGCTAAACTTAAGGAGGCTTTTAGCTCCATTGTATGATTTAGGAGGAGTGAAAGGACTATACTGCTCTTTGTCTTTTTGTTCTCACTCATTCTGTCTTTCCCTGAATTTCCTCAATCATAGATTCACGTCCTTGCCTATTAAAAAACTGACATGTTAAATGCACGCCATTTGGAAGGAAGGAAGAGAGGGAGGTAAGTAGGGAATATGGACCCCGGTAAATGGTAATACTTCAGTCTTATCAGCAAATGCCTTCGAGGAATTAGTTGCATGCAGGAACCTCAGTAAGATGAATGTTTAGATGAGGGCTAAGACCCTGAGAGGGGAAATAGGTTACTTACTTTAGCAATTTGGCCAGAGGTCAATCAGGCCAGACCTCTAAGGATCGTGTCATGTCTGAGAGGCCAAAAATGGAATGAAGATATCCAACCTGGGAGGCCAGTTTACGCTGGTCACTGTGGCATAGAGTGAATGCTCTGTTACTCTGGTCTCCAAAGGCACATTCCACCCCAGTGACCCCTAGTTACCAATGTTTTTAACTCTGTTTCTCAGTGGTTCAGCCTCTTGAATAGCATCTTTTCTGAAACGACACCATAGAAAACCCCAGTCGTAATTGCCGCACAAATAGTAATGACCACAGCGTTTTTCACAGTTGTCTTGATGCAAAGGGTGACTGCTTGGTTCTGACACTGCCAGCACTGTCTCATAAAGGCCTGCTTGGGCCTGCTGACTCCCACTGACCTCAGCGCCCGCACGCACTTGACTGTCTGCCCCAGGAAATCTCCATATTGCTCCGCAGGGTTAGGTAGCAGAGAACAGTGTTAAGTGCTGTATCCTTGGAAAGAAGCTGGATTTTAGCTGTGATGATGCACTGTCTGACACTTCAGCATCGACCGCTCGCTTCTCCCTTCCGGGACTGAGTTTCTCCATTTATACTGGAAGAATTCATTCATTTTTATTAAGCAGTAGATTCCTAAGGACCTGTTTTCACTGGGCACTGTGATTCTAGATAATTCTGACCTCCCTTTCTGCTCTATAATCCTCAGGCTTTGTTTTTCAGTCCAGGACAAGGCTCATCACTGAGCTCATCAATTTGCTGCTGCTGATCATGATATGCTCTGTGTAGCCAGTCAAAAAGTTCTGTATTTTAAATTGAGTGCTGTCCAACCCTCTCAAAAACTGAATTTGTGCTATTTAATTTCCAGTCCTCCCATGATCATTACGACTGTGCCCTGTCCACCTAGATCCTGTTTATTAGCTGCTATTGGAAACTTAAAGAAAAAAAAAACAAAACTACGAAGCACTTTAGTCTCTGGCCCAGAGTTCTTGAGCTTTGCATCTTGCCATCCCAGTAGGTTGGTCAGCATCTTGATCCCTGAATGGCCATCCTCTTGATAAACCACCCAGCCTGACTTCTCTGCTTCAGAGAGGCTCCACTGGGTACACTCAGTGCTGGCTTTCTCTCAACAGAATGATTCTGCTACATTCTAATCAGTCGGAGATCTGACCGAACTCTGATTAAATATGCCAACCAGATGCTTATGGCAAATCATCAGGCAAATTCCGCATACTTGGATTGGTTTGTTTTTGCTGCTTATCTAAATAGAAATGCCAAACCACAAGCACTGCCTATTCTGGCTGGCAACAAACCACAAGGGAACAGAGCACCACATTTCTGTCACATCATCCCTTTTCCTCTGTTTTCTTTTATTTTTGACTCTGTGTTAAATATCTGTCTGTGTATAGCCTTGCCTCCTAAGCACTGCTTCTCTTTGGAGCTTTGTGTTAGAAACACGCACACATATATATGCAATTAAATGCAGGCTTTGACTTTTCGCCTGGGAAACTGGAAGGATAAGGTGAGCTAAGCTTTTAATTACAAGTACCCCTTCTGGGAGGCAGGGAATTTGAGCTTCCGACAGCTACCGCTGCTCAGCCTAATCCCATCTTTCAAGGAAGAGAAAGAAAAAGTCCACATGTATCTATGTACCAAAATGTTGACTTAATATAGTCGATATATTTTTTTTAATATTTGCTAGAGTAAACCCTGCTTGAAAACCACAGGAAAAAAATACTGTTGTTGTTAAGGTGAAAGCTTAATGTACCTGTGATTTCTTGATAGATTATGGCATTGTCCTATTTTTGTTTATTTGTTTGTTTAAGGTTGTCTCATGATATACAGGAATACTAGTATTTTGTACTTTTATAATTGTTTTCATCCAAAGCCCCATATCTCTTTACAAATACAAATTACTGTGCTCTACTGTCATTGGAAATTGTTAAATATGCTCCAAAGAGGTTAAAGACTTTAAATCCCAATTTACAAATTAAAAAATTAGAATGTGTAAAAGCTAAGCTGCATTTGGGAATTTAAATTGGGTTTTGGTTGAAACAACTAGAAATGACAGCTGTCAACTCAATCCCTTAGTCCTTGAACTCATTTGATATCCTACACTTCTTGAATTATTATGCGTGTAGGAAGACAGGTTGCCATTGTGAATTCAGACACTGGAGATCTCTTTTCCTCCAAACAATATATAATACCTCAAAATATCCTTGTAGAGTGGTGGCATCTTTCCAGGTCAAACTTTAAAATATTTCATTCTTATGGAAACCATTTTTTTTTTTTTTTCAGACCAGGGATTGTAAATATTGAGGTTGCTGCTGCTGCTGCTAAGTTGCTTCAGTTGTGTCTGACTCTGTGTGACCCCATAGATGGCAGCCCACCAGGCTCCCCTGTCCCTGGGATTCTCCAGGCAAGAACACTGGAGTGGGTTGCCATTTCCTTCTCCAATGTATGAAAGTGAAAAGTGAAAGGGAAGTCGCTCATTTGGGTCTGACTCTTCATGACCCCATGGACTGCAGCCTACCAGGCTCCTCGGTCCATGGGATTTTCCAAGCAAGAGTACTGGAGTGGGTTGCCACTGCCTTCTCTGAATACTGAGGTTATTCTTTGCTTTTTTAGCAATTACTAGATGTCTACAAATTTGATTCAGTTTTGTAAGTTTTTTTTAATAGAGATACACATATAAATATAAACATGTGTGCATATATAGGCATGGATACTCACCTAGAGCCAGACATCCTGGAATGTGAAGTCAAGTATGCCTTAGGAAGCATCACTACAAACAAAGCTAGTGGAGGTGATGGAATTCCAATTGAGCTCTTTCAAATCCTGAATGATGGTGCTGTGAAATTGCTGCACTGAATATGCCAGCGAATTTGGAAAACTCAGCAGTGACCACAGGACTGGAAAAGGTCAGTTTTCATTCCAATCCCAAAGAAAGGCAGTGCCAAAGAATGCTCAAACTACTGCACAATTGCACTCACCTCACACACTAGTAAAGTGATGCTTAAATTCTCCAAGTCAGGCTTCAGCAATACATGAACTGTGAACTTCCAGATGTTCAAGCTGGCTTTAGAAAAAGCATAGGAACCAGAGAGAAAATTGCCAACATCTGCTGGATCATCAAAAAAGCAAGAGAGTTCTAGAAAACATCTATTTCTGATTTATTGACTATGCCAAAGTCTTTGACTGTGTGGATCACAATAAACTGTGGAAAATTCTGAAAGAGATGAAAATACCAGACCACCTGACCTGCCTCTTGAGAAACCTGTATGTAGGTCAGGGAACAACAGTTAGAACTGGACATGGAAAAACAGACTGGTTCCAAATAGGAAAAGGAGTACATCAAGGTTGTATATTGTCACCCTGCTTATTTGACTTCTATGCAGAGTACATCATGAGAAACGCTGGGCTGGAAGAAGCACAAGCTGGAATCAAGATTGCCAGGAGAAATATCAATAACCTCAGATATGCAGATGATACCACCCTTATGGCAGAAAGTGAAGAAGAACTAAAGAGCCTCTTGATGAAAGTGAAAGAGGAGAATGAACAAGTTGGCTTAAAGCTCAATATTCAGAAAAGTAAAATCGTGGCATCTGGTCCCATCACTTCATAACAAATAGATGGGGAAGCAGTGGAAACAGTGGCTGGCTATTTTTCTGGGCTCCAAAATCACTGCATGTGGTAATTGCAGCCATGAAATTAAAAGATGCTTACTCCTTGAAAGGAAAGTTATGACCAACCTAGATAGCATATTAAAAAGCAGAGACATTACTTTGCCAACAAAGGTGTGTCTAGTCAAGGCTATGGTTTTTCCAGTAGTCATGTATGGATGTGAGAGTTGGACTATAAAGAAAGCTGAGCACTGAAGAACTGATGCTTTTGAACGGCAGTGTCTCAAGAGAGTCCCTTGCAGTCCATCCTAAAGTAGATCAGTCCTGAATATTCATTGGAAGGACTGATGCTGAAACTCCAATAGTTTGGCCACCTGATGGAAAGAACTGACATTTTAAAAGACCCTGATGCTGGGAAAGATTGAGGGCAGGAGGAGAAGGGGACAACAGAGGATGAGATGGTCGGGTGGCATCACCGGCTCAATGGACATGAGTTTGGGTGAACTCCGGGAGTTGTTGGTGGACAGGGAGGCCTGGCGTGCTGCGGTTCATGGGGTCGCAAAGAGTCAGACATGACTGAGTGAGTGAACTGAACTGAATGCACATGTATATGTCCTATATATGTGTGTTTGTGTATATATATATATATATATATATATAATAAAAATACATACACAAAATAAGACAAAAAAATTATTCCCATTTTAAAATCTAAAATCTCTTTATTCATAAAGAGATGAATAAAGAGATGAAAATCTTGTATGTCTTATATAAATATGTGTAAACATATTGATATTTCCTTGCTTCTAAAGACTTGTCTGGATTTAGAGTTTTGCTGAAGCAGGAAGATGTAACATCCATGAAAGGATGTTACCCCTGAGCTAATAGTCTAACTTCATTTTAACATTACCTTATTATATTTTCCTCTCAAAAACTATGGAGCAAGAGGTATTTCAGAGGCCACATTGTAAGTAGGTGCGTGTAGATCAGAAACTGTATCTTAAAAATGAGGTTGATCTTAAAATAGGTAATAAGTGGCAAGTTTTTTATTAGGATTTTTTTAAAGTAAGCTGCAAATAAATTTGACCTTACGAGATATCAGAGTAGAGATCTGGGGAGTGAGAATAAGAATACAAAGCATATTCTGTTGATAGAGAAATTAGAAGACTGCCTTGGCACAGTTTAATTTTTACTGGGGTTGCAAAGAAACTTTTGCTGATATGGCAGTCAAGTGTTGTCTCCTTTCCTCTCAAGCCATATCCTAGAGCATTAGATCCTTTGTGTCTGAATCCAAAGGACATATATTTCTACCTGGATGTGAATCAAACAGTATTTTTAGATGACTTCTTTGGAAGTGGATGACATTAAATACAAGAAAAGATATTGGTTGGTGCATGGATGAGAGGCCAATAAAACATTTCATTTAGCTGCCAGGATCCTCTTCTTGCTTGTCAAATAACTGGGCAATTGTTTCCTGTTCACAGACATCTACTATTTGAATTTGTTTTATTAATTTTTAAGTCTTGCTAAGTATCCTTCCAGCATAAAGTGATGACTGTAACTGCTCTACCAACAAATTTCCCTCAGTATTTACTTTTGGGTTAAAGATGATCTTGGATTTTATGGTCTCAAACTCTACTTGTGGATGCCCTTCTCTAAATTAAAGAGATTCCTGCCCAATCCAATGTTAGAAAATTTGTTAAAGGTTTGCTACCATTCTACACTAGGTTTTGTCACTGTTTACTGGGATAAATATCCCCTAACCTGGGATCTGAGAACACCAGGGTTCAAGTTTCCTGGATTCTGACTGATAATTGGGTGATTTGGACAGAGGTGTGAGGATTAATTGAGTTTGAGCTATGTATGGCTGATATCTGAACTTACATATTCACATCTTTATATATTTATCTTTATTTTATGGGTTAACACATGTGAAGCACATGTGTTGAGAGTTCCTAGCCCACTGAAACTGTTTAATAACTGCTGATTGTTGCTGCTTTTGTTGTTATTGTTCTTACAATTTGTCATTTTGTTATAGTTGTTACAGAACACAATAACCCTCCGAGGGAAGTATGGACCATCGTTTGAAGGGATCATGTGTAATCAGCAGCTTTTAGTTTGGAGTATGACACACCAGCAGACACCCTCACTAACTCTTCCCCAGACAGCAGTGCTTCAGGGGCGGGCATCTTCTACTCTAGAAGGTTCCTCTGTGATTGACAGCTCTATTTCTAATACCGTCTCCGGGGAAGCAGCTGCAGGCCATTCAGAATGTGAACCAACATATATAACCCTCTACTGATCTTTGAACAGGCACTATCAGTGGAGGATGGGTTTTCAGTCTGGCCAGGTATTAGCAGGATTCAGAGAATAGGCTACTAGGAGACATCCCAGTGATGCTCACCTGAGGCTTTTCCTTTGACTTGATAAGGCCCAAGCTGGCCCTGGAGATTCTGATACTGTCACAAACCTGCAGGCCCACATGAAAGCAGGACCATATCTCAAGTTAACCACCATTCTGATTAGGGTATAGAGAAAGTGAAATTACATCTGGTTTGGAACTAAGCTTTGTACCAGAATGAACTGTGAGTCATAATCCATAAGCCCAGAGTTATTATCTATTATCACACATGGCAATAAGCTCTCCATCTTGTCACTGCCTATGCAGCATCTTCTGTAATTTTTCTCATCTCTGCAGTTTATCTCCTCAGTCTCCAGGCTAGGCATTTTACCCTACCTGCTACCATTACCATCTTTCCTAAGAGTGTATATCTTTAACAATGAAACTACATTTGCCAGATTCCTTCAATCTCCACAAATTTATAGCATTTCATGGTTGTTTAGATCTCAGACTTGAGAATTGGTTTGACATGGCTTTACATCCCTTCTCTAACTTGCTAGTTGTTTGACCTTGGGCAGGTTATTTAACCTCTCTGAATCTTCCTTTCACTGGCCATAAAATGATGATATGGACAGCTACTAGTTTATGGGGTTCTGTGAGGACTGAAAACAATGGTATATGTGTGGTGCTTGGCCCACTGTTTGATTAAATGAAATGAATACATAGAATACGGATACTATATATTTTGGCATGGATGAGCACTCAATATATCAGCTGTTATTAAGATTTGCTTCTTAGTCTTTTCTTCTTCCCCCAGTTCCTTCTTCATCCTCTCCCCTTTTCTAGGCTCCTTGAGATAGAAAAATAGAGTAATGGATCATGTCTATCCTCCAGCTGCTGAGTGTGGCGTCAGGGGAGGAGGAAACATATAAGCAAATTATTATGGGGATTCTGAGTAGGGAGAAATTGATTCTTCCTAGGGAGGGGGTGTCACAGAGGGCTTCACACAGCAGGAAACATTTGAGCTGACTCTTGAATGACTCAAACTGATTGCTTAATGATAAAGAATCAAGGAAGTAGAGAGAGACAGGAAATGTGATCATAGTCGAATATATTTGACCTGCCATCACCTGTCAGGAAGGAAGAGTGAGGTCAGCAAAATGGCAACTATAGCTGAGACTCTGGATATAAGAGACACATTTGCTCAGAATAATTGGGTTAAAAATTCATTTACTGTTTCTTGATCCTGAGAGAGACCTCAAAGGGAGCAAGCAGAAGACTGGCAGTTAAATTCTTATTTTTGCTGTTGTTTCAAGCCATTTATAAAATCTGTAATGAAATAGATTTTTTCTCTCCAGAAGCACATTTTTCTAAGTCAGAGATAAGGGGCTTTGCATTCTTACTTTGGAGGCACCTGTCCCCACCCCCCCAGCCTACAAACAAACAAATCTATCCACATCTGATACATTTGTTGAATCATACATAACAATGAAAACATAAATATTTTTCTTTCTGAATATTAATCATGACTAACCAAAAGTCATTTTGGGTTTTTAAAAACATAAGAAAAAATTCCTTCTTGACAATTCAGCTGCTTGTTCTTACACACATACCATTTCAAAGAGCATTACAAGAGCCAGAGCAGTTGGTGTGAGACTTAGAGGAGAGATTAGCAGAATTCCATTCCAGAAAAATCATTATGGTGATTGCCTGTCACTTGTCATTACATATAAATCATTTTGGTTTTCTTGCCTCTGTTTCAGCTTGGACTTAACTTATACTTGAAAAATCACTCTTTATCGTTTCCTCTTCTAGAACTCACTTTACTCATCTGAGTGGCTTCCATTTTACACTGACTATCTTATTACCCAACTTCAGGCTCTTTTGCAATTTCTTCCCTAAAACCAAATATATATATATATGTGTATATATATATACACACATTTGTATATACATTTGTATATAAAGCATGTATGTAGTATATTTGTATATAAAATATATATATATAATTTGTATATAAAACATTTAGAGCGTATATATTATCATATTGAAGAAGAACTAAAGAGCCTCTTGATGAAAGTAAAAGAGGAGAGTGAAAAAGTTGGCTTAAAGTTCAACATTCAGAAATCTAAGATCATGGCATCCGGTCCCATCACTTCATGGCAAATACATGGGGAAACTGTGGCTGACTTTATTTTGGGGGGCTCCAAAATCACTGCAGATGGTGACTGTAGCCATGAAATTAAAAGACGCTTACTCCTTGGAAGGAAAGGTATGACCAACCTAGGCAGCATATTAAAAAACAGAGACATTACTTTGCCAACAGAAGTCCACCTAGTCAAGGCTATGGTTTTTCCAGTGGTCATATATGGATGTGAGAGTTGGACCATAAAGAAAGCTGAGCACCGAAGAATTGATGCTTTTGAACTGTGGTGTTGGAGAAGACTCTTGAGAGTCCCTTGGACTGCAAGGAGGTCCAACCAGTCCATCCTAAAGCAGATCAGTCCTGGGTGTTCATTGGAAGGACTGATGTTGAAGCTGAAACTCCAATACTTTGGCCACCTCATGCGAAGAGTTGACTCATTGGAAAAGACCCTGATGCTGGCAGGGATTCAGGGCAGGAGGAAAAGGGGACAACAGAGGATGAGATGGTTGGATGGCATCACTGACTCGATGGACATGGGTTTGGGTGGACTCTTGGAGTTGGTGATGGACAGGGAGGCCTGGCATGCTGTGATTCATGGGGTCACAAAAAGCTGGACACGACTGAGTGACTGAACTGAACTGAACTGTTATTGTATTGAACTGAATGCTTCAGTTGATGCAAAGCATAAGCAAGGTACTTGGGAAAGACCAGAATGAGTAATGCCATTAGATCACTCTTAAAAATGTGTTGGTAGAGTATTTAGAAATCATGTGAAAATCCATTCTCCCCAAAATGTATACTTGGATTTTGAAATAAAACTCTAACCTAGATATTATCTTAGAAAACAGATGTTGTCCTTTGCCTTGCTCTATATTTTCTTATTCCATCCTATGTATATCTTTTTGAAAAAAAAAAATATATATATATATTTTGCTATACAGTCAGGCCTCCATATCCATGGATTCTGCATTCCGGATTGAAACCATTGTGGGCAGAAAATATTGGGAAAAAATCCCAGAACGTTCCAAAAACCAAAACTATGTATATAGCATTTACATTTAGTGAGCTAGTTCACTTTCACTTTTCACTGTCATGCATTGGAGAAGGAAATGGCAACCCACTCCAGTGTTCTTGCCTGGAGAACCCCAGGGATGGGGGAGCCTGGTGGGCTGCCGTCTATGGAGTCGCACAGAGTCAGACACGACTGAAGTGACTTAGCAGCAGCAGCAGCTCCCATGTGACTATACGACTATCTCTCACCTTCATCTATACACCCAGTCCTTAATCACTAGAACTTTAACCTTTAAAATAGCTCTATGAAAAAATTTTCCATATTCAGCACAAAGATGATTGTTGGACATATAATAAGATCTCAGTGTCAATTGAATGAATGAATGAATAAATGAAAATTAAAAGGCAGGAATGTTGAGACCTATGACAAAGTGGAATTCTAATAGATTCTCTTATTATATCCTGGAGAAAATAATAGCAAATGAAGCAACTGACAAAGAACTAATCTCAAAAATATTCAAGCAACTCCTGCAGCTCAATTCCAGAAAAATAAATGACACAATAAAAAAATGGGCCAAAGAACTAAACAGACATTTATCCAAAGAAGACATACAGATGGCTAACAAACACATGAAAAGATGCTCAACATCACTCATTATCAGAGAAATACAAATCAAAACCACAATGAGGTACCATTTCATGCCAGTCAGAATGGCTGCGATCCAAAAGTCTACAAGCAATAAATGCTGGAGAGGGTGTGGAGAAAAGGGAACCCTCTTACACTGTTGGTGGGAATGCAAACTAGTACAGCCACTATGGAGAACAGTGTGGAGATTCCTTAAAAAGTTGCAAATAGAACTGCCTTATGACCCAGCAATCCCACTGCTGGGCATACACACCGAGGAAACCAGAATTGAAAGAGACACATGTACCTTAGTGTTCATCACAGCACTATTTATAATAGCCAGGACATGGAAGCAACCTAGATGTCCATCAGTAGATGAATGGATAAGAAAGCTGTGGTACATATACACAATGGAGTATTACTCAGCCATTCAAAAGAATACATTTGAATCAGTTCTAATGAGGTGGATGAAACTGGAGCCTATTATACAGAGTGGAGTAAACCAGAAAGAAAAACACCAATACAGTATACTAACGCATACATATGGAATTTAGAAAGATGGTAACGATAACCCTGTATGCGAGATAGCAGAGGAGACACAGATGTATAGAACAGTCTTTTGGACTCTGTGGGAGAGGGAGAGGGTGGGATGATTTGGGAGAATGGCATTGAAACATGTATAATATAGACAAAATGAATCGCCAGTCCAGGTTTGATGCATGATACAGGATGCTCGGGGCTGGTGCACTGGGATGACCCAGAGGGATGGTACAGGGAAGGAGGTGGGAGGGGGGTTCAGGATGGGAAACATGTGTATGGTGGATTCATGTTGATGTATGGCAAAACCAATACAATATTGTAATTAGCCTCCAATTAAAATAAATAAAGTTATATTGAAAATATAATATTTTCTCTTATATCCTTAAAGTTCTTCATATATATCTGAAGGAAATGGCAACCCACTCCAGTATTCTTACCTGGGGAATCCCATAGAGGAGCCTAACGGGCTACAGTCCCTGGAGTAACCAGAGTTGGACACGACTAGCAGCTAAACAATATATATGTGTGTGTGTATACACATACACGCTTTTCTTTTTTTAGGAGTGTGTGTTTGTGAAGAAAGTATAGAAAGTAACTTGACTAATGCATTAGTATATTTGCCAGTACAAACATAGGAAGAAACCCACAATTTCTGGTTAAATGGTTAAACTGCTAATGACTGCTGAGTTTACTTTCAGATGATTATTGAATACAGCCTTACATTTGAAACACAATTACCACTGCCTTCACTACTCTTTTTAAAAATGCATCCCTTGGAGATGCACCACCAGCTCTTTCAGTTCAGTTCAGTTCAGTTCAGTGGCTCAGTCATGTCCGACTCTTTGCGACCTCATGAATCGCAGCACGCCAGGCCTCCCTGTCCATCACCAGCTCCCAGAGTTTACCCAAACTCATGTCCATCGAGTTGGTGATGCCATCCAGCCATCTCATCCTCTGTCGTCCCCTTCTCCTCCTGCCCCCAATCCCTCCCAGCATCAGGGTCTTTTCCAGTGAGTCAACTCTTCGCATGAGGTGGCCAAAGTATTGGAGTTTCAGCTTCAGCATCATTCCTTCCAAAGAACACCCAGGACTGATCTCCTTTAGGATGGACGGTTGAATCTCGTTGCAGTCCTAGGGACTCTCGAGAGTCTTCTCCGATATCACAGTTCAAAAGCATCAATTCTTTGGTGCTCAGCTTTCTTCACAGTCCAATTCTCACATCCATACATGATCACTGGAAAAACCACAGCCTTGACTAGATGGACCTTTGTTGGCAAAATAATGTCTCTGCTTTTCAATATGCTGTCTAGGTTAGTCATAACTTTTCTTCCAAGGAATAAGCGTCTTTTAATTTCATGGCTACAGTCACCATCTGCAGTGATTTTGGAGCCCCAAAAAATATTCAGCCACTGTTTCCACTGTTTCCCATCTATTTCCCATGAAGTGATGGGACCAGATGCCATGATCTTAGATTTCTGAATGTTGAGCTTTAAGCCAACTTTTTCACTCCCCTCTTTCACTTTCATCAAGAGGCTTTTTAGTTCCTCTTCACTTTCTGCCATAAAGGTGGTGTCATCTGCATATCTGAGGTTATTGATATTTCTCCCAGCAATCTTGAGTCCAGCTTGTGCTTCTTCCAGCCCAGCATTTCTCATGGTGTATCCTGCATAGAAGTTAAATAAGCAGGATGACAATATACAGCCTTGACATACTTCTTTTCCTATTTGGAACCAGTCTGTTGTACCATGTCCAGTTCTAACTGTTGCTTCCTGACCCGCATATAGGTTTCTCAAGAGGCTGTTCAGGTGGTCTGGTACTCCCATCTCTTTCAGAATTTTCCACAGTTTATTGTGATCCACGCAGTCCAAGGCTTTGGCATAGTCAATAGATCAGAAATAGATGTTCTTCTGGAACTCTCTTGGGTTTTTGATGATCCAGCGGATGTTGGCAATTTGATCTCTGGTTCCTCTAGGTACCCTCTTTGAGAAAGATCACATTCTTTCCTAAAGTTTTGCAACAGAAAGTTTGCCTTGCTAGTTGCCACAGATAGCTATAGTTCCACCTTTCAGACAAGGAATTATTCCCTTATCAAAATATTTAGAGTGGCACTAGCTTCCATCACCAGGTCTTAACGTGCTTAACCTAGATCTAGCCATCATATCCTTGGATTTCCTTCCTGCCAAAGGAGACAGCAGACATAAACTGTAGTGGATTGACATGTGGAAAGATAGATTAGAAGCAATGTATTCAGCTACAGATGGACAACACAGTAGACTTGAAGGCAGGCCTGGATGTGGAAATGCAAATTCAGAGTTGTTTAGAACAGAAGATGGTTGGGTTTGGTGACCTAAAGAGAGAAGAAGACATGAAAATTGTGTTTGAACAGAAAGAGGGAGCTATGAAGAAGCCCATTTTGTCTAGGGCTGAACATAAACACTTTGGTAAGGTGAATTACACTTGTACTGTACATATTAATAAGATAAATATGTTCTCACCTGCAAATGATAGCTTGTTGGAAATGAATAATATCTTCTTCTAGGCAGTAATTTCTACTGATTTACTATTAAGACAGCATTCCTGAGTAAGCATGATTTGTATCCTACATGACAGATAATCTTTCCTTTCTGTATCTGAGAATANGCCAAGTGTTACATTGATTCTGGCTTGAAACTAAAGAAAAAGAAAAACTACTCACCAGATAACTTATTTGTTCTGCTTTTTCACTTTGTGAAAAAAGACACATCCTGGCCCAGATATATATATATATATATATAAAATCAAAAGTTGTCATCAGTGCATTTTTGAAGTACTTATAGGGCTTCCCTGGAGAAGGCAATGGCACCCCACTCCAGTACTCTTGCCTGGAAAATCCCATGGATGGAGGAGCCTGGTGGGCTGCATTCCATGGGGTCGCTAAGAGTTGGACATGACTGAGCAACTTCACTTTCACTTTTCATTTTCATGCATTGGAGAAGGAAATGGCAACCCACTCCAGTGTTCTTGCCTGGAGAATCCCAGGGACAGGGGAGCCTGGTGGGCTGCCATCTCTGGGTTCGCACAGAGTGAGACACAACTGAAGCGACTTAGCAGCAGCAGCAGCATAGGGCTTCCCAGGTGGCTCAGCTGGTAAAGTATCCACCTGCAATGTGAGAGACCTGGGTTCGATCCCTGGATTGGGAAGATCCCCTGGAGAAGGGTAAGGCTACCCACTCCAGTATTCTGGCCTGGAGAATTCCATGGACTCTATAGTCCATGAGGTTGCAAAGAGTCAGACACGACTTAGCAACTTTTGCTTTTGCTTTATATGCACTAGAACTTTAATTCATAACTCACAATAAAAATAATTTGGTATTAATGACCACACATATGACTATAGCTAAAGTATATTCATTGTTTTAAAAATACTAAAACCCCTTAAGGAAACATAGTCTTACCTGCAAGGAAGTTTCATGATCAGAATCCCAAGGATAGACTTAAGATTTATCATTATATTTATCAAATGAGATAATGCAAGTACATGTAAGAACAGCACATAGAAAACACTCAGTAAATATTAGTTTCCCTTCTCATTTTTATATTTATGACTATACCCTCAGCTTCCTTTCTCCCTCCCTCTCTCTCCCCCCTCTCTCTTTGTATGTGTGTGTGTGTGTGTGTGTGTGTGTGTGCACGCGTGTGTGTGATTAAGATACTTAAAATCTGCTTAAGTATTTGTATTTAAGGTATTATAATTATTTTGTTTTGAAATCTTAGGATATTTAATGATCTGCATGTGTCATGTGATATGACATGAATTTCAGACTTTGAGGTGAGGATCAGTACATTGTGACCTAGATTGCATGATAAAATATGTAATGGGGAGCAATATCTCATGCATTCAGGTCCTATAATGCTTCATTATTTCCAGTAACAATTCTTAGAAGCTGGTGACCTTTCCCCTATATGCTTTTGACTTTAGAATCAGGGACGGTCTTGGATATAACTTATGGCGTGTAAAATTTGGTAGGTCGCCCAGCCTTCCTTCATTTGGGTAAGCTTCCTTCTAATTTTAAACTGTTTGAAACTGTGTTTTTCAGTGATTACTTCTTACCTCCTCCTGTGTCTAGAGTTTCTAATTCAATCCTTACAACTTCTGGGCTAAACTTCTTTTATTTTTGGTTTTTGAATAAACTACAGGCATGTGAAAGAACTACTTTTGTCTCAGTGTTTTCACAACATTTCTACAAAGTGTTTTCATAATATTCTTTACCTTCTTTTTCAAGTTCCAGTTTCTTGTCTTTATGTATCTTCTTCCTAAGAGCCTTTTTAAAATTTAATTCATATCTTTAATGTGGTCAATTATTTTGCACACTGTAAAGTAGAGCTGAGGTGAAAGGGACCCACTTCTTGCTGAACTCTTAAAGAAGGATGTATTAGCTACAGTCTAACAGTCATAATTTAATATAGAGAATTAAAATAATACATTGTTGTTGTTCAGCTGCTAAATTCTGTCCAATGTTTAGCAATCCCGTGCACAATAGCACACCAGGCTCCCCTGTCCTTCTCTATCTCCAGGAGTGTGCTCAAACTCATGTCCATTGAGTCAGTGATGCCATCCAACCGTCTCATCCTCTGTCTCCCCCTTCTCCTCTTGCCCTCAATCTTTCCCAGCATCAGGGTCTTTTCCAATGAGTCACCTCTTTGCATCAGGTGGCCAAAGTATTTGGAGCTTCAGCTTCAGCATCAGTCCTTCCAATGAATATTCAGAATTAATTACTTTAAAAATAGAGATCTAAATAGACAAATATATTTTCTATTGAGATTCAAAATATTTTGTTTCACTAAAACAAGCATTATTATTTTATTGTGTTACAAACATGAATAAAGGTTGGATGGATAAAAAAAAAAAAAAAAACACTTTCCCTCAGTAGCTCCACATGCTTTACTACCTCTTAATTCATTAGGACACAATTAACAGGTCTCTCAATAACACTGAATATGGTCACTTGCAAGGCTATGATGAAGTAATGTGTTTCTCTAGCTAGAATAGCTGTAAATGTGCATGAATTTAGCTTATTTAAACTTTTACATGGAGTACTACCTGACACACAAACTTTTACAAAACTCTAGCTGCCCTATTATTAATTCCATCCAGTGTTCCTGCCTGGAGAATTCCATGGACAGAGGAGCCTGGTGGGCTACAATCCATGGAGTTGCAGAGAGTTGGACACTTCTGAATGACTAACCCTTTCACACTTCACTTTCACCTTGTGTAATTACTTATCTTTTCATTTATCCATTCTGTTCCTTGGCCATGCAGTTTTTTTTTTTTTTTTTTTCAGATTTCATAGCCTATTTAAGGTTTAAAAGAATCATTGATGTTGAAGTAATATTTGCTCAGCAAATATTTTTCAAGAGTCTATTATATAAAGTACTATTCTAGATACTGGAAATGAAGAAGTATAACTACAAAGTCCCTCCCCTAATAAGCACTCATTTTACTTGGGAGAAATATTTGGTAAAAATAATAATACTAAGTAAATTTTATAGTAAGCAGGATGTTTTAAAGTGCTGCAATGAGAGAGAAAGCAGTTATGAGGAAAGCGGATTCTGATGGAGGTGATATTGTGTAGATGCATGTATGTACATGCATGCTCATGTGCATGTGTGTGAAGTTATTTTTAAAAGAGTTGGCAGAAAAAGTCTCATGATAAGATGACATTTGGGTAGATACTAAAGGAACCAATGGAGCAAATTATGAAGCTTAGGAGAAGTGCTTTCCAGAAGAAAACTGCAGATAAAAAGGGCATGAGGGGTGACTTTGCTTGATATGTTCAAGGAACAGCAAGGAGGCCAGAGTGGTTAGGACAGAATGAAGGGAAGGGTTGTGGAGGAGATGAGGTCTGAATGCAGCAGAGTGAGGCTGAAGCCAGGAAGGTCATGTTCTGACTGCTAAGGTATGTTAGCTTCCTTACAGGATGACATGATCTGCCTTGTGGTTTTTTTTCTTTATTTCTTTTAATACTGAAGTATAATTTACAATAAATAAAATGCACTGGTTATAAATTTTCAACTTTTAACAGGAGCCTTGACAATTGGGTATTGGTATATATTTGAATAATTACCATCCAGAACAAGACATATCACATCAGAAATCCCCTCATACATTTTTCCAGTCAATTTTCTCCTTTTTCTATTCTTGAGCTTAATATAAATGTAATCATATAGTTTGAATTCTTTTGTGTCTGGTATCTCTTACTGAACATAATGTCTATAGAGTTTATTCTTATTGTTACATAAGTTAATAGTCCTTTTTTATTGCTGTGTAGTATTCTAATGCTTGTTGATATTGGTTATATATCCATTTTCCTGTTGATGGAAATTTGGGCTATTTCCAATTTAAGTTGTTATGAATAAGACTGCTATGATGTCTTTTGAATATGTGTATTTTTGTTTGTTTTGTATTTATTTTTTATTTATAGAGGTAGCATTGGTTTATAACATGTTTTATGTATACAACATTATGTTTCATTATATTTCTGTTTATACTACAGTGTGCTCATCACCAAAAGTTTAGTACTGTGTATTTATCTGAAGATTGTGAGAGTATGTTTATATTTCTCATGAGTATATACATAGCTGTGGAGCTATGGTCAATTTTAGAAAAAACCTGCAAAAGATTTCTCCAAAGCTGTTGTATCATTTTATGCTCCTACCACCATTGTATAAGTGTTGTGGTTGCTCTCCACTGGTATTGCTAGTATTTAAAAAAAATTTTACCTATACAAGTAAGTATGATGTGGTCTGTCTTTGTTTTTTAATTCACATCTGTCTGTTGCTAAAGATGATGAGCACATTTCCTATGCTTATTGGCCATTCCTACACCTTTGTGATTGGCAGTTTCACGTGTTTTGCCTTTCTGTAATGAGCCACTTGTCTTTATATTATTGATTTGCAGCAGTTCTTTTGGAGAAGGCAATGGCACCCCACTCCAGTACTCTTGCCTGGAAAATCCCATGGACGGAGGAGCCTGGTGGGCTGCAGTCAATGGGGTCGCTAAGAGTCGGGCTCGACTGAGCGACTTCACTTTCACTTTTCACTTTCATGCATTGGAGAAGGAAATGGCAACCCACTCCAGTGTTCTTGCCTGGAGAATCCCAGGGACCGGGGAGCCTGGTGGACTGCCATCTATGGGGTCACACAGAGTTGGACATGACTGAAGTGACTTAGCAGCAGCAGCAGCAGCAGTTCTTTACATATTAACCCTAAAATGTGCTATTTTCATATGTTAGTACTGCAAATATTTTTCCCTGTGTTTAATTTTTTCCTATGTCACTTTCTTAATGGAAAGTTTTGATGACCAGAATTTTTTATATTTGGAGAAATCCAGTTAATAATTTTTTAAATTTTTTCATATCTGTACTTTATATGTCCTGTTTAGTACATATTCACAGGTTCACAGAGCTATTCTCTGTTTTCTTCCAGAAGTTTTATAATTTTGCCTTTTACATTGAGCTTTATTTTGTATCTCAAATTAAATTTTTGTATATAAAATAAAATAGAATTGAAGAGTTCTGTTTTTTGTTTCTTTCTCATATAGAAATCCAAGTGTTAAAAAGACTTTCCTTATTCATTGGCTTGGTTGAACATCAGTTTACCAAACAAGCTTTCTATTTTAAAAAGATCACTGCTTCCTGTATTAACAATATACCATGGGAAATGCAAGAAAGAAAGAAAGTTAACTGCTAAAAAACTATTGAAATAATTCAAGTAATAGGCTTGAACAACAGTGGCAGCAGGTCTAATTTTATACTTGTTCTGAAGGTAAACCAAGATTCGTTAATAGATTGGATGTGGTTTATGAGAAAAGAAGAGACATCAAGGAAGTCTGTAAGTTTTCTGGCTTGATAAACTAATAGAAAGATGGAGAGACAGAGTTGCTATTTACTAAAATGAGGAAGACTGTTCAGATAACTTTGGCAGTATCTTGAGATAACATATATGTGTATTTGGTCTCCAAGTGGAGACATTTAAAGATGTGAACAGGAGTCAAAACAAGATAGTAATCTATTATTTGTTTGTTTGTTTGTTTTGTTTTGTTTTTGGAAGCTATTTGTGATTTGGCTGTTAAGTAATGTTTTAAAAATATTTTCTCAGAAATCTTCAAGAAAATCTAGATTCCTATGTTCAAGAGCCTGCTAGACATTTTTACCTGGAATGTACTTAAGCATCCCAAGACTGCTATGTTTAAAATGAGACTTAATACCTCATTCCATCCTTGTTCTCCACAATTTTTTTCATGGTTGAATGGTGTTCAAGTCAATCAAAAATTGAAGTCATTCCAGATGCTTCCCTCTCTCTTACTATTATATCTAAGTATCATGCACCAATCCCTAGCAACCTTTATATTTAAAATATTTGCTAAAAATAACCTTTCAGTTACATCTTTTTTTCTCACTCTAGCCTAAGAATTTTTGAAACCACATTCATAAAAAATCCTTTAAATTTGTTTTTATTCATTAAGAAAATCCGGTTCCCTTGAAGAATAGTAATGGGCTTCTCTGGTGGCTCAGAAGGTAGAGAAACTGCCTGCAATGCAGGAGTCCCAGGTTCAATTGCTGGTTGGGAAGATCCCCTAGAGAAGGAAATGGCTACCCATTCCAGTATTCTTGCCTGGAGAATTCCATAGCCTGGCGGGCTACAGTCCATGGAATCGCAAAGAGTTAGCATTGGGTGGCCTAAGTTAGAATCCGACCTCTATTAGAATCAGTGTTCTACCTCTTGCAAGCTGTATGACCAACCAAATTAGAAACCATTTCTGTAAAATGAAGACAACATTGATAATGACCTCATAGCATCATTGTGTAGGTTAGTTTATAAGTATAAAGAACTTAGCTCTTGGCATAGGGCATTCTGTGGATGCTATCTCTTTAGTGCTTATTCTCTTTATTTTTAACCATGAAACACCACCATCTGCCCTTAGATTCAGCGTCACCATCACCCACTTGGAATACTCATTACACTGTCCTCCTAACTGGCCTCCCTGAACCAGGTGGCAGACTCTGTCAGGGATTTTTTTTTTTCTGCTCTAAAACGAGAACCTGTTCAATTGATTCTACTAGATAAAAATCCTGAAGTGACTCCAACATTGCTTGTAAGATAAGTTCCAGTCCTTCCCTCATCCTCTTCCAGTCTCGTTTCCTATTACTTCCTCCCACACACATGTCACACTGCTGCATTCAGGTATTCAGGTACTTACAAATGCCTCTCCATTCTCCTTATCCTAACAAACTACTGTCTCTGCTGCAAAATTCTGAAAGTTTTTTTCTCTTTGGACAATATAACAAACCATCTTGGGCATGCTTTCCTTCATGTGTCCCTTCTTCGTAGCCTTCATATGACTGCCACAGCATAACGAGATGAAGTCCTTATCTTAAGAGCTGGCACCAGTGTTTGTTTTTGCACATGACCCTTATTTGGGGGGGAAAACATTAGGCAGCTGTCCTCAGTAGAAGGAACAATAAATGAGTATCTACATATCAATAGGATCCCAAGCAACAAAGAGCATTAAAACTTCTCTGCTGAGAAATTGATTTTTATTTGAAACTGGGTTCTGAGGAAAAGGAGCCAGTGTGTGCTTAGGGACTTTGAGGGTGATGAATCAGTAGACTAGCACTTTTATAGGGGAGGCTGAAGGGCATTTGATAACAGATGTGCTAAATGTTCAATGTGAAGTTGTTTGCATTTCTTGAACCTCTTTTTTGCCTCCTCCTTAACGTCTTCAAGAAGTTGCTACTTTGCTGTCTTGTATACATGTATGTATGTGAGGGTGGGCGGGAGTTTGGGAACAATCAAGGAAGGACTGATTTTCACACCAGAGACAATTCCATGTAAATCAGAGACAACATAATACAGAAAGAGAAGTTCAGATACAGAGGTAGGGGATGCTGGGGGAGGGTTTCAGGTTCACTTTATTTAGAGCTCAAAGCATATGAAGGCTCTTGCTGACAGCCAAGTTACAATGGTATCTATCCCTATTAGTCCCTCTCACTACTCTTCAGTTAATGAGATCTCTCACATACAATGCTCAACCTAAATATCCCTTCCTTAGGAAAGTTGGCCCTGGCCCTGGGGCTAGGTTAAATCCCTTAGTTCCATAATTTCTCAGCATTTTGTATTACAGTGCTAATACAAATACAGTTTCTTCCCTGGTAGCTTGGTCAGTCAAGAATTTGCCTGCAGTGCAGGAGATTGATATTAGATCCTGGATTGTGAAGATTCCTTGGAGAAGGAAATTGCTACTCATGCCAGTATTCTTGCCTGGAAAATCCCATAGACAGAAGAGCCCAGCGGGCTACAGTCCATAGGGTCACAAGCGTTGGACACGATTTAGCAAATAAACCACCAGCAATATAATATATGTTCCCAACCTAGGGCAATATCCCTCCCAGGGCCATTTGGCATTTGGGAACCATTGGGAGAGAGGAGTATAACTGGCATCTAGTGGGAGTAGAGACCAGAGATGCTGCTAAACATCCTGTAATACACAAAGAACTTTTCCTCTTAGAATGTTAATAGTGTTGAAGTTGTGAAACCCTGGTGTAAAGTCAATAATTATATTTGGTCAGATATAATGATTTGCTTTCTGTCTTCTCCTCTAAACTATACCATTCATAAGGAAATACTGGGTTTATTTTGTTTAGCAACAGATTTTCACTGCCGAGGCTAATGCTTAGTACATAGAAGATATTCAATTAAAAGTTAATGATACTGATATATTTATTGTGAATATTATTTGTGTCTGTTCTCCACCAGACTGCACTCTCATTGAGGGCAGACCAAGTATGTTTCTATCAGTGAGGCAACAGCATGAAGCACAGTGCCTGGCACATGATTGAAGGGCCATAAATTTTTTTTTCAGTAAATGAAAAATTTTACATATAATCTAGAGTTTTCAAGACGGTAAAATGCAAAATTAACACATACTCTCTTTTCTCTTCCAAAATTTTCTTGAAACCCAACTTTTTTCTACATTCTTAGGCCAAGAAAACAGCCCCCAGGAATAATTTGTCTGTAGGGATAATTAGACTAAGACTAAAAGACTTTGTTTTCAGGCAGAAAAAAAAAGTTTTCAGTTCAGTTCAGTCGCTCAGTCGTGTCTGACTCTTTGAGACCCTATGATGGCAGCACACCAGGCCTCCCTGTCCATCACCAACTCCCGGAGTGCACTCAGACTCACGCCCATCGAGTCAGTGATGCCATCCAGCCATCTCATCCTCTGTCATCTCCTTCTCCTCCTGCCCGCAATCCCTCCCAGCATCAGAGTCTTTTCCAATGAGTCAACTCTTCGCATGAGGTGGCCAAAGTACTGGAGTTTCAGCTTTAGCATCATTCCTTCCAAAGAAATCCCAGGGTTGATCTCCTTCAGAATGGACTGGTTGGATCTCCTTGCAGTCCAAGGGACTCTCAAGAGTCTTCTCCAACACCACAGTTCAAAAGCATCAATTCTTCGGCGCTCAGCCTTCTTCACAGTCCAACTCTCACATCCATACATGACTACTGGAAAAACCATAGCCTTGACTAGACGGACCTTAGTCGGCAAAGTGATGTCTCTGCTTTTGAATATGCTATCTAGGTTGGTCATAACTTTTCTTCACATCTCTATAAAATAATTGCTTTCAACCTGATTATTTCAGTGTAAACAATAGAAGGAAATGGTATTTTAAAGTCAGAGAAGGAAGCTGCCTTCTTCCGTGATCTTTTGCACATTAGGAATTCATAATCTAGCAGGAAAGGTAGCCATATAAATGAATAGTCACACTACCTTGAGAAAGAGAAAGGTCTATGTTGGTGTGCCGTCATTGTCTAGAATACTGTCTAGTTCACAGTAGTTATCTGCTACATGAATTTAAAAGGACCTAGTATAAGGCTGACAATAATGAGGTCTAATAAACAGCCACTTTCACATTATTACTAATGAGTTGAAACTTAATGTGTATAAGCTTTGTGTGTGTGTATGTGTGTGTGTGTGTGTGTGTGTCTATACATGACAGTTCTGTTAGGTCTTTCCTAAGCTTCCCCGGTGGCTCAGAGGTTAAAGCGTCTGCCTCCAATGCGGGAGACCTGAGTTCGATCCCTGGGTCGGGAAGATCCCCTGGAGAAGGCACCCCACTCCAGTACTCTTGCCTGGAGAATCCCATGGACGGAGGAGCCTGGTAGGCTACAGTCCATGGGGTCGCAAAGAGTCGGACACGACTGAGCGACTTCACCTTCACCTTCACCTTCAAAGGACTTGGCTATGTTCACTGAGGGATTAAGGGATCTCTGTGTAATGATATTTTGATGAGGCTCAGTCTGGACTTTGGGAAAGAAAGACAATGAAAGGGAAGAAACCTTCTTTCATCGGTTTTGTCCCAGTATTGGCATAGATAAACATTGCTTTCTATCTAAACTAGACCAGCTCTCATTTCCAGATATTGTCTTATGGGGCTTCAACTCCATCCATTTCCTCCTTGTGAAATTACTTTCCCCTCTCCTCTCCTCTTGAAAGTGAAAGTATTAATTACTCAGTTGTGTCCGATTCTTTGCGACCCCATGGACTATATAGCCCACCAGGCTTCTCTGTCCATAGAGTTCCCCAGGCAGGAATACTAGAGTGGGTTGACATTCCCTTCTCCAAGGGATCTTCCCGACCCATGGATCAAACCCAGGTCTCCTGCATTTCAAGCAGATTCTTTACCATCTAAGCCACCAGGGAAGCCCTCCTCACCTATATTACTTCCCTATATTGCCCAACTCAAAAGCTCTTTCAAAACATCCCAGTGGATCTTACCCTCCTTGAACCAGCACTATCTTTTTGGTTGCACTCATGGAACTTGATAACAGCTGTTTCGAATCCCATGGTCTAAGCATGTGTTCATCCTATCTATTCAGGTGGAAGGAACCACCATGCCTCTTAGTGGTTCAAGAGGCATGAGCTTTCAGGCTTGGCTATTTATCCTTTGGAAAAGTATATAATTTAATTAAGAATCATTTTTACCATCTGTAAAATGGAGATAACATTGTGGATTAAATCATATAGCATCTATAAAAATATATTAGATGTTCAATAAACCTCACTGCTCTACCATATCCTTTATTAGATTATAAACTCCCAGTTTCTTCTCTTTAGTCTTGAATAGCAAATAACAAAGTATATGCACAATATTTGTAAAAAACTTAGTTTTAGATCAGCTTTAGATTTATGGAACAATTTTTAAGATGGTATAGAAAGTTCTCATTGACCTTGCACTAAGTTTCCACTTCGATTTCACTATATATGTAAAGTGGTTTGAGAATTATTAATCTGTCCCTCCATGGGAAACAGTTTCATCAACTTCCAAAGTTACTTGGGTCATCACCTTTCCCCACTCTCATAAATGGCTTCACACATTTATGATATAATTAATTTGTTTTGTATTTCACATTCTTTATTCCATCTGAGATCCTTGACCTCATAGATTTTTAAAAACTTGTATGTATTGTTAGTTCATGTTTTGTGCTGAAAAGTTCTATGAGTTTTAACAGATTAATGGTGTCATATGTCCATTATTGCTATATGATATAGAAGAAAACCCATGCTTCCCCTATTCACTGCCCCCCACCCAGACTTGGAATCCCTGGAAACTATTGATCTTTTTAGTGTCTCTATAGTTCTGTATTTTCCAGAATGTCATATAATTGGAATCATACAATAGGTAGCCTTTCAGACAAGCTTATTTTACATAGCAATATACATTTAAGATCCATCCATGTGTTTTTATCGCTCAATCACTCATTTTTTTTATTTCTGAATAATATTTCATGATACGGCCGTATCACAGATTCTTTATTCACTTATGAAGAAAGATCTTGTTGTTTCCAATTCTGGCACAGTTGTTTTTGCTTTGTTTTTTTAATCAGTGAAATAATGGAATATGTAAGTGAACAAAACAATATCTTCAGCCTTGAAGATTTAGAACAGGGAAAGAATCTAAGGCCTTTCATTTCTTTCAACCTCAACTTCTCTGCCGCCTCTTTCTTCCTTGCCAACACCCTGCCTACTTAACCGGAAATGTAATTCCAACTGCTTATCACTGAGGAGTGTAGCTTTTGAAGCAAAAAGAAAATTCTGTGAATTTATTATACATAGCATAGAATTAATCCAAAATCCAAAACCAAAGAAGACTGTATCATTATACTCTTTTCCTGAAAGAATATTATGAATAAGGCCCTTTCGACATAAAAGAGAAAAATCAAGCATACAGCCATCAGAAATAATTGCAAAAATTTATAACTACTGTATTTTTAATTCAGATGCTATAAATTTTCTCATTTCTGGACTTTCATGGACCAGGACTTTAAGGTATGAAAGTTATAGGTACTCAGGAGATAAAATACCTAGAGATGATAACTATATATCAGCATTTATTTGCATTTGTTATTCCTTTTTAAAGAAATCCTGTGCTTAAGGAGCCTCCGAACCTCTCCAGATTGGAATACTTCTTGCCTGGAGAATCCCATGGACGGAGGAGCCTGGTAGGCTACAGTCCATGGGGTCGCAAAGAGTCGGACACGACTGAGCGACTTCACCTTCACCTTCACCTTCAAAGGACTTGGCTATGTTCACTGAGGGATTAAGGGATCTCTGTGTAATGATATTTTGATGAGGCTCAGTCTGGACTTTGGGAAAGAAAGACAATGAAAGGGAAGAAACCTTCTTTCATCGGTTTTGTCCCAGTATTGGCATAGATAAACATTGCTTTCTATCTAAACTAGACCAGCTCTCATTTCCAGATATTGTCTTATGGGGCTTCAACTCCATCCATTTCCTCCTTGTGAAATTACTTTCCCCTCTCCTCTCCTCTTGAAAGTGAAAGTATTAATTACTCAGTTGTGTCCGATTCTTTGCGACCCCATGGACTATATAGCCCACCAGGCTTCTCTGTCCATAGAGTTCCCCAGGCAGGAATACTAGAGTGGGTTGACATTCCCTTCTCCAAGGGATCTTCCCGACCCATGGATCAAACCCAGGTCTCCTGCATTTCAAGCAGATTCTTTACCATCTAAGCCACCAGGGAAGCCCTCCTCACCTATATTACTTCCCTATATTGCCCAACTCAAAAGCTCTTTCAAAACATCCCAGTGGATCTTACCCTCCTTGAACCAGCACTATCTTTTTGGTTGCACTCATGGAACTTGATAACAGCTGTTTCGAATCCCATGGTCTAAGCATGTGTTCATCCTATCTATTCAGGTGGAAGGAACCACCATGCCTCTTAGTGGTTCAAGAGGCATGAGCTTTCAGGCTTGGCTATTTATCCTTTGGAAAAGTATATAATTTAATTAAGAATCATTTTTACCATCTGTAAAATGGAGATAACATTGTGGATTAAATCATATAGCATCTATAAAAATATATTAGGGCTTCCCTGGTGGCTCAGAGGTTAAAGCGTCTGCCTCCAATGCGGGAGACCTGGGTTCGATCCCTGGGTCGGGAAGATCCCCTGGAGAAGGAAATGGCAATCCACTCCAGTATTCTTGCCTGGAGAATCCCACGGACGGAGAAGCCTAGTAGGTTACAGTCCACGGGGTCGCAAAGAGTCGGACACGACTGAGCGACTGAACTGAACTGAACTGAACTGATAAAAATATATTAGATGTTCAATAAACCTCACTGCTCTACCATATCCTTTCACTAGATTATAAACTCTCAGTTTCTTCTCTTTAGTCTTGAATAGCAAATAACAAAGTATATGCACAATATTTGTAAAAAACTTAGTTTTAGATCAGCTTTAGATTTATGGAACAATTTTTAAGATGGTATAGAAAGTTCTCATTGACCTTGCACTAAGTTTCCACTTCGATTTCACTATATATGTAAAGTGGTTTGAGAATTATTAATCTGTCCCTCCATGGGAAACAGTTTCATCAACTTCCAAAGTTACTTGGGTCATCACCTTTCCCCACTCTCATAAATGGCTTCACACATTTATGATATAATTAATTTGTTTTGTATTTCACATTCTTTATTCCATCTGAGATCCTTGACCTCATAGATTTTTAAAAACTTGTATGTATTGTTAGTTCATGTTTTGTGCTGAAAAGTTCTATGAGTTTTAACAGATTAATGGTGTCATATGTCCATTATTGCTATATGATATAGAAGAAAACCCATGCTTCCCCTATTCACTGCCCCCCACCCAGACTTGGAATCCCTGGAAACTATTGATCTTTTTAGTGTCTCTATAGTTCTGTATTTTCCAGAATGTCATATAATTGGAATCATACAATAGGTAGCCTTTCAGACAAGCTTATTTTACATAGCAATATACATTTAAGATCCATCCATGTGTTTTTATCGCTCAATCACTCATTTTTTTTATTTCTGAATAATATTTCATGATACGGCCGTATCACAGATTCTTTATTCACTTATGAAGAAAGATCTTGTTGTTTCCAATTCTGGCACAGTTGTTTTTGCTTTGTTTTTTTAATCAGTGAAATAATGGAATATGTAAGTGAACAAAACAATATCTTCAGCCTTGAAGATTTAGAACAGGGAAAGAATCTAAGGCCTTTCATTTCTTTCAACCTCAACTTCTCTGCCGCCTCTTTCTTCCTTGCCAACACCCTGCCTACTTAACCGGAAATGTAATTCCAACTGCTTATCACTGAGGAGTGTAGCTTTTGAAGCAAAAAGAAAAATTCTGTGAATTTATTATACATAGCATAGAATTAATCCAAAATCCAAAACCAAAGAAGACTGTATCATTATACTCTTTTCCTGAAAGAATATTATGAATAAGGCCCTTTCGACATAAAAGAGAAAAATCAAACATACAGCCATCAGAAATAATTGCAAAAATTTATAACTACTGTATTTTTAATTCAGATGCTATAAATTTTCCCATTTCTGGACTTTCATGGACCAGGACTTTAAGGTATGAAAGTTATAGGTACTCAGGAGATAAAATACCTAGAGATGATAACTATATATCAGCATTTATTTGCATTTGTTATTCCTTTTTAAAGAAATCCTGTGCTTAAGGAGCCTCCGAACCTCTCCAGATTGGAATACTACACCCTTTATATCTTGGAAGCAGAATTTGTATTGGGGCACCATCTCTGAAGCAGGAAAGAAAGCACACCATTCTCACTGAAGCATGCCAATTCTAAGGCCAATTCACATTCCAAATTGAGTTGTTTTGCCTTTCTTAGCTTTCCTTTGAATCCGTTTCCAAGCTATAATCTGTAGACAACTGTTCGCCCACATACCTGTGGTTAGGACACTGTGAGACAGCTTCGCCTTTATTCCATCCTAAATGTAAAAATTACTTTAATGCAACACTGAAGTAAAAATGCTGTAGGCACTCCAGAAAATAAAAGCCAGAATTTCTAACTTAATGATCCTGCGAAAGAAAACTCTCAGCTTCATTGTGTATCCTGTGCATATTACAATGAACATTTGACATAAAGCTGAAAGATAAATGAGATAAACCACTTTCATTGTACTACTTATGATGAAGGGCTAGAAAAGCCTATGAGAGGCAAGTCAGGGTCTTACCCTTTCCTGTGTTCTGCTCTCATGTATCTCTTTGGGCAGGGAGTGCTTAAGTTGGATTTCTGAGATGAGTGCAGGAGGAGGACAGATAACTGTGCTCAAATGTACAACCTTGTTGAATATGGTGTTTTTAGTCATGTAAACTGTCAACCTGCTTTTGCACTAAAATGGTTTAATGTTTAATTTTTTTTTACTTGTGGAGGGGCCTTTTGTTTAATCAATAATTATTTATTGAATGCTTACTTTGGTCATGGGATGCTGGTAAATTCTGGAATGATACCAAAATTCTAAGGAGATAGGTCAGAAATGTTATCTACTTTGAGAAAACAAACTTAAGTCTCATGTAATGTTAACAATCAGACAGGATGTTGTCAAGTGCCTGATCAGTGGCGGTACAGACCAGTTGTTCCCAGGAAAAACGCACTGGTAAGCTTGCATGAGAAAAGTAACAGGATCTCAGGGACCTCTTGGTATAGTCAACATGCCATGAGAGTCAGAACAAAAGAGGAGCATAGAATCAGTGTAAAATTAAAGAAGACCTCAAAAGGAAGGCAACCACGCCCTAGTTATTAATTAGTTTTTGCTGCCTAACAATCCCCACCAAAACTTAGTGGTTTAAAATAACCAATTTATTTAGTTCATGACTTTGTAGATGGCTGAATAGTTGTTCTAGTCCAGGCAGGTTTTACTGTAATCTGCAGGTTCTCTTATGCAGTGTGGGTGGCTCTGGCTGAGGAAGGAAGGCCTCATTTCCACCTCTGGTGATTTTCCACTCTAAACTAGCATGCTCCTCTGTCATGCTGGCTTAGGGTTATCAACATGGTGTTCTCAAGCTTCCAAGTGCAAAAAGAATGGGCAAGTGAACTATGCAAGTCCACTTCTCAAGTCACTGCTTGAGTCGTAATTCCTCCTGCACTATTGGCCAAAGCTAGTCACAAGGCAAAGTAGAGAAATAGATGCCATATTTTGATTGGAGGAAGAACAGATTCACATTACAAAGTGGTATTCATGTGAGGATGGGAAGTCTAACAGACATTTTTTTTTTCTTCCCAATATGTCACAGTATGTAAAGAAATGAACAAAGATGTAGCTTCAGTGGAGTAGTGAAAAGGAGTGAAGAAATATAGTTGCCACTAGAAGTATTTTCCCAGCAGAAAAGAAAAATTACTAAATTAGTATTTTATGAATATTAATCTAAAAACTAGGTTGAGGATAGTTTGAAAGAAAGCCAATCTAGAGAAACATTAAGTGTTTATGAAAGCAGCTAGCAGAATCGGGCACCTAGCAGGTGCTCACTAAATAATTCCTGCATCGTAATCTGAATCCAGATGTAAAGTAATAAGAACATGTACTATGATAATGATACGAATGTGATGAAAGTGCCAGATGTGGGAAGTAATTTAGAATGAATTATTAGTACCCCTTGATTACTGATGATTAGGGGTTTAGGGGAAATAAGTAGAAGGAAATTAAAAAGATAGCTTCAAGGTTTTAATCCTTGAGGGGAGGAAGGCTGGTAGTACATTAACAGTTTCAGAGAAGGAAGGATTCACCAGAATAAAGTTTACTTGTTGTTGTTGTTTAGTCACTAAGTGGTGGACGACTCTTTGTGACCCGCCATGGGCTGTAGCCCGCCAGGCTCCTCTATCCATGGAGTTTCCCAGGCAAGAATATTGGAGTGGGTTGTCATTTTCTTCTCCAGGAGATCTTCCCAGTCCAGGGATCAAACCCACGTCTCTTGCCTTTCCTGCACTGGCAGGCAGATTCTTTACCGCTGAGCCACTGGGAAGCCCAAGGTTTATTTAGACACGTTAAATTTTGTTGGATGGCAGCATGCCCCATTGATCATGTTCAATAGGGCATTGAAAATATGGGCACAAAGCTTGAGAAAAGATCAGGAATATATGAATAAACTGACATTCTTCTTCTTCTACAAAGAGATGATCAGGAAATGTGATAATTAAATGAGGTATCTGAGACAGAGTATAGAGTGAAAAACAGAAGGTAGAGATTTGAACCTTAAAGCATGACCACTGGAGGAACAAAAAGAGAATAGAAATCAGAAAAGGATTCTTAAAAAATGAATAAAAAGCCGAGGAAAGAGTGATCATGGGACTGGGGAGCAGAGGTGGACAATGCCATGGAATGTCTGAGAAGCCAAAATGGGAAAATGTTTCAAAAAAGTTTTTTTTTTTTTTTTTAAATCAGGAATATTAGAAAATAGAGATCAAATTTTGTTGTGTCATACAAATAACCAACAAAAGAGGTTGGCATGAGGTTGTTGTCAGTGTAAAGTCATAGCCTGGAAAGATAACTGAGGTCAAATTCCCAGTTTCAAGATAGCTCCCCTAGATCAAGAGGAGGATCTAAATACCAAACTCTGTTTCTGCCTATCAACCAAGCTCACCATTTTCCCCACTTGAAACACAACAAATGGTGATGAGGTTGTACCAGTTTTATGCACATGTACCAGTGTTGCCCCAAGGTGTATACCCAGGAGTAGACTTTCTATGTATAAGAATCTTCAGCTTTGCCAAACTGTTCTATAAATTGGTTTTCCCAATGTACACTCAGAAAAACAAGTAAAGAAACAAGGCAACTGATCATGAAGGGAAGAAGATTCTCTGACCTGGGCAGATACATGGATAGAGTCAATATTTTCTTCATTCATTTGGTTCTTCTCCTTTTGTGCTGTTTAAAATAAAATATGTATTTCACAGGGAGATCAAGGCAAGGGAATCGGTGACTGGAGGAGAGTTGTACAGGAGATTCTGGGGAGTTTTGGTTTGAAAGAGGGTAGACTAAATCCTCTGAAAGAGAGCTCATGTTGGAGAGAAGTTGGAAAAATCAAATTTGGGTCTTGAAATGCTAGATTATATAGTTTGGATATTGTCCCTGGGCTATGAAGAAATCTGAGGTGGAAGAGCATTTTCAGAAGAATTCAAAGTGAAAGTAAGCCGTTAGGGGATGCTTTCAGGCAGAATACTCATATTTTTTTTTAATTTTTATTTTAAAAGAATTATGTACATGTAAAACAACATAAACTCATCTGATCAGTTTAGCCAAGGTAAATATTCTGAGATGAAGCAAATGTGTGATAAGCCCTTCATATTTATTTTACAATTTATTTCTGGATTCCTAGAGACATTTTGTAAATTGAGTACTTTTCACATGAATCCCTATTTTTCATCCTTGTAAGAAAACATAAGTACAAATGCTGTATAAAACTCAACAGTTATTAAAAATGAATTTACAGTGATCAATGCCAAGCGTATTGTCCTGGTCTATTTTAGTCTTCTACTTCAGATTAAATGATGTAAGTTAAGACTGTCATAATCTTGTTGACTTGTTTAATTTGAGAAACAGAGTTGTCGTTGAATTGATGTGAACAAATCAATGGCTAATCAGTTTAAATAACAATCATTACTGAACATATTTATGGGAACTTAATTACTGTACAGTAGTACCATGTCAAGTGTGAAAAAGCATTAAAATATGCTAGGATATGTCAACAGGCAATGTCAGAAAGTGCAATGGACTATGAAGCCATTAAAGTTTTATATTTTTAAGTACTTTTACTTGGACAAATCATCAAATCTCAGTGATAACTTGCAAAATATGCAAATTAGTAATATTGCACTTCCAAGCAAGCCGTGACACATTCCTGGCCTATTTGTACATTCACTGTACTTAATACAATTCACCATCAGGGTTGCTATTATTGAGTGCAGATGCCCAAAGTCTTTCAGCTGAAATTCTGGTGATGATCTAAGCAAATGGTGAAAACTGCACTGTTTATTTAAGCATTTTCACCTAGATCTATCTTTTTTCCTTGCAATATCTTGTACTTTATAATCTAGCTCATTTTATTGGACAAACCTGCCTTAGAAAACATGCATGAGACAATGGATAAGCAAATGTTCATTTAAAGGTTCAGAATTCTGGAGTATGTAGCATGACAGGAAAGATTGGGTCTGAATTAGAAGCTGGAGTGGGGGAGGTCTGTGAGCAATGGTGGGAAGAAGAAAATGCCTATAGAGATCTCAGAGTAATGCAAGGAGAAATATGCCTACTGGAATTCTGAAATCAGTTTAGAAACAGAGATCACAAACATACTGATGGTAGGAAATCAACACTTACTGGGAGATTTTTTACAGCTGTCAGTTCTATCTCCCTCATTATGCCTCAGAATCAGATACACATATGCCACACACTGTGAGCACATGTGCACATGCACACACACACACACACACACACACTCTTGCCTTTCATGGTTAAAAATGATAAAATCAATATTGTTGCTAACCTTATCTTTTCACTACCCCCTCATCCCAAATTCTTCTGCTGAGCTTTTATTAAAAGCTCTATTTCAAAAGTTAGATCATCAGTTAGAAAGGAAAATATTATTTTGCTGTCAAATGGAACCCTTTGTCTCCTATTTTGAATCAAAGGTGAAATAGAAAGTAAAATATTATGACTATTTTTCTAAGGCATTTTTTTTTTCTGACAGTCTCTGAAGCTTATTGATAAGTACACTTGTGTCTTGAGGGCTTTTGTTTTGCATCTGCTCTCTCCATAGTTTCTGTAAGAGATGTGATATTTCTACACATTTCCACCTTAATTAAAATGGTGCTTGGAAAATGGGAGGAGAAAAGATAAGGCAAGAAGAGTTTGTTTCAGTGAGAGAATATATTTAAAAAGAGACAAATTGACTTAACAGGAGAGGCAAAAATCAGAACACATGGTGACTGAGAAAGTCAGAAGGAAATAGAATCCAAAGGTATGCAAGCTTTGGCCAAAAATTACAGGACAACTGACTGATAACAGGTTTTCTGTTTTCAAGTCTCAGCTGCTCCTACATTCTGGAGAAGGAAATGGCAACCCACTCCAGTGTTCTTGCCTGGAGAATCCCAGGGACGGAGGAGCCTGTTAGGCTGCCGTCTCTGGGGTCGCATAGAGTCGGACACGACTGAGGTGACTCAGCAGCAGCAGCAGCTCCTACATTCACTCAGAAGTTTCATATCCTTTTATATTCCCCTTGGGAAAAAGAAGAGCCTCTTGATGGATTGATTGCTGTGACAATTGCACCCTTAATACAAAGCTCTTCTTTTCCAAATTCCAATCTGCCAGGACCAGGGAGATGCAAATGGTTGGAGATTACTGGCTCACAAAGTTATATTCGCTCAGCCTCCAAAAAAAAAAAAAATGGAAATTTAGCATCATCTCATCTGTGGACTCATTTTTTGAGAAGAGAGAGGCAGTTCTGGGTACTCATATGACCTATAGCCAAAGAGTTTAGCTTATCAAGTATTCCCTCCTCAATTCAAGCATTAAGAATCAGGCTTGCAGTAGCACTGTAGAGATGAGGAAGTATTAGTCAATTCTACTAAATACTTGCTTCCCCAGTGGGTAATTGGTAGGGTAAAAAAAAAAAAAAATCTGCCTGAAATTCATGAGACCTGAGTTTGATCCTTGGATTGGGAAGATCCCCTGGAAAAGGAAATGGCAACCAACTCCAGTATTCTAGCCTTAGAAATCCCATGGATAGAGAAGAGTGACAGGCCATAGTCCATGGGGTCACAAAAGAGTCAGAAATGACTGAGTGACTAAACAATAACAACAAAACTACTTACCAAAAAAATAACCAAGGGGAAGGAGTCATGAGAGAGTCCATTCACACCAAGCTGGCAGTGGTCGGAATCTTGGCTGAAGAGTTACTGGACAGTCACAAAAATAATGACTTTTTACATCTACAAAATGTTCTCCCATCAAGTGTACACAATGATGTCCTTATGAATATTACTGTTAAAATACGTGATCAGATAAGTGAAGAAAAAAGATAGATAAACTCTCTGCTCAGTTCAAAGAAAATGTGCTCTAGAGACTGGAGGACATTATAAGTAATACTTTTTCTAATATTTTATTAGGCAAAGTGAAGGAAGAGCTGAAGCAGCTAGATATTGAAAGTTGTTGATGAAAAAGTTCTGAATTATCCGTGCTAACTCTCTAATAAATCATATTCCCTAGAAAATCATTCTCTTCTTCTTTCTACTTTCCCCTAAAGATCTGATTCTTGTGTTTTGCCCCTTTAATAAAATAAGAGTCCAAACCAAAGGGAAACAACTGACCTTAAAAATTTCAGACTTGGAATCAGTCTCCACTGAAAGGAGCTACTGCTGTCTCTCAGCCCAAAGGTAAAACACCAAATCCATACGGGCTCATTAAAATCTTAGACTCCATCAGGCCCATCTGTAATGATGACAAGTGGTAATCAATGTGATTGCAGTATGTGCTTAATGCTTTCGTATTTCCACACATGCATACATGTAGAATGGTTCAGAGAGATTGGAAATATTTCAGGATTGTTTCACCGCTTAAGATTTCAGGCTGTATCGTGGTTTCTATTACACGATATAATTGAAATGGGTGATGATCCAGGTAAGAAAGGAGAAGCTGCTACAGTGACTTTCCCCCCCTTTTTGGGGCTTTTTGGGTTTCAGCAGCCCAACACTCTCAGTCCCCAACGTGATATCCAAAGATGTTGAATATAAGCCAAACCACTATCTAGTGTTAATACCCAGAGATGATACAACCAGCACATGTTTCCTTTTGGGAAGACTCTGAGGATCCCAATTACTCTGAATCAAGAGAGAAGTCAGTCAGGCTTGAAGTAAGGGGCTTGCATTTAAAATCAGCAGAGAGGGGAAAGTGTGATGAACGGATGAAGCTTCTTGGCTTGTCAGAGCTGCTGAAAGCTATTACTGTCAAACTTACCACCTTTCTCCTGCCCCTCCTCTCCTTAACAGTATTGATAGGAAATGCAATCAGATCCATTCTTCCTCATCTTCCTGCTAGAGCATGAGGTTGCTTACTGACATTCTCTAAATTTCCGTCTGAGAAGTTGTTTTTCAGGCCTGAATTCTGAAGAATCCCCTACGTCCCTCCTTATTCAGAATTAAAACCCAGGAAGAGCTTCTTGGGAAGGGGGAAAGGAATGTCTATAGCTGAGTTTGCTGCTAAACCACTTAATGAAAGATTGCAGGTGCCACATGCTCTTTAATTGAGTTTCAGCTTCTTTCACACAAGGGAGTCCAGTTGTCACAAGGGAATTATAAACGGACACATTGCCCTTCATGGCTATGGAGACCAGTGTAGTGGAGGGTGAGAGGAGCATTATTCATGGAGATTGTCCATGCCTCCTTAGATGGGGTCAGATGGAGGAGTCCTTGAGCAGCGAGACACTGGAGCTGTGCTTCCAGGATGAACTTGAGAGTCTAGTTAGCCAATTACTACTACTCATTCTTTAAACATTTGCTCCCCTGGTGATAACAGTAAAAAGTGTATAGACTTTCTGAAAAGTAATTTCTTCCCTGGCTTCTAAGACCAGTTGTCTATCTGTATCTTTAATATAATTTGCTATCTTGGTAAAGTATCTTTGTTATAGATTATGGTCTGTGCTTTTATTTATTTAATTTTAGCTATGTTAAAAAAGACACATGACATAGAATTTATAGCTTTAACCATTTTAAGTGTGCAATTCAATAGTAGTGTTAAATATATTCACATTGTTGTGCAACAGATCTACGGAACTTTTTCATCTTGCAAAAATGGAACACTGTAGCACTGAACAGCTCTTCATTGCCTCCAGCCTCCAGCCCCTAGCCACCTGCAGTCTATTTTCTGTCCTATGTGTTTGGCTACTTTAAGTACCTTAGATAAGTGGAATCACACAGTATTTTGCCTATCTTTGAGTTTTCATTCAAATAGTTGATATGTAGTTAACACTGGCTTAGAATTAATTCCAATAAATTGAGTTACTCTGTTCTTGCAGTTACAGTAAGTCCTTTCAGCCCTCATGAAGCTTACAATCTAGTGGAAGAAACATATTTGAACAGTCACTACAATGCAATGTAACAGAGACCATAATAGAGATATGTGTGGGATATTTCTTCAATGAATCATCTTAACTGTTTTCACCAAAATACTTTCCGCTATGTTGTGAGATCAGAAAATTTATTTTGCATTTCTATACCATCACCACATTTCTTATTTCCTAAAAACCAAGGTCATATTTAAATCTATTAAAGATCCAAGGCCACTTGTAATTTTCCAAATGTTGTGCATTGATTTATAGTACCTGAAGTCATAGATTTGTCACTTTTTATTTTTGGAGAATCACAGTGAAAAGTACCCCCATACACATACACACATGCACACACATTTTTTTCTCCTTTCTCCATCAGCTCTGTAGTTCTCTATTATATCTGATGTTGTATGAGCATTCTTTTTCATCCTCTTAAGATTTCATGTCTTCTGCCCAGCATTCTTTCCCATTCTGTGATATGTACTGTATACTTTCTAGAAATCCAAATTTTTTGGCATTAAAATCCATCATTTGGCATGTTTTCATTTGAGACACTGCAGCGTTATCTTCACTCTGAATATCTACATGCAAAAATCTCTTCCAAAGCCATAATCTTTAAATTTAGATGAAAATTCCACTTGCACCCATAATTTCTAGTCAGTCTTGAAAGTCATAGAATTGAGGTTCATGAAGGGAACCTAAATACCATTGACATCAACCCTCTTCTTTTGACAATAACAAAAATAAAGCCTGGAAATAGGAAATGACTTGTCCAAGGTAAAAGTCGCTACAGATACATTCCAGGGTTCCTCTGGCTCAACCATTTGTTCTCACTTGAATCAACAAAGTGGGTGGCAAATGGTGGGTTTGATGAGTCTTGGGAGGCACAGCAGCACCCTTGGAGAAGTGCTCCGTGAAAATAATAAAGTCTTCAATCAGCCCTGTCAACCTACATAAAGATATTTCTGTAAGTGACTATGCTCACGTCTTTCTTCTAAGGTCTGTGATAAGGTGTCTTGAATTTATTAGTGCCTATAATTCCTCCTGAATAAAATGTGGCTCATGGGACGTTGTTGCTTCTTCAGCTGCTGTGGGAAAAGACAGGATGACTTTATTTTAAGAAATACAGATTTTTTTTTTCTCCCTATTTTCTGTGTCATGTCCGTCTTCTAAGTCTCCCATTTGTTTATTCATTCCACAAGAGATTGTTGAGCTTCTAATGCATTCTGACCATTTTCTTTGGCACTGGGCATAGAAGAGTGAATAAGACAGAATTTGTCTCTGCCTTCATGTCTGTTTTCAGAACTGTTCAGCAAGATCGTTATTTATGTTTTCCCTCTGTATTATTTCTACTAGGATACCTTAAAGATACTTTGCTTGTAGAGAAATATTCCTCTTTTTTTTTTTTTTACTATGCCTGTGCATCATTAGGACATCTCATGAAAGTAAACTATTGTGATAGAGACCCTCTCAGGTACTGAAATGGTAAGTTTCTTGTCCATTCTCTGAGGTTCCATATAGAACTAAAGTTCTCTACCCTTAATATACCAGTGTGAATTTCAAGGGTCAACTATTTATTTCCTTTTCCCTGGTTCTGTTCACTTGTGGGTGCTTATGCATTCAACACTCTGTAAGTTAGTTACATAGTCTGCAGATATTAACATATCTATCTAACAAAACACTATGTATCCACAATACTTAAACCATGCCTGCTGCTGCTGCTAAGTCACTTCAGTTGTGTCCGACTCTGTGTGACCCCATAGACGGCAGCCCACCAGGCTCCCCCGTCCATGGGATTCTCCAGGCAAGAACACTGGAGTGGGTTGCCATTTCTTTCTCCAATGCATGAAAGTGAAAGGTGAAAGTGAAGTCGCTAAGTCATGTCTGACTCTTTGCAACCCCGTGGACTGCAGCCTACCAGGCTCCTCCGCCCATGAGATTTTCCAGGCAAGAGTACTGCAGTGGATTGCCATTGCCTTCTCCAAAACCATGCCTAGAACTTATTAAATGTTCAATAAATATTGCATATAAGTGAAAGGAAAAATGAATGAATGGGCTTCAGAAATGTACTGATTCTGTGCTGGCTGGTCATTTCCTTCTTCATTCCTAGAACTGACATTAACCTGAAAAAGATTAGAAATTAGCATTAATTTGCACAAACCTTGCTTTAGGTATAGCCTTGTTAAGGAAAAATCATTTTATGTAGACTTCCCTACACTATTCAGTAATGTTTTCCCACATCCTGCTGCTTCATTTACTCAGCCTCTTTTCCTGGAGGTGGTTGTCATATTGGACACATGACCCACCTGATGGAGCCCACCTGGAGGCATCTTAGCAAGACTTTCTCTGGGACAGGGGTTGGAATTAGCAAGGCAGGTCTTCTTGTATAGCTACTACCCACTATCTAGTATATATTCCCATTGTTTGCTTTATTTCTTTGCCTAGGTGATGGCTTATTTTCAAAAAGGCACAAGGCAGTAAATAAAAAATGCAATGAATTAATTTTTTTTTCATTTAGTAATTACTGCACTGCACCAAACAGAGCTGGATCTGAGTGAATGTTGACATCTAATTTTCAGGTTTTGAATTGCTTGGAGAAAAGCAGATCTCTGTTTTATGTGCTAACTTTTCACTGTGAGGTAATTATGCAGAGCAGAGTATGTTCCTGGGCAATGTTTAACACAGGCAGGTCATAACTAGACAGAAAGTGGACCCTTGCTTTTAGGATAGGAATAATTAAAGATTCATAATTTTGGAGGAACAGCAGTGATGTCACTTAATAGACAGACACGGGGAATTGCAAGCTTAAAAGGCATGTGTTTTACCGTTTTAGATCATCCATAAACTGTAAACATAATTTGGAAGGAAAGCCTCTTTTCTGTAATTCTTTGTCCCTATCTCCATTAGCAAGATTATGTTATATGGGTATTTTGTTTATTTTCCTCATTTGCCAATGTATGTATGTATTTCAATAGGTTATTTCCCTCAGGTTTAAAATGAACCATGAAATTGGAAAAATGGGAATTTAATGGAAAGTAGCACAGAATTGGAATTTTAGGGGTGTAAAGGAGTTTAAAGTTATATTTTAACTCCTTTTTAAAAATACATTGCAAATAGGTATCATCCCTCAGTGATGATACTGCCATCCCTGAAGACAACCAGTCATAGTTCAAAGGCCCTTCTCATTTCAGTGCAGCTGCCTATAAGTTCAACGATTCCCATGGCCAACCTCAAGTCTGATCACTGGCAGAATGACTCACATAACTCTGGAAAGTGTTATACTTATGATTGCAGTTTTATTAGAGTAAACGAATATAATTTAGAACCACCCAAAGGAAGAAATGTGTAGGGAAAAATCTAGGAGGTTTCCAGGTGTGAAGTTTCCATTGTCCTCGGGGACCTGTTACACTCCCAACATTAACGCATAGCAATACATGGAGTACCGCAATGCGGAAAGTTCACTCGAGCTCTGGCGTTTTTATTAGGGTTTCATTACACAGGCATGATTAACTGAATTATTGCTTACGTAGTTAAACTCAGTCTCCAGCCTCCCACCTATACTCCCTGAGCACCAACTCTTCAGTCACATTCTGGAGTGGCTAGCCCTCATCATGAGTCATCTTCTTAGCATAAGCTATCTCGGGACCCGCTACTTGTCCCCTTGTTAGCATAAACTATCAGATGTGGTTGAAAGGTCACTATCAATAATAAAGACACATCTACCACTTGGGAAATTCCATGGCTTTAGAGCTTGCCTCCTAGGAGCTATGGCAAAGGCTAGATCTCTCTTTAGCTAAGCACAAATGCTACACATACACATGCATAGCCCAGATTGCTGATTTGGTTTAAGGAAGTTCAAGGAAAGAACTGGATATCAAGGTAATATGTCCTGGCTTCTTGTCCAGAATTTTTTTATCTCACTATGCAAAATTTCACCTAATAGGCAATGTACTTTATAGCTGCTGTTACAGTAAAGTATCTTGAAAAATCCAAAATGTATAGAGAAATAGTGGTAATTATTGATTTTAGACCTGAAGGCATATCATGACCTCTTCCAAGTGAGGGCAGGAGCCTAATAAATCAGGAGAAATCTGTTATTAAAGAGAAAGGACTAAAGAGTAGATAGAAAAATTCTATTTAGAACTTAATTCAAAAAGAACAACCCAGGATTGCATTTTTTGTTGTTGCTGAAGGTTGGAAAAAAAAAAAGATGGTGGGGGAAATTAGAGAAGACCATTGCATTAATGAAACTGGGAAGGTTTTGAACCATAGTTGAAGAGTTACTAAAAAGTAACATATAGTCTACTTATCTAATTATTAATAAATAATCTACAAATATACTAGAGCTGAACAACTGGATAAAAGACTCCAGAATTAAAGAGGAGGTCAAGAAAAACTCTTCATCTTGTGTTTTTATGCATCTAATGGGTATTTGTAAAAATAATTACACAATAGTAGGATATCTTTTATCTTCTTTCTTGACTTTTGTCTTATTTACAAGTAGGTTACTATACAAGTATATATATCACATACTAAATTTTGTTTAAGAAGAAAAATATAAAAAGAAAATATACATGTATCCACTTACTTTTACAAAAGAAATACAGTAGACTTAACCCAAATAACTTACATCTACAAGGCAATGGTGAAGAGGAAAAGTTAAAATATTATATATCCTCCTGCTCCTTCTGCCTCTGTCACTCAGCTTGCTCCTTGCAAAGTCTTGATCACATACATCACGTAGTCTCAGAAAGTGGGGACTTACAATGCTAGGAACTGGAGCTTATCTCGCTCACCCTTATCCTGCTCTTTGCAACTGCCCAGCCCCTGCAAAGCTGCTTAATCATGCCTGTCCATCTAAAGGTCAGGCATCCCCCTCCCCATCTTGACTGCTGTTCCCGTACTTGTGAAACCCCTTAATTTAAACCAGCCTATTAGCAACTAGTGTTGCCCACTATAGTCTGTCTATAAAAACCCTGTAACCCCTTTGTTCAGGATTCAGAGCTTAGAGTGTTACTCCTCTGGGCCTGCTGGCATAATAAACCTGAGTTCTCCAACTCTCTAAGTGTGGTGATTGGTTTCTCAATTACTAGTTTCTGCAACAATGGTAGGACAGCAAGTTAGAATGGTAGAGTAGGTAACACTTCTCTGAGTCCAATTTTTTGTACAGTTTGGGCTTTTGGAAGTTTGTTAATGTTCCAAGTCTTCAAAAGTGAAAAATCAGGAAGGAAAGGAAGAAGAAAACCGATAACTAGCTCCAACCAGAAACAAATAATCTCAAGAAGAGCACAGTCACACTTAAAGGAAAAAAACAAAGAACTAATGCAAATATTTTAATATAATTATACACTTACCATTGGAGAAGGCAATGGCAACCCACTCCAGTACTCTTGCCTGGGAAATCCCATGGACAGAGAGCCTGGTAGGCTACAGTCCATGGGGTCATGAAGAGTCGGACATGACTGAGCGACTTCACTTTCACTTTTCACTTTCATGAATTGGAGAAGGAAATGGCAACCCACTCCAATGTTCTTGCCTGGAGAATCCCAGGGACGGGAGCCTGATGGGCTGCCATCTATGGGGTCTCATGGGTCGCACAGAGTTGGACATGACTGACATGACTTAGCAGCAGCAGCATACACTTACCAAGATATAATTTACATTCAATTTACGTTTTAAGTATCTACACCTATCTTTTGAAGAGTACCGTGATTTTCCTCAATCTGGAGGGGAAAACTGCAAATGATTTCTTAAACTCTTGGGTTTAACAACTCTAAAAGTAATTTGTGTGCATTGCTGCTACTGCTGCTGCTGCTGCTGCTGCTGCTAAGTCACTTCAGTCGTGTCCGACTCTGTGCGACCCCACAGATGGCAGCTCACCAGGCTCCCCCGTCCCTGGGATTCTCCAGACAAGAACACTGGAGTGGGTTGCCATTTTCTTCTCCAATGCATGAAAGTGAAAAGAGAAAGGGAAGTCGCTCAGTCGTGTCTGACTCTTAGCAACCCCATGGACTACAGCCTACCAGGCTCCTCCGTCCATGGGATTTTCCAGGCAAGAGTACTGCAGGGCTGAATAAACCAGTAAATGTGATATTGGTGATAAAAGGGAATATGGAATGAGGGGAGGGAAGAAGAAACTTTCTGGGTTAGACTGGAATTGGAAATATCAGTAGAAACATATAATTTCCATTGAAAGTCCAAGAAGCAATGTCACTTTGGGAATAATGCTGCTGCTGCTGCTAAGTTGCTTCAGTCATGTCTGACTCTGTATGACCCCATAGATGGCAGCCCACCAGGCTCCCCTGTCCCTGGGATTCTCCAGGCAAGAACACTGGAATGGGTTGCCATTTCCTTCTCTAATTCATGAAAGTGAAAAGTGAAAGTGAAGTCATTCAGTCGTGTCTGACTCTTTGAGGCCCCATGGACTGCAGCCCACCAGGCTCCTCTGTCCATGGGATTTTCCAGGCAAGAGTACTGGAGTGGGGTGCCATTGCCTTCTCTGTGGGAATAATGAGCATGCTTAAAATCTAGATGTTGGTTTCTGAATGTCATTCCCTACTAAAAGTACTAGGGCTAATTGAATACATGGATAAGTCCAGGTCTAGGGCAGGGATAGTATAAGATAAGCCTGAAACATTGTTGAAGAAGTGCTTTTTTTAAAAAAAGAGAGAGAGAAAAGAAGCATTTTTAAAGAAAATAGGAGCCAGCTTAAAGGGGATCCCATTGTATGCATCTGGAATAATTTCAGCATCCAAAATTAAGAAGCGTAATGTAATACAACACAGTGAATAAAATGGGAATCCATGAATGCATAATTATAAATAATAGGTAAACAAACAATTAAATAAATGGAGAAGAAAGGATGGTTCTTCCTAATTGATGCCAAACTGGTCACTATGGAGAAAACAGTGAATTTGGGAAAACATTATTTGCAACCATGAGAGAACAAATTCTTTTAGACAATAATTATCAATGGATACTAAATCTAGAGGAAAAGTTTGAAAAACAGAATATTTGCATAATCTCCAACTGTTTCCTCACAGAATGCTTATTAGTCTCAAGGGGGAAAACAGTTACTGTACAGTGGAAAAAATGGACAACACTTTGACTTGGTGATCAAAATTAACATCACTAATGAGTGGCAGATGGACACGGTGACTTCAGATATGACACCCTAAGAAGGACACGTCACTTATGCAGTATGCCAACTGGGTATATATTACTTAAAGGAGATAAAAGGAAAGTGCAGATGTGCCAACTAAATGCAATAAATAACCATGAACTGTTAGATCTTATAAAGAGGAATAAAAGAAAAGCTAAAAGGCCATAACTGGGTGATTTAATAAAACTGAAATATATAGGCTATTGATTAGATAAGCATTGCATTGTTAAATTTTGTGAGTTTGAGATACATATGTATCCACAGAATGCATATATAATATATACGCCAACATTAAGGTAGTTAATGTAATGAGAGAGAAAATGGTGGCAAAGTAATACAAATCATTAAAACTAGGAAAGGGTATACCAAAGTTCTCTATATTTTGTAAACTTTTTTAAGTTTGAAATTAATTTTTAAAAATTGTTTTAAGAATAACAGGGCTAAATTTCTAAGGAATGAGCCCCTAAATTCTTGGCGATGGCAAGGTAGGCAGGGGGATTTTGGTTTGGGTTTTGGTTTTTCATTACCTTAAAGATCTCTTTTTAAGTAAATCCCTTTAAAACTGCTCTTTTCACATCAGATCAGCGGCCTTTGCGGCTGCTGTGTTTGAGTCCCTTTTACGTTGTAGCGTCATGTCCTGGTGGTAGTGTGCGCACTTACACATCTGCTTTCCTTGCATCGTTATAATCCAAAGGATCCCCTAGAACAGCACATGTGGGTGAGTGCACAAACGCCTCACAGGCTTGGGTGGGTTCCCAGGTCACTCCTTCCTCCAGGGACCCTTTTCTCTTTCAGTTCCGAATCCAATTTTTCACTCAAGGTAAGCCGCCAGATGGCTCTCTGTCTCCAGGGGGCGGCCATGTAATAGGAACTGAACTTCTTCTATAGCTGTTGCAGATTAACAGTCTTGACTGGCCCAGTTACACATTGCCTCACATTTGTAATACCGCCAGCTAAGAGAACTTTAAGGACATCATTTAATTTACTCTCTGAGGACTTTGAGAGGTAGATGAAGGGTATCCTTCTATAGAAAAAACCAATGCTTGGCTCTAACATTACTCATAGGCCCAAGAAACTTCTCTTCAGAAAAGAAACAGTTCACCTGTTTGACAGCAGTTTTGTTTTGAAAAATCCTTTAAAGTCATAAAATAAAATAGTAATTAAAAGAAAACAGAAGTATTTTTATTATTATGCATCCATCTCATGTTACCACTGATGGAATACCTCATAGCTTCTATTAGAGATTTTGTAAGTACTTATGACTTCTATGCCATATGAGTGTGTGCACGTGTGCAGGAGAATGTTTTTATGTTTTAACTCCCCTGTTCATGATTTTAATGTGATTACTCTTTGAGAAATATGATGAAATTATGGAGTATATCATTTTTTTTTGATTTTTCAAAGGTTAGATGTTTTCAAATGCTATATCATCATAGAGCTCAGAAGAGCTTGAGAAATTCACACACAGAATCCATTTCCTTCTAGTAGCATGCTTTTTTCATGAAGATTATATTCTTCCTTATTATTCTAGATACCAAAGAAACAGTGGGAATACAGTATAGAAAGGGAGTCATCACCAATATCAATTAATACACAGTATTAAGCATTATTAACTCAAAATTTTTGATTCTTCACTTTGTTCTTAACTTATTAATAGTGTTGATTTTTCTCTGTGCCCTCTTTGACATCACTTTCTTCTTTCTCCTTTTCTTCAGCTTGATTCAGCTGCCACGCACTTTTTTTTTCCTCAAACCTTTGAAGTGTTGTTCAAACCTCTATATATTTTTCTCTGTATCTGCCTTGCCTCCTTCAGACTAAAGGATGAATCTTTGAATCAGAGAAGCAAATGGCAACCCACTCCAGTATTCTTGCCTGGAAAATACCATGGACAAAGGAGCCTGTTGGGCTACAGTCCTTGGGGTCGCAAAGAGTCGGGCATGACTGAGCACACACACACTCTAAGGTCTGGTGTTTCTTCCTTAATTAGCAGTTACTAAATACAACAAGAATGCTGTAATATTGGAGGAACTTCAAGACTTTTATTTCCAAAGTTGTTAAGAGTAGTTATTTTAACAGGGCTTTAACACTGTCATCCTTAAATATTTTTTCCCTGTACATTATGTAGTGAATTCACTTTTTATTTTGTGGACCCCAGTTTTTACATTGAAGTTTATTAAAGGAGCAATTATGAGACATTGTTGGTACTCAAAGGCAATCTCCTTTTAATGCAGCACACTGCTATAATTGAATGCTAAAGCTCGGGCTCTGGATGATGGCAAAAACAGCTAGAGAGGCAAAAACAGCTAATACAATTTCCCACTTACTCTCTTCCACGTAACGTAACATTGCATATGGTCAACCTCATGCTGCAGTAATTCAGGCAAGTTATTGATCTTTCAGTGCTAGAAGTTGAAGTAGTTGTGTCAACCAGTTTGTTACTTCATTTGACAAATATATATTGAGCACTTAAATTACGAAGCATTGCTTTAGACGTAGGGGATACAGTGGTCAATGAAACACTACTCTCAAGAAGTGTAAATCCCAAAGGAAAAGACAAATAATACAGTGGTGAACAGACAATGAACAGTGTAGCTTCAGGTAGTAATAAATGTTTTGAGGATAACAGCAAAACCAAGGGGAAGTGTGATACAGTGAGTGAAACAGTGAGAGAGACACTGAAAAGGTTCATGTGAGACAGTGGGGAATAGTTAGATCATGCATTCAAGGAAGGCCTCTCAGATAAAATATTATTTGAATTGAGTTTTGGATAATAACAGGAAGATGCCCAAGCCAAGACATTTGTATACACAAATGTGTGTGCTGGTCTGGGGGCTCCTTTGGATTATAACAATTCATGAGTCGCAGATGCAGAAATGCATGCACTACCCCTGCAGAGTATAGATACAAAAGTCCTGAAGAGATTGGTTCGTGTGAAGAGCAGAAGGAAGACCAGGGTACAATGGCAGCAGTGAAAGAGAGGTATGAGCTATGTCAGAAAATTTACAGAGCCAGTGTGTGTTGGAATGATAGGCTGAGACGAGGACTTCTTCCACCACTGGCAATTTCATGCTTATTTTGCATCTATGACAGGAAGAGACATTGGAAGACGGGAAGTAATTGTATGCAGGGACGAAGCAAGCTGAGTTACAGATCCTAGAGAATAGTTGTGTCATTTAGCCTTAGCGCAAACTGAACTTTTGCTCAAGCCCTTTAGCTAAAAGGTCTAGAGCAAATAAATGGGGAATTGTGAGATCATTTAGGGGAGGGGTGGGCTGTGGTTCAAGATGTTGTATCACCATTTCCAGCTCCAGATGGCATTGGAGTAGGTCAGGGTCCAACAACCTACCCCAAGAAGTGTGTGCTAATAGCTGGTAGACTCCAGTTTTACTAAGAGACCAGGAAACAGATTTACTCTCCATTTCTTAATCAGCACAGAATGAACTTACCTTTTTTTTTCTTTAATTTATTCAATCTTTTTTTTTCTTCCCCTTTTTAAAAATATTTAATTGGCTGCAGTGGGTCTTAGCTATGGCACACAGGATCTTTGATCTTTGTTGTGGTGTAGATATAAGCATCTGAATGCAGAGTTCCAAAGAATAGCAAGAAGAGATAAGAAAGCCTTTTTCAGTGATCAATGCAAATAAATAGAGGAAAACAACAGAATGGGAAAGACTAGAGATCTCTTCAAGAAAATTAGAGATACCAAGGGAAAACTTCATTCAGAGATAGGCTCAATAAAGGACAGAAATGGTATGGACCTAACAGAAGCAGAAGATATTAAGAAGAGGTGGCAAGAATACACAGAAGAACTGTACTAAAAAGATCTTCACGACCCAGATAATCATGATGATGTGATCACTAATCTAGAGCCAGACATCTTGGAATGTGAAGTCAAGTGGGCCTTAGAAAGCATCACTACGAACAAAGCTAGTGGAGGTGATGGAATTCCAGTTGAGCTGTTTCAAATCCTGAAAGATGATGCTGTGAAAGTGCTGCACTCAATATGCCAGCAAATTTGGAAAACTCAGCAGTGGCCACAGGACTGGAAAAGGTCAGTTTTCATTCCAATTCCAAAGAAAGGCAATGCAAAAGAATGCTCCAATTACCGCACAATTGCACTCATCTCACATGCTAGTAAAGTAATGCTCAAAATCCTCCAAGCCAGGCTTCAGCAATACGTGAACCGTGAACTCCCTGATGTTCAAGCTGGCTTTAGAAAAGGCAGAGGAACCAGAGATCAAATTGCCAACATCCGCTGGATCATGGAAAAAGCAAGAGAGTTCCAGAAAAACATCTACTTCTGCTTTATCGACTATGCCAAAGCCTTTGACTGTGTGGATCACAATAAACTGTGGAAAATTCTGAAAGAGATGGGAATACCAGACCACCTAACCTGCCTCTTGAGAAATCTGTATGCAGGTCAGGAAGCAACAGTTAGGACTGGACATGGAACAACAGACTGGTTCCAAATAGGAAAAGGAGTGCGTCAAGGCTGTATATTGTCACC
>SJYT01054259.1:0-29817 GCA_006410635.1 Cephalophus harveyi
TCTATTGGATGGCTAATTAGGCACGTAGAACTTTTTAACATGTCCAAAACCATACCTGGATTTCCTCCCCAAACTTTTGTCTTTTAGTCTCCACTCTGGTCCAAGTCACTTTCATTTCTTTCCTGTGTCTTTCTTGGTTTCCCTACTCCAAGCCTTGCCTTTTTCAATGTGCTCTCAACATTGTAGCACAGAACACTCTAACTTCGCTTTTTCTTTTTTTTAAGGGAAAAATCCAAGACTCTTTACCATGATCTTACATGATTGTCCCCGTGTTGCCTTCTGACTTCATCTACTGCACCTCTTGCATATTCTATTCCAGTCACACTGACATTCTTGGTTTTCTTTGAACATTTTCCTTGAACATTCTCACCTCAGGGACTTTGTATACTTTGTTCTTTTTCCCTCTACCATGCATGGTTTTTTTAGCTGCATGGTTTGTTTCCTCTCTGCTTACTCAAGTGTCACATCACTATCTCTACGGAATTCCTTTTTTGACTACTTCACTTACAGTTGGCAGTCCTGTCCCCCAACATATCATCTTGCTTTCCCTGCTTTGTTTTATCCATAATTCTTACCACCATCTAACATGCTGATATACTATACACTTTGTTTTGTTTGTATATCTCTGTGTTAGAATGCAAGCTCCATGAGGGCTGATATTTTTGTCTGTTTTGTCTAGGGCTGAGAAAATGTCTGCTTTATTATTAGTTGTAGATGCTCAATAGATACTTGAATTATTGATTATAAGTTTTTTAGTTTTATTTTTATTGAAATTGCAATGTTATAACATTGAATATTTAATTCCTAATTTAAAAAACCTCTTTTAAAACTTGGGTGTTTATTGTAGTTGAAAGAAAGAAATCTTTTGTAGGGAAAATCAATATTTACTTATGTAAGACATTACAGGTACTTAGAAACAGTATATCATTATAAATGTTTTCTGTTGGCACAGCATTATGTGTACCTGTTGCATACAAGATGTTTAGGCTGCCTAAAGGGACAGTACTCCTTAGGCAGGGTCTGGCTGTCCCCTCAGTTTATGCTAGCAGCATTGGAAGGATGTGATAAGTTAAATTTCAGGGATCAGAGAGAAACAGCGGGAGATACTCAGGAATCAGAGAGAAGCAGCGGGAAATACTAAGAATTCCTGGTATGAAGCTGTAGGCAGTTGGTGTTCTGCCCTCATTTAGGCTGCCAGCTTGGGGCCAGCAGTGCTGGACCTGTTGGTGTTCATAGCTCCAGAGAAGACACTATCATTCTTTGGCCAAGTCTGTTTCTGTTATTTATCAGTCAATATGATCTAGCATTTACATTTTTAGGTTTGCTTTGTTAGGTAGCGTTCCTTATCAACAGTATATTCTAAACTCTTTCTGTGGGGAGGGGGATTTTGGACATATTTCTCTATGCATTTGATTTTGACCTTCATCTCAGATATAGGACATGTAGAAATATGAAGCCCTTTAGCTCAGGGGTCCCCAGTCTCTTGGATCTAATACCTGGTAAGAGGTGGAGCTGATGTAATAATAATAAGTGAAGTCGCTTAGTCGTGTCCGACTCTTTGTGACCCCATGGAGTGTAGCCTACCAGGCTCCTCGGTCCATGGGATTTTCCGGGCAAGAATACTGGAGTGGGTTGCCATTGCCTTCTCCAGGGGATCTTTCTGACCCAGGGATCGAACCCAGGTCTCCCGCATTGGAGGCAGACGCTTTACCGTCTGAGCTACCAGGAAAGCCCTAATAATAATAAAGTACACAGTAAATATGGGCTTCCCTGGTGGCTCAGAGGTTAAAGCGTCTGCCTCCAATGCGGGAGACCTGGGTTCGATCCCTGGGTCGGGAAGATTCCCTGGAGAAGGCAATGGCAATCTACTCCAGTATTCTTGCCTGGAATCCCACGGACAGAGAAGCCTAGTAGTTTACAGTCCACGGGGTCACAAAGAGTCGGACACGACTGAGCGACTTCACCTCACCTCACCTCACACAGTAAATACAATACACTTGAATCGTCCCAACCCCCACTCCCCCATCGTAGAAAGATTGTCTTCCACAGAATCAGTCGCTAGTGCCAAAAAAGCTGGGGACCATTGCTTTAACTCATCAACTTACTGATGTGGGAAGCAGCCATCAGGTGGTACTGATGGAGTTGAAGGCAGAGAGATCTGTGTGGGGTTTTTTTTTTTCTTAAGGAAGATACCTATTTTTTTTTCCTTAGAGAGATTGATCTATAAATAATCACAAGCTGAATTATTATAATGTAAGGCTTATGAATTTACCAGGGTTTTAGACAATTCAAAGAAAAATGCTTGAGTATTCATTGGTAAGGGGTGATTTGAATGGAATGTCACCGTATTTTCTGTCAAGTATTTCGTCTGTCCTAAATGAATTATAGGCCATTTAAGTTTTCACTTCAGGTTTCAGAGTTTTGTTATATAGCTTTTAAATGTGTACAGAGGAAGTCTCATGTTCCAGTCGGCCATGGGAAACAGACAGAATTAGGGTGGGGGCATGAAAACTTGGTTTTGTGAAAGGGTGTGTGTGTGCTCAGTAGTGTCTGACTCTTTGCCACCCCATGGACTGTAGCATGCCAGGCTCCTCTGTCTGTGGAATTTTCTAGGCAAGAATACTGGAGCGGGTTGCCATTGTCTACTCCAGGGGATCGTCTTGACCCCGGGATTGAACCCACGTGTTTCTTGGATCCACTGCATTGGGGATTGGATTCTTTACTGCTGGGCCACCTGGGAAGCCCTGGGGAAGGGTATCTATGCTAATTTGATCAATTGAAATTAGTTGCTTGTTTAAGTACGTAAAGTGTACTTTTTATAGAATGATGATAGAAATATTCTATTCTGTACTAGTTAATTTGTGCTTTCTTGGGGAAGATGGAAGTGCTCCTGGAAAAGAATTATTTCACAGTTTCAGGCACATTTTTTTGGGGGGCATACACTTTTTTCCAGTTTTAGAATGGTTTAGTGCTGCATATTCTGCAGTTGAGAGAAAGGAAACATTGATTTTGTGTGTATGTGGCAAAGAGATCAAGGAAATTAACAGATGTTTGACAGTAATACTTTGAAAGATTGTTATTGAGAGATTGCTGGGAAATGCAGAAACTAAAAGACAACATTTATATGTTCTGCAGTGCAGTTTTCCTCTGTCTGTACTTAAGACAACATGTGTTAGCGTCTGTAGATATAGTTTGATAAATTTTTCAGTCCTCTAAAGATCAATGCAGAGTACATCATGTGAAATGCTGGACTGGATGAAGCAGAAGCTGGAATCAAGATTGACGGGAGAAATATCAATAACCTCATATATGCAGATGACACCACCCTTATGGCAGAAGGCGAAGAGGAACTAAAGAGCCTCTTGGTGAAAGAGGAGAGGAAAAAAGTTGGTTTAAAACTCAGCTTTCAAAAAACGAAGATCATGGCATCCGGTCCCATCACTTCATGGCAAATAGATGGGGAAACATGGAAACAGTGACAGACTTTATTTTCTTGGGCTCCAAAGTCACTGTAGATGGTGACTGCATCCATGAAATTAAAAGATGCTTGCTCCTTGGAAGAAAAGCTATGACCAACTTAGACAGCATATTAAAAAGCAGAGACATTACTTTGCCAACAAAGGTCAGTATAGTCAAAACTGTGGTTTCTTCAGTAGTCATGTATGGATGTGAGAGTTGAACTATAAAGAAACCTGAGCGCTGAATAATTGATGCTTTTGAACTGTGGTGTTGGAGAAGACTCTTGGACTGCAAGGAGATCCAACCATCAGTCCCTTGGACTGCAAGGAGCCTAAAGGAAATCAGTCCTGAATATTCATTGGAAGGACTGGTGCTGAAGCTGAGCTCCAGTACTTTGGCCACCTGATGTGAAGAACTGATTCATTGGAAAAGACCCTGATGTTGGGAATCATTGAAAGCAAGAGAAGGGGACGACAGAGGATGAGATGGTTGAATGGCATCACTGACTCAATGGACATGAGTTTGAGTAGGCTCTGGGAGTTGGTGATGGACAGGGAGGCCTGACATGCTGCAGTCCATGGGGTCGCAAAGAATCGGACATAACTTAGCGACTGAACTGGAAGATCTAAGCAGATAATTTCAGTTTTAAATCAATGTAATCAGTATCAGCATGTAGTCTCCCTCTTCTTTCTCCTTAGGGAATATATGGATCAGAAAGCTGATTTTTGCTTTTCTTTTAGTGGTTACCTTAAAGATTAAAATATGCACTCTTGACTTCTCAAAATGTAATGTTACTTTGTATTGTCTACCTTATTCTATGACATTGGCAAGATCGTTTTATAATTATTACATTCTTCAACTTATTGTTGTATATTTCAATTCTTTATTTTTATTCTCTATACATTTATTTGACAGTTGAAATAGCACAAAATATTTTCTTCCTGTTGTTTAAACTTTTAATAAGCAGAGGAAAAAAAATAGTTTTATACTGTCTGTCCTAATTATTATGTGTTGTTCCAGCCATCCAGTGTGGGCTTCCCAAGGGGCTCAGTGGTAAAGAATCCACCTGCTAATGCAGGAGATGCAAGATACACCGGTTTTATCCCTGGGTCGGGAAGATCCCCTAGAGGAGGAAATGGCAACCCACTCTGGTGTTCTTGCCTGGAAAATGCCATGGACAGAGGAGCCTGGAGGGCTACAGGCTGTGGGGTCACAAAGAGTTGGACACGACTGAGCGCACACCACCTCCTTTGGCAAACCACTCAGTGTAAAGCCACCAAGCTCTTCTGTACGCTTCTCCACAAGTCCTTTAGCTTCAGTTTCTTTTTTTTACTTTTGTGTTGGATTTCTCTATCGACTTTAGCTTTCTGCAATATACAGGGAACCATGAGACAGAGTGTTTCTTAGGTCCAAATGAGAAAATAGATCTACTGTTTATTAACATCAGCAAGATATTCCTAATGAATGATGGCCTTGTAAGTAACTGACATCTAGGTAGGGACAAAAGAGATATAAGAAGGATGGCAGGGCTTATTAAAATTGTAATTGGGCCCTCTCCAGATTCTTGGTCAGTAATACCTTAGAAATATGAATATTGCTCCCACAAGATTCTTAAGCTTTTTAGTGAAAGGATAGCTTGCGCACAGGGAAAAGGTGGAAAAGAGTGCCAAATTCTGGCGAACTTTCAGAGAAGTCCGGTTTTAAAGGGATTGTGAGGCAGGGGGCCGCAGTGTGCCTGATGAGCTTGTGCTCAATTCTTGGATTGGTTGGCATCAAGGTGAAGTGTCAGGTATCATCAACCTTCCGGTTTCAAATGTTCTGGTGTCTACATGCTTGCAGTCAGCAGATCTCATCTGGAGGGGGTCTACCTCCTATAAAAACAGCTTAGGAATGTGTGTCATTCTCTTACATCTTTCAGGGAACTGGGAGTTCAGTGATTCTGCTTTGTGCTAGATTTATGTGTATATATATATCAGTGGAACAGAGATAATTTTTTATTCCTGTGGGTCTCTGGGTGTTATCTCTGAGGCCCAAGCTTTCAGGTACTTTTGTTCTACCAAGTCTGTCAAGGCTACTTGCTCAAGGCCATTTTCTTGGTTCTTCTCTAAAATGGTATTCTTGTCTTCCTGTTTCAAAATCATTGTTCATCTTTCACTCAACGTGATTACTTTAAGATTCATGCATGTTGCTGGATGTATCAACAGATTATTATGTTTTGTGAATATACTGCAGTTTGTTGATTTGCCTGTTGATGGACATTAGACTTGTTTCCACTTCTGGCTAATATAAATAAAACTTTTTACAAAATTTGTGTTATTCTGTGGCCTTATGCTTTATTTTCTCTTGGTAGATACCTAAGACCAGAATTGCTAAGAGTAAGTGTATAGTTAGCTTCTTAAGATGCTGCCTGTGACTTGTCTTCATTCTCTCAGTGCCTTGAAGGAGCATAAGTACTTAAATTTGATGAAGTTCACCCTATCAGTTTTGTTTTTTTTAATAGATTGTGTTTTTGATTTGTATATAAAGACAATTTTTCATAGCCCAAGGTTACAATATCCAATTGTTCCACCACTATTTGTTTAAAAAAACTGTCCTTTCTCCATTAGATTGCCTTTGTATCTTTGGTGAGAATCAGTGTATGTGTGGGTCTATTTCTGGATTATCCTGCTCCATTGATACATGTATCTACACCAGAACCACATTGCTTTGATTACTGTTAATCTGAAATTAGGCACTCTGAGTCTTCTACTTTTGTTCTTTTTCAATATCATGTTGGCTGCTTAATTTTTAAAACATTTAAAAATTTACTAAAACAATGTATTGGAATATAGTGGATTTACAATGTTGTGCTAGTTTCAGATGTACAGCAAAATAAATCATTTATATATTACATGTATCTTTTTTTCAGATTCTTTTCCCTTATAGGTAATTGCAAAGTATTGAGTAGAGTTCCCTGGGCTATACAGAAGGTCCTTAATTAGTTATCTATTTTATATATAGTAGTGTGTATATTATCAATCTCAGTCTCCCAATTTATTCCTTCTCTCCACCCACTCCACTTCCCCCCCACTGCTGCTGCTGCTAAGTCGCTTCAGTCGTGTCCAACTCTGTGTGACCCCATAGACCCCCACCAGCTCCCCTGTCCCTGGGATTCTCCAGGCAAGAACACTGGAGTGGGTTGCCATTTCCTTCTCCAATGCATGAAAGTAAAAAGTGAAAGTGAAGTCGTTCAGTCGTGTCTGACTCTCAGCGACCCCATGGACTGCAGCCCACCAGGCTCTTCCGTCCATGGGATTTTCCAGGCAAGAGTGCTGGAGTGGGGTGCCATTGCCTTCTCCGCCACTTTCCCCTGCCCCTGGTAAATATATGTTTGTTTTCTACATCTGTTACTCTATTTCTGTTTTGTAAATAAGTTCCTTTCAACCTTTTTTGTTTCTAAATTCTACATATAAATGGTATGATATGATATTTATCTTTTTGTGGTCTGACTTACTTTACTCAGTATGATAATCTCTGGGTTGATCAGTGTTGCTGCAAATGGCCTTTTTTTTTATGGCTGAGTAATATTCCATTGTATGTAACTATCACATCTTCTTTATCCATGCCTTTGTCAGTGGACATTTAGGTTGCTTCCATGTCTTGGCTATTGTAAACAGTGCTGCAGTGAACACTGGGGTGTATGTATCTTTTCAAATTGTAGTTTTCTCTGGATATATGCCCAAGAGTGGGATTGCTGGATCATATTATAGTTCTGTATTTTTTGAAGGAACCTTCATACTGTTCTCCATAATGGTTGTACCAATGTGCATTCCCACCCACAGTGTAGGAAGGTTCCTTTTTCTCCACACCCTCTCTGGCATTTATTGTTTGTAGATTTGGTGATGATGGTTATTATGATTGGTATGAAATGTTATCTCATTGTAGTTTTGATTTGCATTTCTCTAATAAGTGATGTTAAGCATATTTTCATGTGCTTTTTGCTATCTGTATGTGTTTGGAGAAATGTCTATTTAGATCTTCCACCTATTGTTTGATTGGGTTGTTTCTTTTTTTTGATATTGAGCTTGCATAAGCTATATGCTTTGTAAATTACTCCCTTCTTGGTCACTTGGTTTGCAAATACTTCATCTCACATGTCTTGTGGAATCTTAGTTCCCTAACCAGGGCTTGAACCTACACCTTTGGCTGTCTTTTGGTTTATGATTTCCTTTGCTGGGCAAAAGTTATTAAGTTTAATTATGTCCAATTTGTTTATTTTTGTTTTTATTTTCATTACTCTAGGAGATGAATCAAAAAAGATACTTATGTGATTTATGTCAGAAAGTGTTCTGCCTTTGTTTTCCTCTAAGAGTTTTATAGCATCCAGCCTTACATTTAGATCGTTACTCCATTTCAAGTTTATTTTTGTGTATGGTGTTCATTAGATCAAACCAGTCAGGCCTAAAGGAAATCAACCCTGAATACTCAGTGGAAGGACTGATGGTGAAACTGAAGTTCCAGTGCTTTGGCCACCTGATGCGAAGCGCCAACTCACTGGAAAAGATCCTAATGCTGGGAAAATTGAAGGCAAAAGGAGAAGAGGGCAGCAGAGGATAAGATGGTTAGATAGCATCACTGACTCAGTGGACATGGACATGAACTTGAGAAGAATCCCAGAGCTAGCGAAGGACAGGGAAGCCTGGTACGCCGCAGTCCATGGAGTCGCAAAGAATTGGACATAGCTTAGCGACTGAACAACAACAAATGGTGTTAGTGTGCTAATTTCATTTCTTTTCCTGAAAATGGATTTTTACCCTGAAATTTCAGCACATCTTTTTTATGTGTTTATTTTTATTTATAATTTATTGATTTGGCTGTGCCGAGTCATAGTGGTGGCATGTGGGATCTAGTTCCCTGTCCAGGGATTGAACCTGGGCCCCTGCATTGGGAGCACAGAGTCTTAACTGCTGGAATGGGAGGTCCCTAATTTCATTCTTTTGTATGCAGCAGTCCAGTTTTCCTATTACCGTTTATTGAAAAGACTGTCTTTTCTCCCGTGTATATTTTTGCCTCCTTTGTCATAGATTAGATGACCATAGAGTATAGGTTTATCTCTGGACTTTCTATCCTGTCCCATGGATCTATATTTCTGTTTTTGTGCCAGTTCCATACTGTGAGTCAGGGAACCTGATTTCCTCCAGCTCTGTTTTTCTTTCTCAAGATTGCTTTGGCTATTCAGGGTCTTCTATGTTTCCATACAAATTGTAAAACTTTTTTGTTATAATTCTGTGAAGGATGCCATTGGTAATTTAATAAGTGTTGCATTGAATCTGTAGATTGCTTTGAATTGTATAGTCATTTTGACTATATTCTTTCAATCCAAAAACATAGTATATGTCTCCATCTGTTTGTGCCATCTTTGATTACTTTCATCAGCATTTTATGGTTTTCTGAGTACAGGTCTTTTGCCTCATTAGGTAGGTTTATTTGTCAGTGTTTTATTCTTTTTGATGCAACAGTAAATGGAATCATTTCCTTAATTTCTCTGATTTTTTGTTGTTAGTATATAGGAATGTAAGAAATTTCTGTGTGTTAATTTTGTATCCTGCAACTTTACCACATTGATTGAGCTCTAGTAGTTTTCTGGTAGCATCTTTAGGATTGTCTCTGTGTAGTATCATGTCATTTGCAAACAATGATAGTTTTACTTCTTCTTTTTCAATTAGATTTCCTTTTATTTCTTTTTCTCAGAAAGCTGTAGCTCGAACTTTGGAAACCATGTGAGTTAAAGTGGTGAGAGTAGAGATCCTTTTCTTGTTCCTGATCTTAGAAAAAATGATGTTAACTATGGGTTTGTTGTATATGGCCTTTTATTATGTTGAGATAGTTTCCTTCTATGCCCACCTTCTGGAGAGTTTTTTTTGTTGTTGTCATAAATGGGTGCTGAATTTTGTCAGAAGTTTTTTCGGCATCTATTGAGATGATCATGTTTTTATTCTTCAGTTTGTTAATGTGTTGTATCATACTGGCTTGCATATGTTTGCATCCCTGGGATAAATCTGACTTGATCATGATGTATGATCCTTTTAATGTGTTGTTGGATTGAGTTTGCTAGTATTTTGAGGATTTTTGCATCTTGTTTATCAGTGATACTGGCCTGTAATTTTTTTTTTTTTTTGGTGATATGTTGTCTCGTTTTGGTTTCAGGGTAATAGTGAAATGAACTTCCTTCCCCTGCAGTTTTTGGAAGTTTCAGGAGGATAGATGTTCACTCTTTTCTAAATGTTTGATAGAATTTGCCTGTGAAACCATCTGGTCCTGGACATTTTTTTGTTTTTGGAAGTTTTTAAATCAGTTTCAATTTCAGTACCTGTGGTTGGGCTGTTCATATTTTCTATTTCTTCCTGGTTCAGCCTTGAAAGTTTGTACCTTTCTAAGAATTTTTGCATTTCTTCCAGATAGTCCATTTTATCAGCATATAATTTCTTGTAGTAGTTTCTTATGATCCTTTGTAATTCTGTGCTATCAGTTGTAACTTCTTTTTCATTTCTAATTTTATTGATTTGAGCTTTCCTCCCACCCCCTTTTTTATGATGAGTCTAGCTAAAGGCTTATCAACTTTATCTTTTCAAAGAACCAGCTTTTACTGTCAATGATCTTTTCTATTACTTTCTTCATCTCTAATTCATTTATTTCTGCTCTGATCTTTATGACTTCTTTCCTTCTACCAACTTTGGGTTTTGTTTGTTCTTTCTCTCGTCGCCTTAGGTATAAGGTTAGGGTTTTTTAAAAAAATAATTGTATTTATTTATTTTTGGTTGCATTGGGTCTTCATTGCTGCATGTGGGCTTTCTCTATTTGTGGCAAGCAGGGACTGTTCTTCATTGTGATACATGGGCTTCAGTAGTTGGAGCATGTTTCTCAATAGTTGTGGCTTGTGGGTTCTAGAGTATAGGCTCAGTAATTGTGGTGCATGGACTTGGTTGCTCTGCAGCATGTGGTATCTTCCTGGACCAGGGTGCTCTGCAACATGTGGTATCTTCCTGGACCAGGGATCAAACCTGTGTCCCCTGCATTGGCAAGTGGATTGTTATCCAGTGTACCACCAGGGAAGTCCCTGTTTGTTTATTTTTGGTTGCACTTGGTCTTCCTTGCTGCAGGTGGGCTTTCTCTAGGTATGGCAAGCGGGGGCTACCCTTCTTTATGGAGCACGGGCTTCTCGTGTGGTGGCCTCTCTGGTTGTGGAGCACAGGCTCTAGGCACATGGGCTTCAGTAGTTGCAGCAAGTGGGCTCAGTAGTTGTGACTCGCAGGCCCTACGCGCTCAGTAGTTGTGGTGCACAGGCTTAGTTTCTCCACAGCATGTGGAATCTTCCCAGACTAAGGATCAAACCCATGTCCCCTGCATTGGCAGGCAGGTTCTCATCCACTGTACCACCAGGAAAGTCCAGGTTAGGTTGTTTGAGATTTTTGTTTCTTGAGGTGAGGTGAGATTGATTTGCTACAGTACAATCTATTGTATTTGTGTGTTTTACAATTGTTGTTGTTGTTGCTGCTTTACCTGTAATTGATAAAATGTTGTGGTCGGAAAAGATGCTTCATATGATTTCAGTTTTCTTAAATTTACTGAGGCTTAATTTATGGTCCAAGATGTGATCAATGCTAGAGAATGTTCCATATGTGCTTGAAGAAAGTATATTCTGCTTTCAGATGGAATGCCCTATAAATATAAAAATATAAAGTTCATTTGGTCTAATGTATCATTTACAGCTTCTATTTCCTTATTGATTTTCTGTCTGGATGATCTATCCATTGGTATAACTGGAGTGTTCAAGTCCCCCACTATTACTGTGTTACTATTGATTTCCCTTTTTATGGCTATTAATATTTGCCTTATATATTGAGGTGCTCTTATGTTGGGTGCATATATATTTACAATTCTCAATTTTTCTTACTGGATTGATCCCTTGATCATTATGTAGTGTCCTTCCTTATCTGTGTCGGGTATTTGAGATTCTTTACATTTCCATGTGAATTTTCTAATTCTGTTGTTGATTTCTACAAAGAAAGCCTGATGAGATTTTATTGTATATGTGTTTCCATTTGGGGTGAACTGGCATCTTAACAATACTGAATGTTCTGATCCATGAATGTGATATCTCTCCATTTGTTTAGGTTTTTCCTTAATATTTTTCAACAGTGTTTAATAATTTGAGGTGCACTGATTTTCCACATGTTTCATCAGTTTTATCTCTTAAGTATTTAATATTTTTGATGGTATTGCCAATGTTTGTATTTTTTGTTTCAATTTCTCATTATTCATTGCTGGTTAATTTTTTTCCCCTCTTTTTTTATTGTGACAAATTATTTCCCTAACATAAAATTTACCATTTTGAAGTGTAGAGCTCAGTGGCTTTTAATACATTAACATTGTTTTACAACAATTCTCAACCATCCATCTGCAGACTTTTTTCATCTTCCCAACTAAAACTCTATACTGGTTAAATAGTAACTGCCCATTCCTCACTCCCTGCAGCTCCTGGCAGCCATCATTCTACTTTCTATGTCTATTGATTTGACTACTCTGGGTACCTCATATAAGTGAAGTCTTATAGTATTTATCCTTTTGTGACTGGCTTATTTTATTTAACTCTGGTTCCAAATCGGGAAAAGAGTACATCAAGGTTGTATATGGTCACCCTGCTTATTTAACGTATATGCAGAGTATATCATGTGAAATGCTGGACTGGATGAAGCACAAGCTGGAATCAAGATTGCTGGGAGAAATATCAATAACCTCAGATATGCAGATGACACCACACTTATGGCAGAAGGCAAAGAGGAACTAAAAAGCCTCTTGATGAAAGTGAAAGAGAAGAGTGAAAAAGTTGGTTTAAAACTCAATATTCAGAAAACTAAGATCCACGGCATCTGGTCCCATCACTTCATGGCAAATAGATGGGGAAACAGTGACAGACTTTATATTTTTGAGCTCCAAAATCACTGCAGATGGTGGTGACTGCAGCCATGAAATTAAAACTTGCTCCTTGGAAGAAAAGTTATGACCAACCTAGACAGCATATTAAAAAGCAGAGACATTACTTTGCCAACAAAGGTCCATCTAGTCAAAACTGTTTTTCCAGTAGTCATGTATGGGTGTGAGAGTTGGACTATAAAGAAAGCTGAGTGCTGAAGAATTTATGCTTTTGATGTGTAATGTTAGAGAAGACTCTTGAGAGTCCCTTGGGCTGCAAGGAGATCCAGTGAGTCCATCCTAAAGGTGATCAGTCCTGAATGTTCGTTGGAAGGCCTGATGTTGAAGCTGAAACTCCAATACTTTGGCCACCTGATGCGAAGAACTGAGTCATTGGAAAATACCCTGATGCTGGGAAAGATTGAAGGCAGGAGGAGAAGGGGATGACAGAGGATGAGACGGTTGGATGGCATCACCAACTCAATGGACATGAATTTGAGTAAACTCCGGGAGTTGGTGATGGACAGGGAGGCCTGGTGTGCTGCAGTCCATGGGGTCACTAAGAGTTGGACACGACTGAGTAGCTGAACTGAATATTCTATTGTATGTACAGTTGACTCTTATAGAACATGGTTTGAACTGTGTTTGTCCACTTATGTGCAGATTTTTTTCAGTAGTGAATACTTCTGAACTCCACGATCACTGTTGAATCCATGGATGCAGAGGAACCTTAGATACTGAGAGCCACCTATAAGTTATATGTGAATTTTTGAGGGTACCGATTGTTGGCATTCTTAACCCCCACATTATTCAAGGATCACCTGTGTATACCATATTTTGTTTATTCATTCACGGTTATTCATTTTAACACTGTTCATCACTAGACACTTGGGTTGTTTCCATCATTTGGTTTTTGTGAATTATGCTGCTGTTTATATAGACATACAAATATCTGTTCCAGTCCCTGCTTTCAGTTCATTTTGGTGTGTGCCCAGAAGGGGATTGTGGGATTGTATTGTGGCACTAGTGGTAAAGAACCCATCTGCCAATGCAGGAGACTTAAGGGATGTGGGTTTGATCTCTCAGTCAGGAAGGCCCCCTGGAGGGAGGGCATGGCATCCCATTCCAGTATCACCTTGAGAATCCCCATGGACAGAGGAGCCTGGCTGGCTACAGTCTATAGGGTCGCAAAGAGTCTGACTGAAGTGACTTGGCACATGCGTGGTAATTTTATGTTTCATTTTTTGAGGAACTGCCATACTCTTTTCCATAGTGTCTGTACCATTTACATTCCCACCAGCAAAGTGAAAGATTTCCAGTTTCTCTACATTCTTAGCCACACTTGTTTTCTATTTTCGTTTTGTTTTTGTTAGTAGTAGCCATCCTAATGGGTGTGAAATGGTTTCTTATTGTGGTTTTAATTTGCATTTCCCTGACGATTAGTGATATTAAGCATCTTTTCACGTGCTTATTGGCCATTTGTGTATCTCTTTTTAAAGAAATGTCTATCCAAGTCCTTTGCCCATTTTAAAATCAGACTTATGTTTTTGTTGAGTTGTAGGAGTTATTTATTCTGAGTATTGACTCCTTATCAGAAGTATTGGGTTGGCCAAAAAGTTTGTTTGGGTTTTGTTCAGGTTTTCCTGTGAGATGGTGCAGCAAAACCTGAATGAACTTTTTGGCCAGCCCTATGTTATTTGCAAATATTTTTTCTCATTTTGTGAGTTGGCATTTTATTCTAGTGTTTTTCAGTGCACAAAAGTTTGAATTCTAATAACGTCAAATTTATATATTTTTTCTTTTGTTGCTTATGCTTTTGATGTCATAACCAAGAAATGGTTGTCAAATCCAATGTCATGAAGCTTTTGCCTTATGTTTTCTTCTAAGAGTTTATAGTTTTAGCTCTTACCTTTAGAACTTTGATCCATTTAAAATTAACTTTTGTATGTAGTATAGGTAAGCATCCAACTTCATTTTTTTACATGTATACACCTAGTTTTTCCCAACATTATTTGTTGAACAGACCCTGTTCTCTTCCCATTGAATGATCTTGGCATGCTTGTTGAAAATAATTTGACTGTGGATATGCAGTATTATTTCTGCCATTAGTCTATATGTCTTTAATGCCAATACCACACTGTTTTGATTACTTTGGCTTTGTAGTCACCTTTGAAATCAGGAAATGTGAGAGCTTTAACAAGATTGATTTGGCTGTGTGGGATCTCCTGAGGGTATGAACTTTAGGATGAATCCCAGCAAATTGATTCAGTACATACATACTTTTCATTATAGGTTATTATAAGATTTTGAGTATAGTTCCCTGTGATATGCAGTAGAACCTAGTTGTGTATCTATTTTATATATAGTGGTCTGTATCTGCTAGTCTCAAACTCCCAATTTATTCCTCACCCTCTGCCCCTTTGGTAACCATTGGTTTGTTGTCTCTCTTTGAGTCTGTTCCGTTTTTAAAATAAGTCCATTTATATAATATTTTAGATTCCACCTATAAGTGATATCACACTATATTTGTCTTTTCTGATTTTGCTTCTTTTAGTGTGATAATTTCCAGGTCCATCCGTGTTGTTGTAGATGACATTATGTAATTCTTTTGTAAGTCTGTGTAGTATTTAATTGTGTGTGTGTATATATATATATATGTATCATAATCCATTCATCTGTTGATGAACATATGTTTCCATTTCTATTTCTGCAAAAAAAGTCATTGGGATTTTGATAGAGATTGCATTAAATCTGTAGACCACTTTGTATAGTATCGACATCTTAACAATATTAAGTCTTCCAGTCTGAACACAGGATATTTTCCTAGTAATTTCTGTCTTCCGTTTCCTTCAACAACTTGTATAATATTCAGTGTATAATTCTTTTGCCTTCTTGCTTTATTCCTTTTTTATTCTTTTTGATACTACTATACATGGAAATTTTTTAATTTTCTTTTTAAATTGTTCATTGTTCAATTGTATAGACATAAAATTGATTTTTTGCATTGACTTTGTATTCTGTTACTTTCTGAATTCATTTATTCTATTGGGTTTTTTTGGTGGACTCTTTAAGGTTTTCTGTGTTTTAGATCATATCATCTGCAAAGAGATAATTTTACTTCTTCCTTTCCAATTTGAATGCCTTTTATTTCTTCTTCTTGCTTAATTGCTCTGGCTAGGAGAAGGCAATGGCAACCCACTCCAGTACTCTTGCCTGGAGAATCCCATGGATGAAGGAGCATGGTAGGCTGCAGTTCATGGAGTCACTAAGAGTCGGACATGACTGAGCGACTTCACTTTCACTTTTCACTTTCATGCATTGGAGAAGGGAATGGCAACCCACTCTACTGTTCTTGCCTGGAGAATCCTAGGGACAGAGGAGCCTGTTGGGTGTTTATGGGGTCACACAGAGTCAGACACGACTGATGTGACTTAGTAGCAGCAACAGCAGCAGCAGCAGGACTTCCAGTACTATATAGAACAGAAATGGTGAATGCAGTTATCTTTGCATGGTTCCTGATCTTAGAGGAAAGGTTTTAATATTGAATATGATGTTTTCATAGATGGCTTTTGTTATGTTGAAGTAGTTTCCTTCTGTTCCTAGTTTGAGTGTTTTTATCATGAAAGGGCATTGAACTTTGTCAAATGCTTTCTCTGCACTGGTTGAGATTATTCTGTGTTTGGTCTTTTTTTCCTTTTATTTTGTTAATATAGTGTATTACATTTTTTTTTCATATGTTGAACCATTCCTGCATTCCAGGAATAATCCTAATGGTAATGGTGTATAATCCTTTTAATATGCTGCTTAGAATTTGGTTTGCTAAACTCAGTTTGTTGCATTTTTGCATCATTGTTTAAATGATGGGATATCGATTTGTGGTTCTCTTTTGCTTGTGTTGTCTGTTTTGGGTACTAGGGTAATGCTAACCTCATAGAATGTCTTAGGAGAGATACAGGTGATTCTTTTATATTGTGCAATCTTGAAAAATTCAGTCATTCTAGTTTTAAGTCACTTGACTATAGATCTCCTGCCTGGCTTAGGGTGGGGCTGAGGCAGAGAATAAATTCTGGGTATAGCTGGTGGTTACTGAGAGATGGTATGGTACCCAGAAGCTGAGTCTCCTTTTTTCCTCTGAGGGTCTCGAAGTCTGTGCAAACTTGACACTATGGATAGGAAAACATGTGCTTAGATGTGCACTTCTTCTGAAAGTAGTGTCTTAATATTGTACAGATAGATGGGGAGAGGGCTTCTCACTGAACTTTATAAAAAGTGTATTAATAATAATGATGGTGCTACTGATAATGACCTATGACAAAGCCTTTGACTGTGTGGATCACAATAAACTGTGGAAAATTTTGAAAGAGATGGGAATACCAGACCACCTAACCTGCCTCTTGAGAAACCTATATGCAGGTCAGGAAGCAACAGTTAGAACTGGACATGGAACAGCAGACTGGTTCCAAATAGTACATCATGAGAAACACTGGACTGGAAGAAACACAAGCTGGAATCAAGATTGCCGGGAGAAATATCAATAACCTCAGATATGCAGATGACACCATCCTTATGGCAGAAAGTAAAGAGGAACTAAAAAGCCTCTTGATGAAAGTGAAAGAGGAGAGTGAAAAAGTTGGCTTAAAGCTCAACATTCAGAAAACGAAGATCATGGCATCCGGTCCCATCACTTCATGGGAAATAGATGGGGAAATAGTGGCAGACTTTATTTTGGGGGGCTCCAAAATTACTGTAGATGGTGACTGCAGCCATGAAATTAGAAGACGCTTACTCCTTGGAAGAAAAGTTATGACCAACCTAGATAGCATATTCAAAAGCAGAGACATTACTTTGCCGACTAAGGTGGGTCTAGTCAAGGCTATGGTTTTCCCAGTGGTCATGTATGGATGTGAGAGTTGGACTATGAAGAAGGCTGAGCGCCGAAGAATTGATGCTTTTGAACTGTGGTGTTGGAGAAGAGTCTTGAGAGTCCCTTGGACTGCAAGGAGATCCAACCAGTCCATTCTGAAGGAGATCAACCCTGGGATTTCTTTGGAAGGACTGATGCTAAAGCTGAAACTCCAGTACTTTGGCCACCTCATGAGAAGAGTTGACTCATTGGAAAAGACTCTGATGCTGAGAGGGATTGGGGAGATGTGTATAAGAGACAGGGATGAAGGAGCTGCTTACACGGAAGCCCCCAGCCAGGGTGTCGCCCACGGGAGCACCCAGGGAGGGTCTGCCCCTGAAGCATCGCCGAACAGCTGTCTAGTGAGCTCCAGCCATCACCGCAGTCAACAAAAACAACCTCATAATAACATAATACTTATTTCCTGAATTCCTGCTCTGGGCCAATCCTGACACAACCTCTGAGGAAGCTGTCATTATCCCCATTTACAGGCGAAGAAGCTGACAGTTCAGAGTGAATGGGGTGACATGCCCCGGCTCACTCAGTCAGCCAAGATGCCCGGAGTGGGACGCAGGACTGGCTGAAGCCAAATTTTGTTCCCTGATACCAAGCTGCGGAACCCCTGTGAACCAGGTCAAAGGTGTGGCAGCCTTCTGGTTCACCTTCCATCCCAGGAGAGGGCCCACCGCCACGACCCGGACCACGACCTCTGTGCGTGACAGGGGCACGCTGGACAATGTCCAGCACACTGAGCTCTGGTCCTTGCTGCGCTGCGGAACGGCTGTACACTCTTACTCCTTCCCCTCGGCCTCAGTTTCTCCATCCGTAAAGTGGGAGTAAAAAGTCAGACTCAGGATTTTTCAACTAACTCTCAGATTGTGCAGCAGCAGGAGCTCAGAGGAGGAAAAGTGCCCTAAATGGAAACAGTGCACTGTGTTGCTCCATCCCTTAATAACCACTAATTACTTAATCCCCGCAGCAGCAGGGTGAGTTATCAGGTATTATTATCCCCAATTTACAAGCAGGAGGTTGAATGAGAGAGGGATTGGCCCCAGGCTCAGGGCAGGGATGGGATCAGTGAAAATGCTACAAATTGCTTCAGAATTGAGGGAGGGCTCAGTAGAGGGATGAGGGAGGCCTCAAAGGGGAAAAACCACATAGAAATGTACTTCTGAACCTCAGGGTGTTGAAGTCCCTTCCAGGGCATCTGAGCCAATTCTCTCTGTGCACAGATGGGTAGCTGGAGGCCCAGAGAGGGAGAGAGAGTGGCCCAAGGTCACACAGCCAGGAGCACACTATTCCATGGGTTCTCAGCTGAGGCTGCTCTGAATGGGGCTGGGGGGTGACAGATGGCTCTCAGGAGTTGGGCTCCCTCTGTGGCCCTCCCTGAATTCCTAGAGAAAGCAGTAAGCCCCCAGGGATTATGTGTGTAGTAATGGCCTGTGACAAAGGCAGTAGGATAAAGAGCCTGCTCTGTAGACTAAACAAGATGCAAGAAGCCAAGTCAAACAAAAGCTGAGGTTTTGTGTTGGCCTGGCTGGTGGGCTAGAAGCAGCCTAGCCTCTTGGGAGGCCAGGCCTTGTGTTGCCCAGTATCTCCTCTGGTGGCCTTTTCCTTTTGCCACTGTGGACTGGACAGAAGTATGTCCATGACACATGACCATCCCCGCTTATAGCACAGAAGGCACTTTTATGATATGGCCTCCAAGATGAAGAAACCGAGGGTCGGGGAGGGGAGGAAGGTCCTGTCCCAAGTCACATGGTAGGAGTTTGGAACCCAAGACCTTTAGACTCCCCGCTCCACCACAGCCTCCCAGATTCTTCCTTTAATTAGAGCTGAGTAACACGTGAACCCTGGAACAGAGGGAAATGGAATGCTCTACTTTCTATCTAAAGTAGATAACTTTCTGCCTGTTATCTCACTAGAGTCCACAGTGCAGGCTTCAGGGGCAGAGAGGCCTGGATTCAAGTCCTGCCTCCATCTCATTCTAACCCCATGGCTTTGGCAAGTTGCTTCACCACTCTGAGCCTAAGTCTGCATCAAAAACAGAACAAACAATAGTACCCCACTCATAGACTAGCTGGGATGATCAAAAGAGCAGATGGATATAAAGCATTTTCCTCTGTGCTTAGCATACAGTAGGCACCTGATTACTGGACCTACTGGATAGCCCGAGGCAGGGCCCTCAACCACTCTAAGCTTCCGTAGTCTTCTCTCTCTAATGAGACATCACTACGGTTTCTTCTAACTCCAGAGCTCAGTGGTCTCTACCACCAGCCTTTCCCAACCTAAATGAAACTGTAGATTCCAGAGTCAGCAAAGTGGGCTGAAAGGCTCTGTCACCTTCTAGGCCAGGCTGCCTGCCCCGCCCTCAGCTCCACACACCTGCTCTGGGATGTTTTGGGTGTGAGTCCCCTCAGCAGAAGTCTGTCCATCCCCACGGCTGGTGCTGAGTCAATCCTGTGCTGTTCCAAAGGTTTGTAAGTGACTGCAAATCATGAGACCAAAGGTTTGCAAATGACTGCAAACCATGGGCCTTGCAAAGCTCAGGAGCACGCGGAGATTGGGGTAAGGGAGCTCAGGGGCTGCACGGGCACCACCACATGCCGCTGCCGGGCGGTGCTGCCCTATAGGTCCAGGGAGTCCAGCCCTCCGGCCTTGTTTCTGGTAAAAACAGTTCTTGAGAGTCCCTTGGACTGCAAGGAGATCCAACCAGTCCATTCTGAAGGAGATCAGCCCTGGGATTTCTTTGGAAGGAATGATGCTAAAGCTGAAACTCCAGTACTTTGGCCACCTCATGAGAAGAGTTGACTCATTGGAAAAGACTCTGATGCTGAGAGGGATTGGGGGCAGGAGGAGAAGGGGACGACCGAGGATGAGATGGCTGGATGGCATCACTAACTCGATGGACGTGAGTCTGAGTGAACTCCGGGAGTTGGTGATGGACAGGGAGGCCTGGCGTGCTGCGATTCATGGGGTCGCAAAGAGTCGGACACGACTGAGTGACTGGACTGAACTGAAAGGACCTAGAGGGATGGAAACCATTGTTGTTCATTTGCTTAGTTGTGTCTGATTCATTGCAACCCCATGGACTGCAGCATGCCAGGCCTCCCTGTCCTTTACCATCTTCTGCAGCTTACTCGAACTCATGTCCATTGAGTTGGTGATGCCATCCAACCATCTCGTCCTCTTTCATCGTCTTCTCCTCCTGCCTTCAGTCTTTCCCAGCATCAGAGTCTTTTAGGAAAACCAGGCCAATGATATTTTACTGAAGACAAGAGAGTATTCACAATTTACATTCCCTTGCATAAATCTTGGGGGTATATATTATTTCTTAACAAATTCCTGATTATGCTGAGTTTGTAGTCTCCCACATTACATGAATGCCTAAGTTAATTAAACCATATGAAATCCTGAATTATCATTGATCATTTAAGAATCTTAATTTTAATTCTTGATTCTTTTCAGCATCTTTAATATTGGCCCCTTCCTAATTATCATTTTCATCTAAAACTTAGTTTTACAAAGATTGAGTTCTTTTACTTATTATGTATCCTTAAATGCATGCAAGTATAAATAATATTTTCCCCATTTTATGCTGATTTTACTTGTTACAGTTTTTGCATTTATGATGTATCATTGTTCCTGGACCTTGTACCCATTTAAAAACAGCCTCCCTACTGAAGTTCTTGAATGAGGCAGCTTCATAGAAATTGTGAGGATAGCTTTTTGTACAATATTGTTAGAACAGCATGTCTTAGATGTACATATTGTAATTTATTTTTTGAAAAATTTCTTACAGGCAAAATGTGAACATTATAAGAAAAAACGAATGGAGCAACAAGAGACTATTGCTGCTTTGCAGAAGGATATCTATAGGTTAACACAGGAAGAAGAAGAACGCATTATCACTCAAAATAGAGTGTTTTCTTATCTCTGCAAAAGAGTTCCTCATACCATCTTGGATAAACAGTAATGTTTGCTACATAAATTGATATGTAGCTAGACTCTTCATTTATTAAAAAATAGATTTCATCTTGGGTATGGTTTTATCTATTAAACTGGTGGAATCTTCCTCTTCCTCTTCTCTGCCCTTTTTTTTGTTTGTTTTAGTGTTATTAACTTGTTGAAGAAAACAGTTGGTTGTCCTGGAGAGGTATATGCTAGATTTGTCTATTTGCTTCCTTATTATGTCGTTTAATTTATTCTTCCGTCTCCTGTGTTCCCTCTAAACTGGAAGTTAAATCTAAATTCAGATGCAAGTATTTTTGGTGACATACTTCATAGGTGATAATTTATTCTTGTAATAATAACATATATGTTTAGTAGAGCTTCTCTCAGGGATGCTAAGATTGTTCAGGGGTTTAAATAGCAACAATCTGATCCATCTCTTATAAAATTTCCCATTCTCTTCTCATCTGATGGTTTCTCTTATTGATCTTGTTTTCAATTCTGCTTTCCCTTTTTTTTTCTTTTTTTCTTGCTGGAGTTCTTCCATTAAGAAAAAGCACCTTTCCTATTGAGTAGGGACTGTCTGGTTGCCCTGTATGGTTTGTTATAGGGAAGGTAAGAGCAGTGATCAGTTCCTTCATTTTAATTTTTAATTTTTAGAGTAAGCAGTTAATGATCAATTCTAATAGTCTGGTTGGGAAATAATGCAGATCTATAAAGAAAAGAAAGAAGAGATACTGCAGAGATGGACAGGAATTGTCTATACCAATTGACTGTAGATGTTGAAAGAAGGAGAGAAGTCAAAGATAGCCAGATTTCAAGCTAGATTTGGGGAAAGGGACAGGAGGAGGATGGATTTATCTATGAACATGTACTTAGATATCTTCTGTCAGCCACATAGAGATATCATGCCTGTTGTTTAGTTGCTAAGTTGTGTCTGATTCTTTGCGACCCTGCAGCCCTCTAGTTTCCTCTGTCCATGGGATTTCCTAGGCAAGAACACTGGGGTGGGTTACAGTTTCCTTCTCCAGGGGATCTTCCTGACTCAGGGATCAAGCCCACATCTCCTGCATTGCAGATGGATTCTTTACTTCTGAGCTACCGGGGAAGCCCCATCAGGCCTATAGTTAGAAAGGCCCAACTCCATAGAGCTTTAAGTTTAGACAGAGAAAGAAAAGGCAGAAGAGGAGTTACGTTTGGGTGTCAGGCTAACTGAGGAACAAGAATGTTTGAAGGGAGGGTGTGGTGAGGAGTTTTGTATGCCACCTCATCGGTTTGTGTTTATCTTCATACTGTCTTATTTGCTCAACTGCTAGTTTGACACATAGTAAGTCTTCCTTAAAAGTTTATTGACGGTAGAAGTAATAGCCATTCAGAATGAATGAAGTTTATCATGCAGGAAAAATAGAAATGGGATAATAGCATTGGGGAAGGAGGGAGGTGAGAGGGTTTGAAAAGTATATAAAGGAAATTAAAGCATATTTCTAGAATAATATGAAAGCTGATATGTGTTGAGATGGGGAAAGTTGAAGGGAAAGAATAATTCAAAAAGTTATGATGTTAAAAGCACATCTGGTTGAATTAGTTCTGAAAAAAGGAAATGGATGAGTACAAGAGTGAAATACTAAAAATTCTTGCTTTAAAAAGAATAGTATGTGAAAGTGTAGTGTTATTTTATTTTTCTTTGAGGATTTTTTTAAATTAGAAAAGCACTGCATGCCTACAAAAATTCAAACAACATAAAAGTATATAAAGTAATATATTATAAACCTGCTTACTTCTCCTAATTCCATATCCTGGAGATAACCACTTTTAACAGTTTGGTTTATGTTCTTCCTCATGTTTCACAGCAATAGTGCTGTTGACTTTTTGGGTGGGACCATTCTTCATTGTAGGGTATGATGAGCATTCATTTGTTCATTAATGAACTTTTAAGCATCTTTGCTCCCTCCCCAACTATTCAATGTGACAACCAGTACCATCCCCCAGTTCGGGTAATATTGTCCCTCGGTTAGAAGCCATATAGTTCATTTTCAGTACATAGACTCATATACACCTACTTTCTTTAAAAAATACATTTGGCTATGCAACATTCATTTTTTCCTATAAATTTACATTATCTCTTCTAATTCCTCCTCATTTTCTATAATATGGATGTGCCATTATTTTAACTTCTCCCTTGAAGAATGTTTAGATTGTGTCTGAGTTTTCACTCATAATGAATTGAACAACTTTGTTCATCTTAAGTGATAGCCTTGGGCAAATGTTTCTGTGGGAGTGATTGTTAAAGGTAGACCTGTTTGATCAAGGAGAATATACATTTAATATGTTGAGATTTAATGTCTGTGGTTATTTAAAAATGTATACATTAAAATATATGGCATAGTGGGATACTTCTGGCAAAAATCACTTACATTTTTTATGAATTTGCAGATATTTATCACTATAATTTGAAATTGAATAGAGACAATAGTAAATGTTCCAATACCACATTTTAAAAATAGCTCATCTGTTTTCTAGGTTGCTTTGCCTTATTGATTACTATGAATCTAAAATTAGAAAATTTCATAAACAAAGGTATGACTTGTCCTTATATTATAATTTTAAGAGTAATTATCAAGTTATGAATTACAACAAAAGTTTTATGGCCTTTTGAAACATTAAATATGCTTTGAAAATCTATGGATATGTGTATAATTTACCTAATATGTAACTATAAATTCCTTTTTAAAAAGAATCTTTAAGACTGTACTTTACCACTTATGTTAAAATCCATTGTTTCATTTATATTAAAATATGTATATTTAATAATCAGTAAGTATTGATCACAGAAGAAATAGTATTTTGATTTTGTTGAGGTATTGTGATTTGTTTTGCTGATGTCATCTAGCCACTAGATAGTTACTGAGTATATCAACACAGTGTGTAGGATTGGATTAGCTTCCTGCCAAAGTACAGCCTAATTAGTATGCAGATTTATGAGATAAAGATAAAACATTATAGTGCAAAATCAAGTATATAGAATAAAGCACAGTTATCACCTCTGATTAAAGCAATAAGGGTAAAATTTTAAGTGATGGTTTTTGACTAACCAAAAATTGCTGAAAGATATCTAAGGCCAAATAATCTAAAGTACTTTAATATAAATATCTAAGGCCTTTAATATAAAGCCTATTTTGTTTCACTGTTTATAAATGGAACAGTTCTTTTAACAAATATTTCTTTAAGCACCTACCTTCTGCTGTGTTCTGTTTTTAATCTGACCAGATAAAATAGATTAACATCAAATAACTTCAGGGGCCTTCTCTTTCAAATGAAGCTGTGTTTTAAGATGGTTAGTTATAGTTAGTTAAGTCTCTCAGTCGTGTCCGACTCTTTACGACCCCATGGACTGTAGCCCACCAGGCTCCTCTGTCCATGGGATTCTCCAGGCAAGAATACTGGAGTGGGTTGCCATTTCCTTCTCCAGGGGATCTTCCCAACCCAGGGATCGAACCCAGGTTTCCCATATTAGAGGCAGATGCTTTAACCTCTGAGCCATAGATATGGTGTTAGATTCTGTAGAGATAGGAAAATGTTTTGAACATGATTCTTACCTCCTAGGAGTTTGCAATCTAGTAAAGGAGATTAAATGTAAACACATTAATAGTTAAGAAAAATAATGTGAGACTTAAAAGACCCTAATATATAATGTCGCAATAAAAGTAATTACTAAAAACTGTACAGTCAGTCAGTATACAGGAGTTGATAACAGGAACAAATTGGTTTTGGATGGAGTAACCAGGGAAGCCATTACAAAACAGATGAGGGTTGTGGTTGAGTTTGAATAAGTACAATTTGGGAAAGCAGGAAGGAAAAAAAAAAAAAGGCTGCTTATATGCTATGAGCAAAAGTTCATAGATGTAAAAGAGTAGGCTTTTTAATGGCTGTATAATTAAGCCAATTTCTCTGAACTTTAAGGGATTTGTTGATATATTAATAGATAGAGGTAGTAACCTATGGAGAGCCGTCATTCCCATGGAGGACCAAGAGTAAGCTATAAATGAACAACAAGACATCATTGGCCTTGGAAAGAAGGAAGGTACTGTTTCCTTTGATACAGAAAACCTGGATAATGGGGTTGTATGTATACTAGGGTTCTAGCAAGAAACAGAACCAGTAGAATGTACACTCATATACAGAGAGTGAATTGTCTTGAAGAAATAGGTTCATGTGATTGTGAAGCTGGCAAGTCTGAAATCTGTGAGGCTGGCATGCAAGCTGGAGACCCAGGGAAGAATTGTTGTTGCAGTGTTGAGGCTGAAGGCAATCTGGAGGTAGAATACCTCCCTTCTTGGAGATTTTAGTCTTTCCTTCTAAGGTCTTTAACTAATTGCACAGGGCTCACCCACATTGTGAAGAGTAATCTGCTTTATTCAAAGTCTATTGATTTAAATGTTTGTCACATCTAAAAAATAACCTCATGGCAGTGTGTAGACTGGTGTTTAACCAAGTAACAGGGCACCATAGTCTAGCCAAGTTCACACTAAAACGAACAGTCACAGTATGTCAGAGTGAAGAGAAGCAAAATGAAGAATTTCATAGCTTGAGAGGTTATAGATTGGTATGCTCACAGAAAATAAAAAATGAGTAAAGCAGGTTAGGTGGGAACTGTGCCAAACTGGAGAGCTGTCTTAAGGGGCCACTTATTATATACTCTAGCCAGTTGATGCCATGCAGTAATGTGAGCCCACTGTGGCTAAATCTACTTTTTTGAGAAGTTGGCAGGTTAGGTTTATAAATGAAATCGGATTTTTAATGTTTGTAATTAAAACTGAATGCCCTTAAAAATATTATATGGTCCAGACTGAATATTATCTGCAACCTTTACTCTATATCTTTCATAAATTCTAATGTAGATTCAGGAGTTGGATGACTTTTTCCTATAAAGGGCCAGACTGTATTTTAGGCTTTTTAATCTGTATAGACTCACAACTGCTCAACTCTGTTACAGGATGAAATCAGCCATAGACAGTAAGTAAATGAATTGACATGTCCATGTTCCATAAAACATTAATTTAAAAAAACCCCTTCTGGCTGTGGCCCACAGGCAGCAGATTGCCGACCCTCAATCTAGTTGATGAAGAGAGCATTTGAGATTTGAAGTCAGAATAGAGAAGATTTAGTGTAGCCTTTTTTAAAATGTCTCAGGTAGAATGTGGTGTGAGAGATTGCCTCTGAAGTTATGTAAACTGGGGTCCTGTAACTAAAAATAATAAAAGGATTGAGGCTGTTGCAGGTGTTGTTGACTTTGGTTGTCATGAGTTTATAGTGAACATCTGGGATTGAGGAATGAAATCTTGAGGGAAAAGAATTACTTTTTTGCTTAACAATCCCATCATCGTGGACTAACTAAAGTGAAGTACTTTGGCTTGTACAAATTATGCCTAGGTCAGATACTTGGATTGAATGTCTCCCAGTTCAGTTCAGTTCAATTCAGTCGCTCAGTCCTGTCCGACTCTTTGCGACCCCATGAACCGCAGCACGCCAGGCCCCCCTGTCCATCACCAACTCCCAGAGTCCACCCAAACCCATGTCCATTGAGTTGGAGATGCCATCCAACCATCTCATCCTCTGTCATCCCCTTCTCCTCCTGCCCTCAATCTTTCCCAGCATCAGGGTCTTTTCAAATGAGTCAGCTCTTAAGGGAGAAAAGATATAGGAAGAAAATAGGGACTGCGTTATACATAATATTCTCACAGATGAAAAAGTAGAAGTCATTTATACTTTGCAGTGTTGAAGAGTCTATCCTAAGGAGAGGATTTTTCATAGTTCATTGAATGAACAAAACTTAATAACTTGATAGAGAGATTGTAGCAACTTCAAGGTGGATTTTGAGATCTACTAGTAGGATATTAGCATCACCTGAAGAAGCAGGTGAACTCTAGAAAGAGGGTGTAAGAATTAACTGACAAGTATTATATTACTTGAAAGAAGTGAAAGAGAAGAGAAAATGAAGGAAGGGGTTATGATTTGGAGGTCTAAGTGGAATAAATAGGCACAGGAGAAGGATGTATATACCTGAAGAGCTAAGGGAGCAAGACAAAGGAAGACAGATGGGACAAGGGCCTCTTGCAGAGGTAGAAGCACTCTACTTAACACCCTTTTTTAAAGGGCAGAGTTGTCCAGAATTTTTCTCATCATGTAACACAGTGATGTTTGTATACCACACTGGGGTAATTGGCTCAAGAACTCTGGCCAGTTGTCTTGAGTGCTTGGCTTATTTGTAATATCTTGGCACAGCACACCTATGGCACACCACCTGGTCCCTCTACCTTAGGGCACAGGCTTGAGAAGGCCTCCAGAAAGCTTGTGAAAGGCAGTTTCTGTATACTGTGGACTGGTCTTGCGTTCTGCCACCATACATGAGAAAACTCGGGGAAAGCAGAGGAAGCCGCAATCAAGGCAGCAGAAATTTGAATGCAAGTATTAAGCAGTTGGAAGTCTTAGAAAACTGCAAACATGCTACAGTTTCTGAAACAGAGGAAAAGTAAGTTTTAAAATGATATGTTCTCAGCTCTGTTACTTTACCTATTTTTCTTTAATATATCAACATAGATTACATGGAATATATTGCTAGCTTTTTCTATTAGTATTTCCCTGGCTTGGTAGATAGGATTAAAGAACCAAGAAAAGTAACATAGGAATAACAACTACAAGATTCAGATTGTTTCTTCTGAGATGTTAGAGACATTTGAAAAGTTACCCCAGGGAAAATAGCTCTATAATGAATTAGTAAAATGAAGTCTCCTTGTCTTAATTCCATCCTTCTCTTTAGATAGAAAATTTTTAAGTGGTGTTCGAAATGGAAGCAGGTAACTTTGAGGTTCACCTCTGATTGAGCATGATTCGGATTAGGGAAGAAAATAAAATACAAGAAAATAAAACACACGTTTCTCTAGTTTTGCTCTTTCTCTCTACCCCCAAGAAGCATAATGTTCAGCACTGTGTCCTTCCTGGGGCTTCTGGAAGCCATTGGAGAAAGGGTGGGACGAATTTGGCTGTGGGGATCCCATGTCCAAATGGGAATTGTAGATGTTTAAAATTATGTTTTTACTTCAAAAAAGAAACCACAAAATCTGTCAATGCTAAATAAAGGACTCTAGGAAAATAAAGTGAGGATTCTTTACTGAAGCTCATTTCCTTTAGGTCTGCATAAATTTTAAATTGGTCCCCTCTACTATATATATGTGTTAGGTTTCTCTTGAGAGAACAAGATAGCCATAATGGCAGGCATTTTAGTTTCCTGGTGGCTCAGCTTCCCTGGTGGCTCAGATGGTAAAGCGTCTGCCTGCAATGCGGGAGACCTGGGTTCGATCCCTGGGTTGGGAAGATCTCCTGGAGAAGGAAATGGCAACCCACTCTAGTATTCTTGCCTGGAGAATCCCACCGACAGAGGAGCATGGTAGGCTACAGTCCATGGGGTCGTGAAGAGTTGGACACGACTGAGTGACTTCACATAGGAAATGATCTTGAGTACACAGGCTTTGAAACCAGAGATTTCAGTTTGAATCTTGTCAGTACTGCTTACTATTTGAGAGACTTTGAGCAAATCTAAATAACTCCTGTAAATGTTTGTTCCTCCCCTAATAAATTGAAATACTTTATATAATACATCTATCTTGTTGTAGTTTAGTCGCTAAGTCGTGTCTGACTCTTGAGACCCCTTGGACTGTAGCCAGCTAGGCTCCTCTGTCCATGGGATGATCCAGGCAAGATTACTGGAGTGGGTTGCCGTTTCCTTCTCCATACATCTGTCTTAGTACTTTTTACATAGAAGCTACCCAGTATCCTTATTTAGTCATGGTCATTTGTTAAAGACTAGCATGTTTCAGACGGAGAAGGCAATGGCACCCCACTCCAGTACTCTTGCCTGGAAAATCCCATGGACGGAGGAGCCTGGTAGGCTGCAGTCCATGGGGTTGCGAAGAGTCAGACACGGCAACTTCACTTTCACTTTTCACTTTCATGCATTGGAGAAGGAAATGGCAACCCACTCCAGTGTTCTTGCCTGGAGAATCCCAGGGATGGCAGAGCCTGGTGGGCTGCCGTCTATGAGGTCACACAGAGTTGGACACGACTGAAGTGACTTAGCTTAGCAGCATGTTTTAGAAGGTCTGAGAGATATGTTAGTACAGCTGTCTCGAATAGAAATGTAATGAAAACCACATATATAATTTTGCATTTTTCATGTAGCCAAGTTAAAAAGAAACCATTGAAATACACTTTCATCTATTTAATATCTGAAATATTGCCATTTCAACATGTAATCAGTGATATTATTGATATTTCACATTATTTTTTTTTCATTCTAAGCCATTGAAATTTGGTGTTATAGCACACCTCAATTCAAACACTAAATTTTCATCAGAGGTATTTGATCTGTATTTAGATTTCATGAAGTCTAGCTCAAAAATAGACTTATATACCCAGATTGTTCTATACATACCTGAAAGTTCTCTGGCAAGTAAGTCAAGTATAAAAATTTTTTTCCTTTAATATTTACATCTACA
>SJYT01054259.1:35481-69901 GCA_006410635.1 Cephalophus harveyi
TTTAGATCTTTAATCCATTTTGAGTTTATTTTTGTGTGTGGTGTTAGAAAGTGATCTAGTTTCATTCTTCTACAAGTGGTTGACCAGTTTTCCCAGCACCACTTGTTAAAGAGATTGTCTTTACTCCATTGTATATTCTTGCCTCCTTTGTCAAAGATAAGGTGTCCATAGGTGTGTGGATTTATCTCTGGGCTTTCTGTTTTGTTCGATTGATCTATATTTCTGTCTTTGTGCCAGTACCATACTGTCTTGACTGTGGCTTTGTAGTAGAGCCTGAAGTCAGGCAGGTTGATTCCTCTAGTTCCATTCTTCTTTCTCAAGATTGCTTTGGCTATTCGAGGTTTTTTGTATTTCCATACAAATCTTGAAATTATTTGTTCTAGTTCTGTGAAAAATACTGCTGGAAGCTTGATAGGGATTGCATTGAATCTGTAGATTGCTTTGGGTAGTATACTCATTTTCACGACATTGATTCTTCTGATCCATGAACATGGTATATTTCTCCATCTATGATAAATACTTTTTAATGAAGTAAAATAATTAATTTCTTAGGAAAGTTAACTGTTTATTCACTATGTTGCAGTCATTACAGAATCAACTCAAGGAATCAAAAACTAAGATAGATATACTTTTAAGTGAAAAGCTCAGTCTTCAAAAAGATTTGGAAACCAGGTGAGAGAAACTTGTCATTTTTATTTAACTTTTATTTAAGCAAATAGTGGAATTTTGAATGTTAAATCAGTCATCCTATCCCCTTTACTCTAAAACTAATGTTGGGGACCTCATATTTGTATACTCATTTTAGTCATTAGTCTCTCATATGATAGAAAGAACAAAAATACATATGTAAGCAAGGGGAGTGAGAAAATAGGAAGAAGATAAAACTGGCTAGGAACTCAGAATAGATTTAGCCTATGCCAGCAGGGAACTTAGAATAGATTTGGCCTATGCCAGTAGGGAACTCAGAATAGATTTAGCCTATGCCAGTAAGTTTCCATTTCACAAATTATTTTTATTTTAATTTTTTTCCAAATTACTTTAGAATGTCTTATTTCATCATATACATGTGTTGTGGGAAGGGAGAAAAATTTTAAAGTTTAAATGGCATACAACAGAAAGGTTTATTTATATACAAGCATACTACCACAGAAGGAAGGCACTCTACATGTTGACAGAAAGTAATAATGAATATACAATATTGAGACTTTTCATTAAATATTGTTGGATACCTATTGTAAGTTAGACGTGGTCCTAAGTTCTGATATCGTATATAACGAACAGAACAAATATCTTGTTCTTGTAAAGCTTATACTTTAATGGAGAGGAAACTGATACCTATGATAAAAACCATTTCTATAAGGTTTAAAAGCCTGCCACATAGTAATGTGTAAATTTATGATTATATAAATATGAGGGGAAAATTTGTAAAACATGCATGGGAATAATGAACAATGAATTTGAGCTAGTGGTTACCTGTGGTATGGGAAGTGAAAAGTGAAAGTTGCTCAGTCGTGTCTGACTTTTTGTGACCTCATGGACTATACAGTCCATGGAATTCTCCAGACCAGAATACTGGAGTGGGTAGCCATTCTCTTCTCCAGGGGATCTTCTCAAACTAGGGATCAAACCCAGGTCTCCCTCATTACAGGCAGATTTTTTTACCATTTAAACCACAAAGGAAGCCCTAGAATACTGGAATGGGTAGCCTATCCCTTCTCCAGCAGATCTTCCCAACCCAGGAATCAAACTGGGGTCTCCTGCATTGCTGGTGGATTATTTACCAGCTGAGCCACCATGGAAGCCCATGGTATGGGAAGGAGAGAGCAATGGCAGTAATTAGGGACACTGAGTTTGAAGTATCTGTATAAGGTTTTAGTTAAAAGATTTTAAACAGATTACTATTCAGCTTTTGATAAAGCTTGAGGCATGGACACACCACTATTTGTTTTACTCTATTCTCGTTTGTGCATTTGAGATAATTCACTATAAAAGTAGGTAATAGGTTAATAACAATAAAAGTGGGTAGAAAGTTTTGAATAGGGGATACACAAAAGAAGAAATCCAACGGCCAATAAATACCTCATTAGCAGTTATGAAATATTTAAGAATTTTTAAGCATATTTATGACAAGTAATAGAGTATACTTTATTATTATTAAATATCTTTATAGTTTTATTAAGTAAATTGAATGTGTTCAACATGATTTATTTTCTACAGGCCCACACAGCATGAATTAAGACTTTATAAACAACAAGTGAAGAAACTGGAGAAAGCCCTTAAGAAAAACATCAAGTAATTATATTTTACCATAGTTACAAATTTATTAGGATTTTATGTCTTATTATTTATTTTTACTAACCTGTCAACTTACCTGATAGTGGCTGTGGTTTAAAATTACCAGGTTGATGGGCAGGGCCGGGGGGTGGGGGTAGGGGGGCAGTGTGGAGAAGACTTTAAAAAGGGATATTTCTGGTTCCACAATTTAAAAAGTTTCTACTGTGATAGATTTGGCTATATATTCATCTTAAATAAGAACAAGGAAAAGGTGATTTTCTGATATAAAAGGCAAAGATTTTAATTAGTTTACTTTGGAAGTCATGGAGAAATTGCAAGAGAACCATTGAAATTAGAGGCAACAAGGCCCAAATTTTTGTTTGTGGTAGTGATGACCTGAATAATACATAGCCTTATCATATTTTAAAGCTTAAAGTATCAGAATGTATGCAGTGAGCCATTCATATCCACCACTTCTCTTTTATGACTTTGAAAAGCACATACAGGAATTTCAGCAAATTGGTCCTCAAATAGTGATAGTATTTTCTGAAAATTAGCTATGTCTATTCTTTGATTCAAGGGAATGAGACTTGAAGTAATGTGGTGAGCATGGGGATGAAATATTTTAAAAATGATATGAGTTAATATATGCATTAGATGTATTAAATCAGTTGTATTAGCCTATGTTGATTCAATTTTCAGTGACAGCTACATTTTCTTTATGGTAACACACACTACAGTGAAAGGCAAGTATTCTGGCCATCCAGGAATTACATATTGAGTTAAGATAGTAGGGAAGGAAAGCTAAAAAAGAGAAATGGAAGGTTCAGAAAGGTTCAATTAACATTTTTTTCCCTCCCTACTATTGCTTAACATTTTAGGTACTTATAGTACCTCTTCCTATCTGTTTGGCATTCCAGATACTGAAATTACAGTAAACCTTTTTGGTAAACCAAAAAGGTTCCTGTTCTCATGAATCTTATGTAAAGGGCAACGAAAAAATAAGACAGTTTTGATATAGTATAGGTGAAAATGTGTTAGTTGCTCAGTTGTGTCCAACTCTTTGCGACCCCATGGACTGTGGCCCACCAGGCTCCTCTGTCCATGGGGGTTTTCCAGGCAAGAATGCTGGAGTGGGTAGCCACTCCCTTCTCCAGGGGATCTTTCTGACCCAGGGATTGAACCCAGGTCTCCCATATTGCAGGGAGATTCTTTACCATCTGAGCCAACAGGAGAGCCCTTATAGTGTAAGGACCAAAGGTAAAATGGTGTGAGAGTTGCTGTTGTAAGTTTGGACAAGAAGTGATGGGGACATGGTCAAAGGTGGCAGGAGTGGAGGTGGTAAGAAGTATTTGGAATATTGGACGTAGAACTTGGTGATCAGACTTGGTGATGGATTGAGGATGAATTAGGGGTATAGGCAGTTGAGGGGGAAAATATTAAGACTCAAAAACATACAAAAATAAACTTAAGCAGGACTAATTTTTAGTCCTGAATAATGAAGTAGTTGTTGGAACATTAACTGAGATAGGAAAATTGGTTAAGGAGCAGCTGAAAAGAGGAATATGTAAGGTAGACAAAAAGTCAGAGGAGAAGGTGCAGAGGAGGAAAACTTCACAAGCCTCTTAGGGTCTCTGGCTGGGCCTGAAAATTGAACTGACAAAGACAGAGTAACATGAAAAAAGTATAAATTTATTTAATATAAGTTTTACCTGACCTGAGAAGAAATGAAGACTTGAAGAAACAGTTAAGCCTGAGCATTTTAATACTAGGTTTGATGAAGAGTGAGTGGAAAGTTGGAAAATGTAATAATACAAAAGGGTGTAAGCTGAGGGTAATAAACTGGGGAAAGTTTGGATTTCCCTTCTTCAGAGACAAAGATGCTTCTTTGCCCAGGGGTACAAGGAAGGCAGCTTGTTACCCTCCTTGAGGGTACCTCACTTGAGGATCTCCTGGTCTGCTTCAGGGAAAAGGGGGGAGGCCAGAGAGTTCTTCCTGCATGTATCAATTCTCAAGTTCCTTCTGTTTAAAACATTTCTTATCTCAAAATGACACGTTTTGTTTTTGTTTTGGCCACACCATGTTGCTTGTGGTTTCTCAGTTTCCTGGCCAGGGATTGAACCTGGGGCAAGGCAGTGAAAGCCTGGAATCCACTAGGCCACTAGGAACTCCCTTAAAAGGGCATATTTTGGAGTGGCATGTCCTGATCCCCTTCACTGGACTTTTATTGACTTCAGTGTATCAGTGAACATACATACACACATAAATGCTTACACATATATTCATAGAGATACCTAGTCATTCCTCATTATTTGCAGATTGCATATTTGTGAATTTTCCTACCTGCTGTAATTTGTTTTTAATCTTCAAATAAGTAGTGATGGCACTTGCACAGTTATTCATGGACATGCCCAGTATACACATTTTCAGCTATTGAACAAAGTGATACTCTGCCTGCATTTCCTCTTTCATGATGTAAACAGTCATTGTTTCTGTTGTCACATGATGCTTGTAGTTTTCCATTCTTTGCTTTTTATTGGTGATTTCTCCAAGATAGTCCCAAGCATGGTGTTGAAGTACAATCTAGTGTTCTATTCACAAGAAGGCTGTGATGTACCGTACAGAGAATATATACATGTTAGAGAAACTTCATTTAGGCGTAAGTTATGGTGCTTCCCTAGCGGTTCAGAGGTTAAAGCGTTTGCCTGCAAGGCGGGAGACCCGGGTTCAACCCGGGTTCGATCCCTGGGTCGGGAAGATCCCCTGGAGAAGGAAATGGCAGCCCACTCCAGTATTCTTGCCTGGAGAATCCCATGGACGGAGGAGCCTGGTAGGTTACAGTCCTCGGGGTCGCAAAGAGTCGGACACGACTGAGCGACTTCACTTTATGGTGCTGTTAGCTATGAGTCCAGTGTTAATGAAACAACAATATTAAAAAAGATGTCTTTTTAATGTCTTTAAACATTGACACACATAAAGCAAGGTTCTATGTTGATCAGCTGAGGAAACTGTGGCCAGAGAGGCATGCAGGAACCTCCTCCTGCATTTCCCCTGGGGCGGTGCTTCAGTCCTCACTGATTCAGTGTATACAGTGACTTTATTGAATATAACTGTCATGAATAATAGAATTTACTGTGTATATATTTTTTGTTGTTCATTTGTGCTGTGATTTTGAGAGTGATTTTTCACTATTAGACTTTAAAATTGTGATTTAGAACCAATCCTAGCTATATTTTTCTGTTGAATTTTGAAGAAATGATTTTTGTTTTTAGAAATTTATATTTGGAATTTAAGCTTCTATAGTATCTAGATGTGAAACAGAATTAAGAATGTTAGGTAACTTTCCCATATTGCACAGGTGGCATGTGGAAGAACTTGAAAAGACATCAGACCCACACCTAAGCATTTGGACTCTCAAGCTCACACTAATAATAATTAAAACCAAACAAAAACCCAATGAAAAAAGCTTTTTTAATGTAAAACTTCAAATTTTTATTTTTTGCAGGGGCAGAGATAGAATTTTTTTCAAAGAACTACTGATGTTAAGGAAATAATTAGAAATAAAAATCTGTCAACCCAGTGAATATTCTCCACATGTGTAGGGAAAAAAAGAAACAGTTTTAAATAACAGTTGGAATAAATATTGAGCCAGACTGCAATGTGCATTAGAGGCAGTATGCTAAAGAGATTGCAAAGACAAAAGGAAATCTCACCCTTTAATTATCTTGTGACAAGGGGAAAGTTACAACTTAGAGCCAGGATCCTAGGCTAAGCTCCAGTAGGTAAAAGGAGACAAGGCACCCTCTTCCTTGATGTCCTTATTTCAAAGAGATGTTCTAAGACTTCCAAGACACTGCTAATTTTAAGCAGGAGGCTTATTTAAACAGAATCTACATACTTAGAAAGGATTTACAGCTACAGGTTTTCTGAAGGAAATGCTACAAGAAAAGGAGGGGAAAGTCTCTTTCCCTTTTATAACCAGAGAAAATTAAATTTTTCTTTAGATCTGTATTTACTTCTCAACTAATCAATCTTTAATATCAAATGATATTAATTTAACATAGGAAAGCTTGTTTGAGCTAATATTATAAGTAAGTTGGTTATGAGGTTCTGTTGCTAGGAAGTAATCAAATAGATCTGCCAGTGCAAGATAGCCAAAGGTGCTACACTAATTCTATTTAATTTTTTCAGTGGTATTTATATTTTGTTAGAAGAAAATAAAATCAGAATCTTATCACCCACGTGTTGAGCTGGCAGAAGTTGAGGTGGTCAGTTAGAATAAGCCTAGCCAATTAATCGTCAAGGCTTTATTCAGTTAAACAAGAGGCCAAAGAGAAAAGGGCTGGCTTCTCAGTATCCCATTTTCCCCCGTGAAACGGCACCCAGCAAGTGTCAGTCAGTGACATGGTGCACAGATGACTCCTGTGGCTTCATATGCTAGGAAAGGGCAGAATATGGAAACATAGCTGAGTCAAAGTGAAAAAAAGTGTTTCGGTTAGGGCTCCCCATCCATCTCCCAAACAGAATTCCAGCATGAGAGTCACCATGAAATTATGAAAAGGCTTCAGCAGACACGGTTAAAAGCTATAAAGTGTCTGCACGTGGAAACTTAGGGGGATGGCTATCGAAAACAGGAGATAACAGTGTTTTTAAGTTGGAAGGGCGGTTTTCTGGATTTCCCAGACTCCTCAGAGAAACATAGCTATTGCTGCTGGCTATGTGGAATGAGTATCTACTAAGTATGTGAAGAATTCCTTAGCCATTTTAGGGGATTTTTATGGCCTTCAGGTTCTGCTCACCACTCTGGAGACTACAAAACAATCCTGGAATATTTCTAAGTGCAGCATAGTCTGCTCAAACACAGGTTTCTAAAACACCAATTAAGTCAAATGCAATTGGAAAGTAAGGGAATAATTAGATTAACATAGTAGTTACATTGTTTTCATGTGATTTTTTCCCCCCATGGTAAAAGGAGAATAGTATAGACTTTGGAAAGGGGAAAGCTTTGCTAGTATGTAGGCACCTGCCCTTTCAGCTCTGTTTTAAGAAAATTTTAAATGAGAACCTGTACCCAAGGCTCCCTCCCTGACCCCCAGCATTAGACAGACTGGAGGCTGAAGGCAAGTTGTACTTCTTTCCCCACCTGTTTTAACCTTGGCTTCTTTGGCCAGGAGCTCACCTTCCATCTTCGTAGTCTTGGCATCCTCAAGCCAACATTTCTGTTCTGTTGGCTATGGATTTTGTAATATTGGAGACAACCTCAAGACATACTTGAGCTGTTTAACTTATCTTGAGGCACCAAGTATTATTTTTTGTTAGTTGTCTAGTTACATAGTTGCATCAGTTTTTAAATACTCTGATTTCTAACACTTAACTTTTCTCCTGACTGCTGTTATTTTCACATGTGTGGTTTTGCCGAATACAAAGGTTTTCAGAAGTATTATGCTATAGCAAATATTTATTGTGAGACTAGCTGAACCAAAGGTCAGTTTCCCATAAGTTCCTAGATTTTACTAATCCTTAACTTCTGTAAATATAGAAAAACAGTGGAATTAAATACATTAATACATGTGAAGTGCTTCGAAGAGTACCTTCAGATAGAAGGTTCTCAATAAATACTAATTATTATCACCACCAGGCTCCCAAATATGTTGTCATTTTTATTAAATTAAGGGTATCTCTTAATTTACCTAGTTAATTGAATCACATTTCATTTCCCAGAGTGACTGTAGCTAGTACATTCAATGCCATGTTTAGGTTACTGTCCTGGCAGCTAAAATGTTGTATATCTATAGTATAATGTTAATCACACTTGTAAACAGTTTGTTGAGAAGTTAAACTTTTTCACCTGAATGCAAGGTTAATATGTAAATTCAGATATGTGCGCTTACTTGTTGTCCTGCTAGAGAGCTGTTGGCTTTTCTATGTTACTTTTGTTTTTTAGACACTATGCTTTTGGCACTGCTTTTAGGCAAAACTGTCAAGTATATTAATATGGTAAATAGATGAAAAGTCAAATGGAAACTATACAAAAAAGATCTTAATGATCTGGATAACCACGGTGGTGTGATTACTCACCTACAGCCAAACATCCTGGAGTGTGAAGTCAAGTGGGCCTTAGGAAGCATTACTACGAACAAAGGAAGTGCAGGTGATGGAATTCCAGCTGAGTTATTTCAAATCTTAAAAGATGATGCCGTTAAAGTGTTACACTCAGTATACCAGCAAATTTGGAAAACTCAGCAGTGGCCACAGGACTAGAAAAGGTCAGTTTTCATTCCAATCCCAAAGAAGGGCAATGCCAAAGAATGTTCAAACTACTGCACAACTGTGCTCATTTCACATGCTAGCAAGGTAATACTCAAAATCCTTCAAGCTAGGCTTGAACAGTATGTGAACTGAGAACTTCCAGATGTGCAAGCTGGATTTAGATAAGACAGAGAAACTGGAGATCAAATTGCCAACATCTGTTGGATCATTGAAAAAGCAGAAGAGTTCCAGAAAAACATCTACTTCTGCTTTATTGACTACGGCACAGCCTTTGACTGTGCGGATCACAGCAAACTGTGGAAAATTCTTAAAGAGATAGGAATACACTTTACCTGCCTCCAGAGAAACTATAGGCAGGTCAAGAAACAACAAAACCAGACATGGAACAGGCTGGTTCCAAGTTGGGAAAGGAATATGTCAGGGCTGTATATTGTCACCCTGCTTATATAACTTATATGCAGAGTACATCATGTGAAATGCCGGACTGGATGAAGCTAAAGCTGGAATCAGGATTGCTGGGAGAAATATCAATAATCTCAGGTATGCAGATGACACTACCCTAAAGACAAAAAGTGAAGAGGAACTTAAAAACCTCTTGATGAAGGTGACAGAGGAGAGTGAAAAAGCTGGCTTACAACCCAGCATTAAAAACATGAAGATCATGGCATCTGGTCCCATCACTCCATGGCAAGTAGACGGAGGAGAAATGGAAACAGTGACAGATTTTATTTTTTTGGGCTCCAAAATCACTGCCAGTGGTGACTTCAACCATGAAATTAAGATGATTGTTCCTTGGAAGAAAAGCTATGACCAACCTAGACAGTGTATTAAAAAGCAGAGACATCACTTTGCTGACAAAGGTCTGTCTAGTCAAAGCTGTGCTTTTTCCAATAGTCATGTATGGATGTGAGAGTTGGACCATAAAGAAGGCTAAACGCCAAAAAATTGATGCTTTTGAACTGTGGTGCTGGAGGAGACTTTTGAGAGTCCCTTGGACTGCACGGAGATCCAACCAGTCAATCTTAAAGTGAAATCAATTCTGAATATTTATTGGAAGGACTGATGCTGAAGCTGAAGCTCCAGTACTTTGGCCACCTGACATGAAGAGCTGACTCATTAGAAAAGACTCTGATGCTGGGAAAGATTGAAGGCAGGAGGAGAAGGGGACGGCAGAAGATGAGATGGTAGGATGGCATCACTAATTCAGTGGACATGAGTATAAGCAAGCTCCAGGAGTTTGTGAAGGACAGGGAAGCATGACATCCTTTAGTTCATGGGGTCACAAAGAATCAGACACAGCTGAGCAAGTGAACAACGAAACAAGTGAAAATAGATTGGGAAGTCTTTGTGTCTACTAGAGGAAAGAGGTTGACTTTTATCTAGAGTTAATTCTGTTTATTTTGTTTTGGACATATGTCCTCCAGAGAGCACAGAAAAACAGTTGAGTGAATATCAAGGGGAATACATGTGAGTGGAGGAGATAATTGTAGTGTGGTAATAAGAGATGACGTTAAGAAAGGAGTCAGGAGGAATATTGGATTAGGACTGACAGCATGCAGTTCAAATGCTGACACATGGAGATTAGATTTAGTTCACAAAGCAAAAAACAGTGGGAAAGCTATTGTTTTTTAGTAGGAAAATATTTTACGAACAGCAAGTCAAGCTTATTAATGAATGAGTCATGGAATCAGTTTAATGGGTCATGGTTCCACAGGAAACTGATAGGCATACTCAGATTTAAGATGTTTAATTTGAAGTGGGTTTAATAAGAGATTTTTTTCTAAGGCAGGTGGTGGGGGAGAAATGTCTACTACACCTGACTTTTAGAGCTATTTGAATATCTCTAAGTGGATACACTCATATGTTTTTGGAGTTTTGGACAGAGACTCTCCCCTAGAGTTCTGGTAGCCACCTGGGACAATGGTCTCTGAGTTTTCATGCCCTCTTGATTAGCAGGTTTCACTGTTGTCTTCTCTTTGGCACCAGTGGAATATGAAGGAAGGAACAAGCTGTCTAGTTGTTGCTGTTGCAGTGCCCAAACTGTTTGCCCTGCCACTGTTTATTGATGCCCTTACAACATCAAACTTGGAGCACCTTGGAAGTTGTTTTCATCCTTTATTGTAGTTCTTTCCTATTCTGTTCTTTGTAAGTATTGGGGAATGGTTATAACTTTTCTTCATCAGTCTGATTCCTTTTGTTTTCAGGGATTCCTTCTATATTGTGTCTGTTGAGAGGGTCTTCTCATTTTCTAGTGACAATATAGCTTAAATTAAAAATGTATATATGATTATATGCATGTGTATACATGCACATACACATATGTAAAATGACAGAGTTAACGGGAGGGCAGCAGGATCATTGGCTCATTTTGTCATCTTAATCCATCCACTGTTTAGTAAAGCATATGTATAATCTTGGTTTTTTTTCCCCCTTAGATTACAGAATATTATCAGTCAAAAAAAGGCTGAGGACAAAGAGGGGAAAGATGAGCCCAGCAAAGATAACCAGCAGCAGGCTCTGATTGACCAGAGATACTTCCAGGTATTGCTAACAAAAAGACTGGTGTTTATAGTGAACCTTGGTTCAGAATCACAGTATAATAAATTATCAGTAAGGAATACATGTATCCTTTATTTGTGTGTGCTTAGCGTGTTTTGTCTTGCCATGACATACCTAATTGCTAGAAATTGGTACCTTGACTTAGAATTGTCCCTTGAAAAAAGACTTTGGCCTAGTTCAAAGTAGGGCAGTAAAAACCTGACAAGATTTTAATAGATACCATAATCCTTTTCTTTACTCTCCCTGCTTAAGCCATTTCTCATTTCCTTTTCTATCTTTTTGTTTTTGCTGTTGTTGATACTATTATTATATAAGTAAATTTACTTCTTAAGGTATACTTTTTAAAAATTTGTATGTTTTGTCCACCTGAAACTTAATTTTCTTTCTGGTATAATATAGCGATCTAACCTTGCTTGATGTATAGACCATCTGTTATTGAGCAACTGAGCAGTTAAGCCTGGTAGTTTACTGACTGAGCTGGGCCTGCATTCATATTTTATTGGGCCCTTACAGGTTTTTTTTAAACTCTGAATTAATTACTAATTTTTTTAATTAAGAGATTTTAAGTCCTTATTTCTAGTTTCTCTTAAAAAGTCAAAGGATCTGGCAGCAAATTCCTACATAGTGGTTACCAGTGCAGAATTAGGCCTTGCCCCGCTTTCCTGGTGGCTCAGTGGGTAAAACGTCTGCCTACAATGTGGGAGACCTGGGTTCGATCCCTGAGTCGGGAAGATCCCCTGGAAGGAAATGGCAACCCACTCCAGTACTCTTGCCTGGAAAATCCCATGGACTGAGAAGCCTGGTAGGCTGCAGTCCACGGGGTCGCAAAGAGTCGGACACGACTGAGCGACTTTCCCCCTTTCCCCTGTCGTGCATGGCCATGTGCTCCTCAGCCACAGTACCACGCCATCCTTGCTTCACTTATTTGTGCTCGTCCTTGGCTTCTGTAGGCATTTGAGTTTGCAGTTTCTTGTAGACCGTTCTTTCTCTACTTTATTGAAATTGAAATGTTTATCCTGGTGGCTTCCCTGGTGGCTCAGAGGTTAAAGCGTCTGCCTCCAATGCGGGAGACCCCGGTTCGATCCCTGGGTCGGGAAGATCCCCTGGAGAAGGAAATGGCAATCCACTCCAGTATTCTTGCCTGGAGAATCCCATGGACAGAGAAGCCTAGTAGGTTACAGTCCATGGGGTCGCAAAGAGTCGGACACGACTGAGCGACTTCACCTTCCTTCCTTCCTACCTTCACCTTCCTTCCTTATCCTCTACCACATTCCCTTAGGTGCATAGATTTGTTTCTAGACTCTGTACTGTCTCATTTCTATACTAATTTCTGTAGTTTTATAGTTGGCCTTGATACCTTTTGGGGTATTCTTTTAAATTTTTTTCTTGGATATATTTTTAGCACATTTGTTCTATATGAACAATGTTAACTCAAAAACAGATCCCACTGAGATGAGCTGAGACTGAATTAACTTTTTAGATTAGTATTTGGAAAAATAACACATTTATAGTTTTGAATCATCTCACTCAGAAATATGTCTCTAATTTTATTTGGGTCTTCCTTTGTACCTTTTAATATAAAGTTTCGTATCTTTTTAAGTTTTAGCTCCTGCATATTTTTTGTTCTGTTTCCCAGGTTATCTAGTTATCTTATAACTTTTATTGCTATTATTAATTGCGGCCCTTTTTCCATTACATTTTTAATTGATTGTTGCTGGTTCTTTGTACATCTGTGTTGATATTATGTCCAGGCACCTTTGTGAAAACTGTGGGGGTTTTTTGTAGTATAATTGTTTCACAATGTTGTGTTGGGTTCTGCTGTACAATGAAAGGAATCAGCTATATATATATATACACATACATTCCTTTCCTCTTGGACCTCCCTCCTACCACCACCACCCCCAGCTGCCACCCCACCCATCTAGGTAATCACAGAACACCAAGCTGAGAAAACATGGCAAAATGTTAACAGTTATGGAATCTCGGTTTATATGGGTATTTGTGGCTGGGCCACAGGGTGTCCACATATTTGGTCAAATGTTATTCTGGATTCGTCTGAGAATACTTATGAGTAAGAGGAGAAAATCTTTTTTCTCTAATCCTGTTAATAAGGACCACCACAAGTGGTTTGCTTAAACTGTCAAAGCCAGTAATATACCTTCACTGTCATGCCTCAAGGGTGTATCAGCTGTCCATGTTATATACCTCAGGGTGTGTCAGCCCCTATGTTGTAATTCAGTTCACAGGGATCTTGATCACTTTTCCTTTCTATAAGATATTACACTGGCCCATTACATTGATGACAGTATGTTGATTAGACCTACTGAGCAGGAAGTAGCAAATTATTGGTATTTGCATGTTAAAGGATGGGAAATACATCTAACAAAAATGCAGGGACCTTCTACCGTAGTGAAACTCCTAGGGCTCAAGTGGTGTGGGCATGTCAAAATACCTCATGTCTAAGGTGAAGGATAAGTTGTTCCTTGGGCCCCTCTAACAACCAAAAATATGGTACAGCACCCAGTGGTTCTCTTGACATTTTGGAGGTAGCATATTCCTCCTGTGATGTGTTCCTCCCACCCCATTTACTGAGTGATCTCAAAAGGTGCTTGTTTTGAGTGTGGCTCAGAACAAGAGAAGGCTCTGCATTGGTCCAGGCTGCTATGCAAGCTGCTCTGCCATTTGGGCCACAGGACCCTGGGGGTCCCTGGTGGCTTAGACTGCCCTGGCAGACAGGGATGCTGCTTGGAGCCCTTGGTGGCCCCTGTAGCTGAGTCGCAAGTCAGATCCTTAGAGTTTTGGAGAAAAAATCCTGTCATCCTTTGCAAATAACTACTTTCCTCTTAAGAAATAGCTCTTGGCCTTTTACTGGGTCTGAGTAGAGACTGAAGACTTCACAGTGGGCAACCAACCTACCATGTAACCTGAATTACCCATCATGAACTGGGTGTTATTTGACCCACCAGCCGTAAAGTTGGGTGAGCACAGCAGCACTCCATCATTGAATGAAGGTGGTACATATGAAATTGGGCCTGAGCAGACCCTAAAGGCACAGTAAATTACAAGAAGTGGCCCAAATGCCCATGGTTTCCCATTCTTGCTGCACCACCTTCTCTCTCCCTGCCTGCACCTGTGGCTTCAAGGGGAGTTCCTTATGATCAATCAACACAAGAAGAGGAGACTTAGGCCTGGTTTACAGACGGCTTTGCGTGATATGTAAGCACCACATTAAAGTATACAGCTGCAGCACTACAGCTCCTATCTGGGGCATCCCTGAAGGAAGCAGTGAAGGGAAGTCCTCCCACTGGGCAGAACGGTGGGCAGTGTACTACTGCACCACAAGGAAGGAAAGGAAGAGTGTATCTAGAACACAAGAGCTCCATTAGGGCATCTCTTAGTGTTGCCGTGCCTTGTTATAAAGGTCAATGGAAAACTCCAACAGCCTGGTCCAGACCCTTCAGCAGTGAAGATTTGAATTACACCAGCAAGTAAAGACCCAGGAGCATCTGAGGTGGTTGTTGAAGGCAGATGTAATAAATAATAGGTAATGGAAGAAAGTCATGATAAATACCAGCTGTGACCATATGATGACAACAGAAGTGAAGATTGTAATTGTCATGTGTATTGCTTCCTTCTTTTGTTATATGTTCATATATTTATGTGTGTATGTATATATTTATGTTTTTCTATGTATATATTTGTAAATATACACATGGCAAGTGTTTTTTTTTTCTTGCTCTTATTCTCTTACATAATGATTTTATGTCATATTTGAGTATCCATCAAATTTGGAAAACTCAGCACTGGTCGCAGAAGTGGAAAAGGTCAGTTTTCATTCCAATCCCAAAGAAAGGCAATGCCAAAGAATACTCAAACTACCACACAACTGCACTCGCCTCACATGCTAGCAAAGTAATGCTCAAAATTCTCCAAGCCAGGCTTCAGAAATATGTGAACCATGAAATTCCAGATGTTCAAGCTAGATTTAGAAAAGGCAGAGGAACCAGAGATCAAATTGCCAACATCTGTTGGATTGTCAAAAGCAAGAGAGTTCCAGAAAAACATCTGCTTCTGCTTTATTGACTATACCAAAGCCTTTGACTGTGTGGATCACAACAAATTGAAAAATTCTTAAAGAGATGGGAATACTAGACCACCTGACCTGCCTCCTGAGAAACCTGTATGCAGGTCAAGAAGCAACAGTTAGAACTGGACATGGAACAACAGACTAGTTCCAAATCGGGAAAGGAGTACATCATAGTTGTGTATTGTCACCCTGCTTATTTACAGGATATCAAGGAGAAGGATATCAAGTTATCAGGATATCAATGAACAATGCAGAGAAAGAGAAGAAAATGACAGAAGGGGAAAGACTAGAGATCTCTTCAAGAAAATTAGAGATATCGCAGAAACATTCATGGATGGATGGGCACAATAAAGGATAGAAACAGTGAAGACCTAATAGAAGCAAAAGCAATGCAAGAATACACAGAAGAACTTTAAGAAAAAGATCTTTATGACCCAGATAACCATGATGGTGTGGTCACTCACTCAGAGCCAGACATCCTGGAGTGTGAAGTCAAGTGGACCTTAGGAAGCACTGCTGCCAATAAAGCTAGTGGAGGTGATGGTGTTCCAGCAGAGCTATTTAAAATCCTAAATGATGATGCTATTAAAGTGTTGCACTCAAAATGTCAGCAAATTTGGAAAACTCAGCAGTGGCCACAGGACTAGAAAAGTTCAGTCTTCATCCTGGTTACCAAGAAGGGCAATATTAAAGAATCTTCAAACCACCGGACAGTTGCACTCACTTCCCATGCTAATCAGGTTATGCTCAAAATCCTTCAAGCTAGGTTTCAGCAGTACATGAACCGACAACTTCCAGGTGTACAAGCTGGGTTTAGAAAACGCATCAAGAAGAATAATCATCACTTTAGGACTTCACCTCCTTTTCTGGCAAAGGGGTTTTAGTGCATCTTTGATTGTATCCAGCATAGTTGTATCATGTTAGGTAATCAGTGATCTTGTTTGTTATTGTGTGTGCTGCTGCTAAGTCACTTCAGTCGTGTCCGACTCTGTGTGACCCCATAGACGGCAGCCCACCAGGCTCCCTCGTCCCTGGGATTCTCCAGGCAAGAACACTGGAGTGGGTTGCCATTTCCTTCTCCGTTATTGTGTGTATTTGGAGATTAAGTATGGTTTCAGTTCAGTTGAGTTGCTCAGTCGTGTCTGACTCTTTGTGACCCCATGAATCGCGGCAAGCCAGGCCTCCCTGTCCATCACCAACTCCCAGAGTTCACTCGAACTCACATGCATCGAGTCGGTGATGCCATCCAGCCATCTCATCCTCTGTCGTCCCCTTCTCCTCCTGCCCCCAGTCCCTCCCAGCATCAGAGTCTTTCTTTCTGGATGGTTTAAGGCAAACCTAATAGCTCAGCTGGTAAAGAATCCACCTGGTTCGATTACTGGGTCAGGAAGATCCACTGGAGAAAGGGAAAGGCTACTCACTCAAATATTCTTGAGCTTTCTTTGTGGCTCAGCTGCTGGTAAAGAATCTGCCTGCAATGTGGGAGACCTGGGTTCAGTCTCTGGGTTGGGAAGATCCCCTGGAGAAGGGAAAGGCTACCTACTCCAGTATTCCAGCCTGGAGAATTCCATGGACTATACAGTCACAAAGAGTCAGACACGACCAAGCAACTTTCACTTCACTTCAAGACAAACCTGGTGGCTCAGATTGTAAAAGAATCTGCCAGTAATGTGGGAGACCAGGTTCAGTCCCTGGGTTGGGAAGAAACCCTGGAGAAGGGAATGGCTACCCACTGCAGTCTTCTTGTGTGGAGAATTCCATGAACACAGGAGCCTGGTGGGCTACAGTCTATGGAGTCTCAAAAGAGTTGGACATGACTGAGTGCCTAAGGCAAAGTGTATGGGTGTCATGTTGACAAGGGGTGAACTTGTGATGGTTAATTTTATGTGTCAACTTGACTAGGCTAGAGGGTGCCCAGATAATTTGGTCAGATATTGTCCTAGATGTGTCTATAGGGTGTTTCTGGGTGAAATTAACATTTGAAATGGTAGACTGGGGCAAAGTGGATTGCCTTCTCTACAGTGGGTGAGTCTCATCAAATCAGCTGAAGGCCTGAGTAGAACAAAAAGGCTGAGGAAGAGGGAACATTCTGCCTGCCTGCCTGCCTTTGAGCTGGGACATCATTTTTTTTTTCCTGCCTTCAAATGTTGAACTAGAACATTGGCTCTTCCTGGGTCTCAAGCCTGTGGGAATTCAGCCTGGAACTGTATCATGGGCTCTTCCATGTCTCCAGCACTGCTCACTGTAGATCTCAGGATTTGTCAGCTCGTGTAATAGAGTGAATCAGTTCTTTATAATTAATAAATACACATACATATGCACACACAAATACACATCCTTTTCATTTTGTTTCTGGTGAACCCTGACTATATAAATAGTATTTATTGTTCATTGTCTTTTTATTTTCATTTAAGGAAATTTCTTAAGAGGCAGGTCAGGTGGTCTGGTATTCCCATCTCTTTCAGAATTTTCCACAGTTTATTGTGATCCACACAGTCAAAGGCTTTGGCATAGTCAATAAAGCAGAAATAGATGTTTTTCTGGAACTCTCTTGCTCAGACTTTATTTTTTTGGGCTCCAAAATCACTGCTGATGGTGACTGCAGCCATGAAATTAGAAGACGCTTACTCCTTGGAAGAAAAGTTATGTCCAACCTAGATAGCATTTTCAAAAGCAGAGACATTACTTTGCCGACTAAGGTCCGTCTAGTCAAGGCTATGGTTTTTCCTGTGGTCATGTATGGATGTGAGAGTTGGACTGTGAAGAAGGCTGAGCACCGAAGAATTGATGCTTTTGAACTGTGGTGTTGGAGAAGACTCTTGAGAGTCCCTTGGACTACAAGGAGATCCAACCAATCCATTCTGAAGGAGATCAGCCCTGGGATTACTTTGGAAGAAATGATGCTAAAGCTGAAACTCCAATACTTTGGCCACCTCATGCGAAGAGTTGACTCATTGGAAAAGACTCTGATGCTGGGAGGGATTGGGGGCAGGAGGAGAAGGGAACGGCAGAGGATGAGATGGCTGGATGGCATCACGGACTCGATGGATGTGAGTCTGAGTGAACTCCGAGAGATGGTGATGAACAGGGAGGCTTGGCGTGCTGCGATTCATGGGGTCGCAAAGAGTCGGACACGATTGAGCCACTGAATTGAACTGAACTGAAGGAAATTTCATCAAAATTTTCTTGATGAAAAATTGGGAGAACAAGTTATTTAAATCTCCATCAAAATTTCAGTCTCTCATCCAGTTCAAATTGTGCCTGCCCTGTACTTCTCCAAATAAGCAGTGTGGCAAGGGATTGTGATCTGTTTCATTATTTCATTGCTGTCCTCTGCTGTATCTGGCTTCTTCCACGTTGGCAGTGAGGGTGGATGTTGAGTGAGACTAGAAAGCAAAAGAGTAGACCCTTTCTTGACTGGTGCTGGTGTAATCTAGCACTGGTGCCCTTTGTGTGGCTGATCACCAAATAGTGCCCATTTTTCTCTATCATAGAATGTGTGTGTGTGTCGTTTTTTTCCAACTGACCTCTTACGAATCCTTCTCCTCTTGTTCAACTGACACTCCCTTAAAGGCCTCCAGCTATATGTACTTTTTTTTCCCATGAAAGCAAAGCTTGACTGTCTTCCAAAGTGTCCTTCGTCACAGGGTATATTCTTACCTACCATAAAGTAAAAAGGCAAACTTCTCTTGTTGCTGCTTCCTCTCCTTATTCTAGTCCATCTTTGTCTTTATCACTTTATTTTTGCTGTGTAAGCAACCCTCCTAAAACTTAATGACTTAAAATAACAACCCTTTTAGTATTACTGTGCTTGAACAGCTTAGCAGTTCTCAGCTGGGCTCCTTTATGCACCTGCTATCAGATACAAGTCAGCTAGGTGGCTCTGGAGTTGAATGGATATCAGGGTGATTGGGTTGACTGGGCTATGTGTCTTTTATCAGTCACCATTTAGCCTGGGCTCTTCCACAGGGCATCATCATCATCTTAGTCGCTCAGTAGTGTCCAACTACCCCATAGACTGTAGCCTGCCATGCTCCTCTGCCCAAGGGGCTTCCCTGATAGCTCAGAGGGTAAAGCGTTTGCCTGCAATGCAGGAGACCTGGGTTTGATCCCCAGGTCAGGAAGATCCCCTGGAGGTGGAAATGGCAACCCACTCCAGTACTCTTGCCTGGAAAATTACACAGATGGAGGAACCTGTTAGGCTACAGTCCATGGGGTTGCAAAGAGTCACACACAACTGAGCAACTTCACTTCCACAGGGCAGAAGAGCTCAATAGGAGAGAGCAGAAATAATCAAGGCCCCTTGAGTCTTGGGCTCCAAACTGGCACACCATTATTTCCTTTTCTGTCTGCCAGAGGAAGGCCCAAGATTGCCCCTAGATTCACGGAGTAAAAAATAGACTCTTATTTCTTGATGGGAGAACCTGCAGTGTCCTATTGCAAAGGTGAGAGCACAAAGAAAGAGAAAAATTGCAGTAATTTTTGCAAACAATCTGCAAAGTATGGATACACACTGGTAGCCATATATGTAATCCTCCTTGGTTCACCATCACCCTCATGGAATGGGGTTGTGCTATGACCTTCTGGAGATCAGCTCCCTGGTTTTCCTGTTCTGCTACCCTTAATTTTTGATGTGAAGGAGAGGGAGAATGAAAAGTATATTCCTCCACTCATTAGTAATTTAATGAAGGGGAATTATTTTTGCCATTAAAATGGTATTCACAGTAGAGTTAAATGTAATAGAAACATTGAAATGTACGTTCTAAGCCAAACAACTACTTGTAAATAAACATCAGAAATTAAATTCTCAGGAGACCTGTAGCTTTCTATGGGGAAAGAAGAAAACAGCATTTTTCACTCATTCTGTACAGCCTTTTGAAAGACACTTGTCTTGGTGATTCCTGTCCAATGAATCTCTAGCTCAGAAAATGATGTTGCATTGATACATAAGCACTCTAACATAGATCACTCTGATAGGACTGTGATAAACTTTTCAACTAAAAATGCCATCTTTTTTTAAAGGTATTGAGTAGCATCAATTCAATTATTCACAATCCAAGAGCTCCAGTAATAATATATAAACAGAGCAAAGGAACAGCCCAACATTTTAATAGAGATCTTATTCAGGATTGTGGATTTGAGCATCTTGTTCCTATAATAGAAATGTGGGCAGATCAACTGGCTTCCTTAAAGGTATGTGGTTGAATACTCTTTACATGCTTTGAAAATGTATCAGTCTGTGGGCTTTATATACTTTTATTCTCAATCAAAGTTTTATATTTGGTGTGCTTTTACCATAGGTTTTTTCTTTATAATTGTACCTTACTGATGAAATGTTGGTTAATGAAAGTGTCATTGCGTTGTGACTTCCTGACTTTTTCAAATTCTGGTGGTACTAATTATTTAGTACATTTGACACTGAATGTGTTGCCTTGAATTCCTAATTTTTAAAAAACTATCAAAATGTTATACTCTTCCTCCTTCTTACCAAATGCTGCTACTGCTGCTAAGTCGCTTCAGTCGTGTCCAACTCTGTGCAACCCGATAGACGGCAGCCCACCAGGCGCCCCCGTCCCTGGGATTCTCTAGGCAAGAATACTGGAGTGGGGTGCCATTGCCTTCTCTGTCTTACCAAATGAAAGGTTGACAATACTAATATATGAGGTCTGGGTGTTAATTGTGCGTGTGCCTAGTCACTCAGTCATGTCCAACTCTGCAGCCCCATGGTCTGTAGGCCACCAGGTTCCTCTGTCCATGGGGATTCTCTAGACAAGAATACTGGAGTGGGTTGCATGCCTTCCTCCAGGGCATCTTGCCAACCCAGGGATCGAACCAGGTCTCCCGCATCTAGGTGTTACTTAGTGAGTGTTAAATAAGTGGTGAGGTGAGGTGAGGTGAAGTCGCTCAGTTGTGTCCGACTCTTTGCAACCCCATGGACTGTAACCTACTAGGCTTCTCTGTCCATGGGATTCTCCAGGCAAGAATACTGGAGTGGATTGCCATTTCCTTCTCCAGGGGATCTTCCCGACCCAGGGATCGAACCCAGGTCTCCCGCATTGGAGGCAGACGCTTTAACCTCTGAGCCACCAGGGACTGAAGTAAGAAGTTGAGAAAAAATAAGAACTTCCTGTGTTTCCTTCTGTATTCTAGAGTTGCACTGTCTAATACAGTAACCACTCAGCTACATGTAGATTTTGATCACTTGAAATATGATAGTCACAATTGAAATGTGCTGCAAGTATAAAATTACACACCAGATTTAGTAGAAATAGTATGGAGATGATTAAAAGATAATTAAAATAGATGATCTGTTGATACTATTTTGGATATATTGGATTAAATATATTAAAATTGTCACCTATTTCTTTTTACTTTTTTAACATGGCTACTAGATAATATTACTGTGACACACATTACATTTCTTTTGCATGACATTGTTGTTTTAAAGGGCCAAGCACCAAGCACTGTGCTAGGCTAGGCACATAGTTGATGCCCAGTAAATATTTGTTTATTGATTGACCAGTCTTAAACTTCTAAACTTACAGGATCCCAGCTCCTTAGGCACAGTTTAAAATAGATTAGGACAACATATTTAGGCCAGGAAAACAAGTAGGCTCTCATGAAAATTAAGTAGAATTACTTTTTAGGCATCTTTTCAAGTTAAATTTTTTCTTGGAGCTACATACATGGATGAATCTTGAAAATATCCTAAATGAAAGAAACCTGTCACAAAAAGTCACATATTGTATGATTCTGTTTTTTAATGAAATGCTCAGTATAGGCAAATCCACAGAAAAAGAAAATAAGATTAGTAGTTACCCAAAGCCTGGGAGTGAGAGAGAATGGGGAATAAGGGTTTCTTTTTGGCATGATGAAAATATTCTAGGATTAAGATAATTGTGATGATTGCACATCTCTGTAAATGAGACTACTGAATTACACACTTAAAGAGGATGAATTTTATGGTATATGAATTACATCTCAATAAATCTGTTATTTAAAAAAAGCAAGGGCAAAATAGAAAGGACAGGCTTATTTTTTATTCATCAATAATTCAAAATAATTACTTAAAATACAGTGTATGTTACTAATAAATAACATACAATTACTTTAAACATCCAGATTCCAGATAATCAGTATATGTATAATGTTTTTTGTAAGTCCTGAAGAAAATGAATTTAAAAGACTCTTTCTAAACAGGTAACAGTATTTTTTGGATAATTATATTTTATTAACATGATTATGAAAACTTTAAAAATGCATAATAGCATATTATTTCTTTTTTCATGAAGGATTTATATAAGTCCTTGAAAATACTGTCTACAGAACTGGTACCTTGGCATAATTTAAAGAAGCAGGATGAAAATGAAGGTGTCAGAGTTGAAGATCTGTTGTTTATAGTAGATACCATGTTAGAAGAAGTTGAAAATAAGGCAAAGGTAATACTACCCAGTACTTAAATAGATATTCACATTTTAATGTGAAATTAATGATATGGATACAGATATTCTACTATAACTCTTTCTCTTTTTAAAGTTTTTATTAAAGATTTGGAATAATTTTAAGATGTGAACTTTCTTTTACTTCCTCTCTTTTGGGCAGGACAGCAATATGCCAGACTTCCACATTTTGCGAGCTATTGTTTCTCACTTCCAAAAATTATTTGATGTTCCTTCTTTAACTGGAGTCTATCCTCGAATGAATGAAGTTTATACTAGGCTTGGAGAGTTGAACAATGCTGTGAGAAACCTCCAAGAACTCTTAGAACTAGGTAATGACTCATTTTCATTTTGGTTCCCCACTTAATAATGATTATTAATAAGTCTGACTCTTTGCGATCCCATGGATTGTAACCCACCAGGCTCCTCTGTCCATGGAATCCTCCAGGCAAGAATACTGGAGTGGGTAGCCATTCCCTTTCCAGGGGATCTTCCTGACTCAGGGACTGAACCTGGGTCTCCTGCATTGCAGGGCGATTCTTTACTGTCTGAGCCACCAGGGAGACCCCATTAATAAACCAACAAAAAGTAGGTAAAAAATTGAGGGTAACAGAGACATAGCATTTGATTTAATTAATTTAATTGATTTATTTTTTAATTTTGAAAATTCCCTTAAAATATTCTTTCCTTTTATTTCTCTTTTGCAGATAGTTCATCCTCATTGTATGTGCTGGTGAGCACAGTTGGAAAATTGTGTAGGCTGATTAATGAAGATGTGAATGAAAAGATTATGCAGGTATTAGGACCTGAAGACCTTCAAAGGTATTTATTTTAAAAAGGTTGCAAAGTATTGTCCAGAATGTTTGGAGTGGTAAAATTAAAAATTTTCAAAACTTCATAAGTTATTTACCTTTCCTCTTTGGAACAGCATTTTAAAAAATAATCTCACACCTTAGGGATGGAGAGAATATCAAATATTTTCAAGATAAAAGTAGATTCTGGGGTCTGAGTCAGGACTCTAGATTTTTGCTATAAGCTTATTCCCAAGGGAAATTATAATTGGAGAAAGTCAAACTTTGTCAGCAATTTCATGTTAATTCAGAATATATAAGTAAGTCCAGTTTTTAGTGGATTACCATAGATCACTGAATAATCACTAAGAGTATGTGCATTGTTTGATAAGATATTAAGGATTTCTTTTTTTAAAGCTAGGCATCTCCAACGTAAAACCTAAGTTTTTTTTAATGTCAAAACGTTATAGCTGTACTCTTCCTCCCTCCTCCCTCAGATTTTATACTGCAACATAAGGGAAGTATATGTTCCATACGTTCTGCAAGTTTTCCAAGAGGAACCCTAACCTAATCTGACACTTGAGGTTTCTGATACTTGATGATTTTAAAAGGAACGTATGTCTCACTATTGGTATTTTTCTCCCTCCCAGTTTTACAGATTACTGATACTTACTCTTAATGTTTAATAGAATACAGGATATGAAAATCAATTATTTTTAGAAAACATGGTCTCTTAAGACTCCTCAAGCTAAATGGAAAGTTCCCATATTAGAAGTGTTAGATAGATTTAACCTTAGAACAGATGATTATACTGCTAGTAGATAGAAAAGTATTTTTTGTTTTGTTTTAGAAAAGTATTACTAGATGAACAAAGAACTCAGAAGGAAAGATTGCAGTAAATAATCATTAAATTTGTGTTTAAATTAGCAGGACAGTTTCTTTCTGTTTTGAAATGTTCTATGTCCAATCAGATGTAAGAATCCTAAGTCAGAAATTCAGTATAAATTGTGCTTTTTTTTTTAAAGCATTATCCACAAATTGGAAGAACATGAGGAATTTTTCCCAGCATTTCAGGCATTTACTAATGATCTACTCAAAATCTTAGGTAAGATTTTTGTCAGAGGTGGTTAAATATTGAGTCTCAGGATATCACTGGGTTTGAGGAAAGAGTGTACCTTAGTCACTGTATTAGTGTTTTTACCTAGAGTGGTAGAAAGTGTCTGGAAACCACTAATGGTAGTGAAAACAAACTTCTAACTTGCAGTTAAAGTTGTTTGGGGTTAATCTACCGAACACAGAAGCACATATTCTTTAAGGAGCTGAGCCTTTTGTTTTAGGACCTTAAAATGAGAAATGACATTATTCTGGTTAGGTCCACTCTAACCCTGACTGTCATTGGATAATGAGAAATGTCTGTAGAATTTATGATCTAGATAGGTGTGTTTTTAATTTTTCTTCTTCCTCCTCCTCTTCTTTTTTTTATAAAAGATAGTTCCTACCTACTCTTTTTTTTCTTAATTTAATTTCCTCAGATGATGAGAAATAATATAATGTAAACATCTGTAGAAAGGAGATAAATTTATAAGTTTGTGGAAGGGAAGAGATACATCACTCTTGGTCAGATTGGGGGCTTTAAGGGGAAAAAAATATAATTAGGAATCATAGGCAAAATAAAAGCCCACATCTCTTACTTTAAGTGTGATTTATTATGGCTATAAAAATAATTAATCTTACCATTAAGAACACTTTTTAGGGAATTCCTGGTGGTCCACTGGCTAGGACTATGTGTGTTCACTGTTGAGAGTTTAGGTTCATCCTCGGTAGGGGAACTAAGATTCCCTAAACCCAACAAAACAAAATCACTTTTTAAAAAGGTTACAGTGATTTATTTACTTCATTAATGAATTTTTTTCTGTGTAGCTCATTTGAAGTTGAAAGGTTTTTTTTGTTTTTTAAATAGCTCTTTAACATAGGAAATTAAATTAGAAGAGGAGATAAGGTTTGGTAGAAGATAAAGGAATGAGTAAGTTAAAATTTGGTAAGATGATGAGTAAATGAAAGGCATATCTGACTAGAGTATATAGCCTAGTTGAACATAAATTTTTGTGACCAATTTTATGTAGACTGGAAGCAACAGAGACAGTGAGTGTACTTTATTCATGCTCATACATTTGAAAAGATCATGGCAAGGGAAGACATAATTTGAAAGTTTAACTTGAGACGTGAAAAAGTAGAAATGTATTTATTGCCTTGTATCTCAGAGAGCTTTGTTTCCTGCAATATGATTTTACTTGCTTTGAGGTAGCGATTAACAGTGAGTTTCTTGTCATTAACAAACATTTTACTAGGTGTGCTATTAACACTTATTTCATAATCCTTGTATAGAAACGTCTTCTCAGATATAATACTCAGCATGGTTCATGTGGGATCATTTGCTTCAATATACATTGTTCATGTGCTGTTCAGTCACAGTTGAAATTATGGAGTAAATATTAACGTTTCAGAAATTAAATCTGTTTTGGCAAACATGACTATTTTTATTATTACTAGGTGTGAGGTGGCTTAGTGATAAAGAATCCACCTGTCAGTGCTGGAGACGTGGGTTTGATCCCTGGGTCGGGAAGATCCGCTAGAGAAGGAAATGGCAACCCACTCCAGTATTCTTGCCTGGGAAATCCCATGGACAGAGGAGCCTGGAGGGCTACAGTTCACGGGGTTGCAGAGTCAGACACAACTTAGCAACTAAACAACAACAACAACAGATGTCATATTATGCATCTAGAACTACAGAGTGGCTTACTGAATATCACGTATGGAGAAGGACTTTCTTTTTTCTCATGAGTAGTGTGATTAGTTGAGAAAATTCTCATATCAACCAAGGTCCTTCTCTGTGAGGTTTATTTATAAGGCAGATTTCTCTTCTAGGGAGAAAACAGGTGTGATTTTAGAATGCGGGTCATGGAATAGCTTGATCTTTGTACCTTACTACAGTGTAATTCTCAGCTGTAGATTTGCTCGTATTCTTTTCCTTTCTCGTATCATCTGTGTTCCGACAGAAGAGATCCCTAAGTCCTTAGATGGAGGCCCAGGAAAGAGAAAGGGCCTCCCCTAGGGATTTAACCATGTAAGCTCACCCATATATTGGAAAGAGGCAGTAACATAATGTTATAAATATGCTGAGTAGAATCTGTTGTTAAGAGCACACTGCTAATGAGATTAATATCAGACCCAGAAGATGCTTTTGTAGGTAGCTTTTACAAACAATGTCCTGTGAATCAGTGATACACTTTTAGAGAAAAATTTCATATGCTTGAAAGCACTAGTGATGTTGTCTTTGTGTTTGAGGTTTGCCTTTGCACAGAGTTATCATTTCATCTGAGCCTAACACTAGATGAAGCTACTGTTTTATTATTGTTTTTCTGTTACAGAAATTGATGACTTGGATGCCATTGTACCTGCAGTAAGGAAATTAAAAATACTTTCATACTGAAAACAAATCAAATCATTTTTACTGTGTAAATTGCATTCTTAACATCCTAAGTATTTTGTAGGATTGATCTTACTCTGAGACATGGGTTATAAAATGTATTTACCTCAAAATTTACCCCCTTCTTTCTATTGAGGCCTCCATCTGTATAGTTTTTATTGACTTTGAGATTCTTTTATAGAAAACAATTGCTAAGTTTAATTAATAAATTAACTTTAGATCCTTGAATAATTCTTAAGCAGTTCTTGAGTACTTAAAATTTAAGATTGTTTTAAAGTACAGTGTGTGAATAAGAGAGAAACTCAGGGAGAGATAATGCAAGTAATAGAAAGGTTGCATTTAAGTTTGGAGTTTACTGACCTTTTTGGTTCTAGGAACAAGGAATGCCAATGTCTGTATTTAGTCCAGCCAGCAGGAAGCTATTGCTTTCCTGGCAAGGAAATGGCACATTCTATTAAGATATCCCTCATCACACTTGCACTTTCAGAGCAGAAGGAACAAAAGGAAGAAGGAAAAAAAATTCCCTATTTTGTAGGAAAGAATTATGAGGTAAAATAGATGAGTAGGTGTAAGTCTTTCATTTTAAAAAGTGTCTTTTTTACTGTCTTCATGGGATGTACCTTTTATAAGGGCATGAAATCTTAAATAAAATTTTGTAAAGAATTTCCAAATGTAAGTGTTCTCGGTGACTTATTTGTATTCCTCATAATAATGAGTCATATTCTCTTACTAGTCTGAGCCTTCCTTGGGCAACTGGTTCACCCTTGCTGCATTTTTTTAAGAGTAGCTTTCTTGCTGCTTTCTACATATTCTCTGTTCTCAGTATTCATTCTGATTTTCTTAAAGGATAACTGTTCTGCTTCACATCTGTGAGTACAGGTCACTTTGGGTTGCTGCTGCTCCCTTACTCCCTACCCCAACTTTTATAACTTCTCAGTTATTCTTGTTCATTGTCATATAGAATATTGTAAAGACTTCCAGGAAGCAGCATAGTGGAATGCAGAGAATAAATGTCAAAATATAAGCACCCAGATCTTTAGTGTGGTGACCACAGGGATTAGAAGTAAGGTAATATTCTAGGTTTTTTTAGATTAAAATTCTTTGTTTTGTTTGCCTGCAATTACGTTTTTTAATAACACTAGCCCACAATTTGTGAAAGAATTGTGTCTTTGAGGGTTGAGTAGAAAAAGTATTTGGATATTCAGTAATATAAATGCTCTTAGTTAATTAGATTACTCCAAGAAATTGTTGTGAGCCAGTTTGGAAATCCAGTGACTTTTGAAAGGAAAAAATAGAATTTTTTTATTTGCCGCATAGTTGATTTACAATTGTGTTAGTTTCTGGTGTAGCAAAATGATTCAGTTTTATGTGTGTGTGTGTGTGTGTGTGCATAAACACATTCTTTTTCATATTCTTTCCCATTATGGTTTATTATGGGCTTCCCTGGTAGCGCAGATGGTAAAGAATCTGCCTGGAAAGTGGGAGATTTGGGTTTGATCTCTGGATTGGGAGGATTCCCTGGAGGAAGGCATGGCAACCCACTCCAGTATTCTTGCCTGGAGAATCCACCAGGACAGAAGCCTGGCAGACTACAATTCATGGGGTTGCAAAGAGTTGCACGTGAGTGTTTACAATTATAATAGTTTATTTTATTGTAAAAGTTTATGTAATTTACAATTACAGTAGTTGATTTACAGTTGTGTTAGTTTCTGGTATAGCAAAATGATTCAGTTTTATGTGTGTGTGTGTGCATGTGTATATACACATTCTTTTTCATATTCTTTTCCATTATGGTTTATTCAATTCAGTTGCTCAGTCGTATCTGACCCTTTGCGACCCCATGAATTGCAGCACGCCAGGCCTACCTGTCCATCACTAACTCCCGAGTTCATTCAGACTCACGTCCATTGAGTCCGTGATGCCATCCAGCCATCTCATCCTCTGTCGTCCCCTTCTCCTCCTGCCCCCAATCCCCCCCAGCATCAGAGTCTTTTCCAATGAGTCAACTCTTCCCATGAGGTGACCAAAGTACTGGAGTTTCAGCTTCAGCATCATTCCCTCCAAAGAAATCCCAGGGTTGATCTCCTTCAGAATGGACCGGTTGGATCTCCTTGCAGTCCAAGGGACTCTCAAGAGTCTTCTCCAACACCACAGTTCAAAAGCATCAATTCTTTGGCGCTCTGCCTTCTTCACAGTCCAACTCTCACATCCATACATGATCACTGGAAAAACCATAGCCTTGACTAGATGGACCTTTGTTGGCAAAGTAGTGTCTCTGCTTTTGAATATACTATCTAGGTTGGTCATAACTTTTCTTCCAAGGAGTAAGCATCTTTTAATTTCATGGCTGCAGTCACCATCTGCAGTGATTTTGGAGCCCCAAAAAATAAAGTCTGACACTGTTTCCACTGTTTCCCCATCTATTTCCCATGAAGTGATGGGACCAGATACCATGATCTTCGTTTTCTGAATGTTGAGCTTTAAGCCAACTTTTTCACTCTCCTCTTTCACTTTCATCAAGAGGCTTTTTAGTTCCTCNGTCACCATCTGCAGTGATTTTGGAGCCCCAAAAAATAAAATCTGACACTGTTTCCACTGTTTCCCCATCTATTTCCCATGAAGTGATGGGACCAGATGCTATGATCTTCGTTTTCTGAATGTTGAGCTTTAAGCCAACTTTTTCACTCTCCTTTTTCACTTTCATCAAGAGGCTTTTGAGTTCCTCTTCACTTTCTGCCATAAGGGTGATGTCATCTGCATATCTGAGGTTATTGATATTTCTCCCGGCAATCTTGATTCCAGCTTGTGTTTCTTCCAGTCCAGCGTTTCTCATGATGTACTGTGCATATAAGTTAAATAAGCAGGGTGACAATATACAGCCTTGACGTACTCCTTTTCCTATTTGGAACCAGTCTGTTCCATGTCCAGTTCTAACTGTTGCTTTCTGACCTGCATACGGATTTCTCAAGAGGCAGGTTAGGTGGTCTGGTATTCCCATCTCTTTCAGAATTTTCCACAGTTTATTGTGATCCACACGCTGAACTGTGTGTTTTAAATGGCTAAAATGGCACATTTTGTGTTGTGCTTGTTATTTGACATCAACCTTGAAGACTGTGATAATTTTCACAGCCAAGGTGTAGGAAACATGAGTAGCTTTAAAAGAAAACATGCAAACCTGCGGTGGACAACCCTGCTCAATGCGGAAGGCCATGTCCTCTTGTTACAGTTTCCGAATGTGGCGGCCGCGGCTATGGCCTTTATCCCAGGGATGCGCTCCACTCCAGGCCAGTCACTGAGATGAAGCTGAGCGCGGTGCCCTCTTTCTGGCCTCCTCCACCCACCTGACAGCCCACGGTCTCCTCCCCCAGGACGCGCGAGCAGCCCTGGGCCCCTTCCAGCCCTCCTGCCTGCTGCCTGCCTGCCGGGACTACTGGACGTACCCGGGCTCCCTGACCACGCCGCCACTGTCCGAGTCGGTCACCTGGATCATCCACAAGAAGCCCATCGAGGTGGCCCAGGACCAGGTGAGTGGCACCTGTATCCGGCGCGCAGGGCTTCACGGGGATCCCTCTGTTTGGCAGTTTCACTGAGACAGTGTGAGCGAGCATTGTGGGGTTTCATGCTTTGGTGCATTTTTGATGTTCCTCCACAAGAACAATTTCCAGTTGAAATAGGAGCTCGTGGGGGTTGAACAGAAGTTCCCAGTATTGCAGCTCTTCTCCTGACCTAGAGATATTGATGTGTGAGAGGGAGATGGAGACAGAGGCAGAGAGACAGGCAGAGAGAGACAGAGAGACAGACAGAGACAGAGACAGAGAGACAGAGACAGAGAGACAGACAGAGGCAGGGAGACAGACAGATACAGAGAGACAGAGACAGAGGAGAAAGAAAGAGAGACAGAGACAGAGACAGGCAGAGACAGAGGAGAGAGAAAGAGAGACAGACAGAGACAGGGGCAGAGAGACAAACAGAGACAGAGAGACAGAAAGATACAGAGAGACAGAGACAGAGGAGAAAGAAAAAGAGACAGAGACAGAGACAGAGACAGGCAGAGACAGATTTTTTTTTTTGTCTGCTTGGTTTAGTTTATGGGAAATTTTGAAATCCCTGAACTTGTTTTTTCATAAGTACATTAAAAGTACTTATGGCCTGTTTTATAAGTATTTATAAATTCATAGTCAATAATATCTTCTTGATTAATATCTCTTCATTGCTATACATGCTTTTACCTTGAATGTAGTTTTGTCCTTTTAGTTAATAGTTGCTGGATGTTCTTTTCCTTTTTTTCTTATTTCACTAATCTTTTTTTATATGTTATAAAATACAACACATATGCTAAGAACGGTAAAAACCATAAATTTCAGGTATAATAAATGATTATAAAGTGAACACCCATACAACATCCAAGAAATAGAACGTGATCAGCACTCCGAAAGGCCTTCCCTACACACCATATGTGTCTTCCCCCAAGAGATAATTATTAGCTTGACTTATGTTAATCATTTACTTGTTTTTTCTTTTTTTTTTTTTTTCACCTCTTCTTAATATCTTCTGCTTCTGTTAGGTCCATACCATTTCTGTCCTTTATTGAGCCCATCTTTGCATGAAATGTTCCCTTGGTATCTCTAATTTTCTTGAGAGATCTCTAGTCTTTCCCATTCTGTTGTTTTCTTCTATTTCTTTGCATTGATCACTGAGGAAGGCTTTCTTAGCTCTCCTTGCTATTCTTTGGAACTCTGCATTCAGTTGCTTTTATCTTTCCTTTTCTCCTTTGCTTTTCGCTTCTCTTCTTTTCACAGCTATTTGTAAGGCCTCCTCAGACAGCCATTTTCCTTTTTTGGTTTATTATAGGACACCAAATATAGTTTCTGTGCTATACAGTAGGACCTTGTTTATCTGTTTGATATATAGTAGTTTGTATCTGCTAATCCCAAACTCTTAGTTTATCCTTCCCCTACTCCCTTTTCCCTCTGGTAACCATGAGTTTGTTTTCTGTGTCTGTAAATCTGTTTCATAAATAAGTTATTTATGTCACATTTTACAGTCCACATACAAGTGATATATGGTATTTGTCTTTCTTTTTCTGACTTACTTCACTTAGTATGATTGATAGTCTCTAGGTCTCTCCATGTTGCTGCAAATGGCATTATTTAATTCTTTTTTATGGCTGAACAATATTCCATTGTATATATGTACATCTTCTCTATGTGTTCCTCTGTTGGTGGGCATTTAGGTTGCTTCCATGTCTTGGCTATTATAAATAGTGCTGGTATGAACATTGGGATGCATGTATCATTTTTAATTATCATTTTCTCTCTATATATATGCCCAGGAGTGGAATTGCTGGATCATATGGCAACTCTAATCTTAGTTTTTTAAGGAGTCCCCATCCCGTTTTCCGTAGCAGCTGCACCAGTTTACATTCCCACCAACAGTGTAGGGAGTTCCCTTTTCTCCACATCCTCTCCAGCATTTGTTATTTGTAGACTTTTAATGATGGCCATTCTGGACTGGTGTGAGGTGGTACCTGACTGTAGTTTTGATTTGCATATAAGAAGTATAATTTAAAAATTACTTTATCTGAATTTTGTCAGCTAGTTTAAGAGAGCCTGTGATTAACTCTTAGTTTAAAACAGGAGTTTTAAAACTCTTCCTCAAAGGCCTAGGTGTTTTTTTGAGGGCCACTGAGAGGGATGGTGCCACTACCAGGAAGAACATTAGGCCCTCTCTATCTGATCTACTTTTATCCTGGCTGCTGCTGCTGCTAAGTCGCTTCAGTCGTGTCCGACTCTGTGCGACCCCACAGACGGCAGCCCACCAGGCTCCCCCGTCCCTGGGATTCTCCAGGCAAGAACCCTGGAGTGGGTTGGCATTTCCTTCTCCAATGCATGAAAGTGAAAAGTGAAAGGGAAGTCGCTCAGTCGTGTCTGACTCTTTGAGACCCCGTGGACTGCAGCCCACCAGGCTCCTCCGTCCATGGGATTTTCCAGGCAAGAGTACTGGAGTGGGGTGCCATTGCCTTCTCCTGGCAGTTCTACTTTTATCCAGTTGTAATTATTTAAAATATAAGTTCTGCAACCATTGCTTGGCTCTTGATTTTTTACCATTTTATGGATGTATAATTGACATATAATAAATTGTGCATAAAGTATTGTTGTTGTTCAGTCGCTCAGTCATGTCTGACTCTTTGCGACCCCATGGACTGTAGCCTACCAGGCTCCTCCCTCCATGGGATTCTCCAGGCAAGAGTACTGGAGTGGGTTGCCATTTCCTTCTCCAAGGGATCTTCCCAACCCAGGGATTGAACCCGGGTCTCCTGCATTCCAGGCAGACGCTTTAACCTTTGAGCCACCAGACGGACCTTTGTCAGCAAAGCAGTATCTCTGCTTTTTAATATGCCGTCTAGGTTTGTCATAGCTTTTCTTCCAAGGAGCAAGCGTCTTTTAATTTCATGGCTGCAGTGATTTTGGAACGCAAGAAAATAAAACCTGTCACTGTTACAAAATTTGATAAATCCTAATATACATATACATCTGTGAAACCATCAAAATAATATACCTATTGTTCCAAAAGCTATTTCTTTGCCCTTCATGACCCCTCCCTATTCCTATCCCTAGGCAATAGCTGATCTGCTTTCCATCACTATAGACTAGTTTGCATGTGACAGGATTTTACATAAATGGAATCATACCATATGTTCTCATTTTGTCTGACTTCTTCCACTCAGCATAATTAATTTGTGATTTTTTGCATGTTGTTGCATTTATTAACTGTCCATTTCTTTTCATTGCTGTGTAGTATTCTATTGTATGAAGATCCATTCTTCTGTTGATGGAGATTTAGGTTATTTCCAGTTTTTGACTATTACAAATTTTGTAGTGTAGTGTTCAGGTCTTCATATGGACAGACACCTGATATCCATTGACTTGAAAACTGTCATATTTTTGTTTCGTTGATACAGGAGGAAGTGTAAATTTGCTTTCTGCTAGTCCTGGTTAAAAGTAAAGTGTCTGAAAACATGTAATGTTTCTTATGTTATCTTTTATATTTTTTTAGTTGCATGGTACTGTAGTCAGAGAACATGGTCTTTTGGTATTGGATCTTTGGAATTCATTGAGATTTTCTTTGTGTCTTTATTGTGATGAATTTCCACATATTCCACATGTGCTTTAAAAAGTCTAATCTCTAATATATACATATATATGTGTGTATATATATGTAGTGTTATTAATATACTGTTTAAATCAACTTCATTTCTGCCATTTTTTTTTTTTGTCTGCTTGGTTTAGTTTATGGGAAATTTTGAAATCCCTGAACTTGTTTTTTCATAAGTACATTAAAAGTACTTATGGCCTGTTTTATAAGTATTTATAAATTCATAGTCAATAATATCTTCTTGATTAATATCTCTTCATTGCTATACATGCTTTTACCTTGAATGTAGTTTTGTCCTTTTAGTTAATAGTTGCTGGATGTTCTTTTCCTTTTTTTCTTATTTCACTAATCTTTTTTT
>SJYT01054259.1:71630-95959 GCA_006410635.1 Cephalophus harveyi
CATTCAGAAAACGAAGATCATGGCATCTGGTCCCATCACTTCATGGGAAATAGATGGGGAAACAGTGGAAACAGTGTCAGACTTTATTTTGGGGGGCTCCAAAATCACTGCAGATAGTGATTGCAGCCATGAAATTAAAAGACGCTTACTCCTTGGAAGAAAAGTTATGACCAACCTAGACAGTATATTCAAAAGCAGAGACATTACTTTGCCAACTAAGGTCCATCTAGTCAAGGCTATGGTTTTTCCTGTGGTCATGTATGGATGTGAGAGTTGGACTGTAAAGAAGGCTGAGGGCCGAAGAATTGATGCTTTTGAACTGTGGTGTTGGAGAAGACTCTTGAGAGTCCCTTGGACTGCAAGGAGATCTAGCCAGTCCATTCTGAAGGAGATCAGCCCTGGGATTTCTTTGGAAGGAATGATGGTAAAGCTGAAATTCCAGTACTTTGGCCACCTCATGGGAAGAGTTGACTCATTGGAAAAGACTCTGATGTTGGGAGGGATTGGGGGCAGGAGGAGAAGGGGACGACAGAGGATGAGATGGCTGGATGGCATCACTGACTCGATGGACGTGAGTCTGAGTGAATTCCAGGTTTTGGTGATGGACAGGGAGGCCTGGTGTGCTGCTATTCATGGGGTCGCAAAGAGTCAGACACGACTGAGCGACTGAACTGTGTGTATGCCTAACCCAAGATAGTTGAGTTTTGCCAGTTTTGAGCTTTATAAAAATAGAATCATGCTGTACGTTCTTCTTAATTCTGTTGTTCAACATCATGTTTGTACTGTTCATCTATATTGTTTATGTAGGTCCAGGTCATTTGTTTTCATTGGTGTCTAGTATTCTTTTATGAATGTTCCATAATCCATTTGTTTGTTGTTTTAGGGATTGCCATTTGGGTTGCTTCCAGTTCTTGGCTATTGTGAGCTACTGCTGTGAACATTCTTGTACGTGTATCCTTGTTCACTGTGTGCAGGTTTTCTAGAATCTAGAGGCAAAATTGCTGGGTCCTAGAGGAAAACACCGGAGAATGCAATGGCCACCCCCTCCAGTACTCTTGCCTGCCAAATCCCATGGACAGAGGAGCCTGGTGGGCTGCAGTCCATGGGGTCACTAAGAGTTGGACACGATTGAGCGACTTCACTTTCACTTTTCACTTTCATGCATTGGAGAAGGAAATGGCAACCCACTCCAGTGTTCTTGCCTGGAGAATCCCAGGGACGGGGGAGCCTGGTGGGCTGCCATCTGAGGTCACACACAGTCGGACATGACTGAAGAGACTTAGCAGCAGCAGAGGAAAACACATCTAATGATGTGAATGGATCCTCTGGGGTTGTTTAGTGTGTGACTTTGATAGATCATATGTATTTTAACTTTAGAAGAAATCGCCAAACTGTTTCCAGAGTGGTTGTACCAACTTATATTCCCACCATTAATGTATGAAGGGTCCCCAGTTTTCCATATTTGACCAACTTTTGGTAAGTCAGGTTTTTTTTTTTTGCCAGTATAATGTGTAGAGCTCTTAGTGTGACTTTAATGTTTATTTTCCTGATTACTAATGAAGTTAGACATCTTTTCCTTCATTTTTTTTTAGTTTGTAGTTTATTTTTGAAGTGCTGTGTGTGTCTTTGGTGTTTTTTTCTGTTGCACAGTCTGTCTTCCTATTGATTTGTAAGAGTTATTTACATATTCTAGACATGAACCATTTGATGGTTACACATGTTGTGAATGCCTTCTTCCATTCTGTTTCCTCTTTCCATTTTCCTCTAGTGTCTTTTCATGAACTGAAGAACTAAATTTTCATATAGAGAATATAGTTAAAGATGTAGAGCTTTATAGTCAATGTTCTTAGTGTCTTATGTAATCTTTCTCTGGTCACAAACTGTAAAGTTACTCTTCTGTGTCATTTTACAGCTGTATAGTTTTGCCTTTCACACTTAGTCTAATATACCTGGAGTTGTTTTTTTTTTTTTTTTGATGTGGTATAAGTAAAGGACTATTACCTTTTCTGTCATGGATACCCAGTTGTTTCAGCACTGTTTATTGAAAAATCTATTATTTCCCCTCTGCTTATAGTGTTTACTTCTGTCATATATTGAATATCTGTACGTGAATGGGTCTGTTACTGGACTCTTTTTTCTATTCTTTTGGTCCATTTATCTCCCCCTCACTAGTATCCCACTGTTTTTATTATTTTAACTTTAAAATAAACTTTGGTATCCCACCCTTTGTATTTCCATGTGTATTGAGTCTGATTATTAAATTATATACACAGACAGACACACTACATATTGAGATTTTTATTTAACTTGCATTAAACGTAGGATCGGTGGGGAAAATCAGAATCTATAATGTTGGATCTTCAAACTCCTACTGTAGCATAGCTCTCCACTTGGTTAGGTTTACTTTAGCATTTTGTAATAAAGTTTCATAATTTTTCTGTAGGGATTATTGCCAGATACATTCATAGTATTTGATCTTTATGCATTTATAAGTTGTCTTTTTAAAATTTCCTTTTCCAACTGTTTGAGAAATAGAGAACTATAACTGATTTTTAAATATTTACTTTGTATTCAACAAAGCAGTATATCTTTAGATTATTTTGGATTTTCATACTTATGATCATATCATCTGCATATAACAACAGTTTTGGTCAGATATACCTGTTTTTCCTTATCCAACTACATAGGCCACAATATAGGGCTGAGTAGAAGTGGTGATAGGAATCAACCCTTTCTTGCTGCAGATTTCAAAAGGAAATCTTTTAATGCTTCACTGTTAAGCGTAATGTTGGGTTTCCCTGGTAGCTCAGCTGGTAAAGAATCCGCCTGCAAAGCAGGAGGCCCTGGTTCAATTCCTGGGTTAGGAAGATCCAAGGGAGAAGGGATAGGCTACCCACTCCAGTATTCTTGGGTTTCCCTGGTGGCCCAGATGGTAAAGAATCTGCCTGCAGTGTTGGAGACCTGGGTTCGATCCCTGGGTTGGGAAGATCCCTGGAGAAGGGAATGGCTACCCATCCCAGTAATCTGGCCTGGAGAATCCCATGGACAGAGGAGCCTGGCAGGCTACAGACCATGGGGTCCCAAAGAGTCAGACATGACTGAACGACTTTCACTTGGGCTTCCCTGGTGGCTCAGAGGTTAAAGTGTCTGCCTCCAATGCGGGAGACCCGGGTTTGATCCCTGGGTCGGGAAGATCCCCTGGAGAAGAAAATGGCAATCCACTCCAGTATTCTTGCCTGGAGAATCCCATGGATGGATCGCAAAGAGTCGGACACGACTGAGCAACTTCACCTTTCACCTTTCACCATTACTATAAACAGAAGTCTAAACTACCCTTGGGTTTGTCATTTTCATCCTTTTACTTTCAACACTTCTGTGTGTTTGGAGTGAACCTCTTGTAAATAGCATATAGCTGTACTTTTAATTTTCGTGGAATTTGACATTATAGGTTCTAATAGTGCCTTTACTATGACTGTGGCTCAGCTGGTAAAGAATCTGCCTGCAATGTGGGAGACCTGCATTCAGTCCCTAGGTTGGGAAGGGACTGGCTACCTACTTCCAGTATTCTGGCCTAGAGAATTCCATGGACTATAGTCCATGGGTCACAAAGAGTTATTACAAGTATATTTAGAAGTCTTTTGCCTATCTTTTTTTTTTTTTTTAATCATATTTTTCTGTGCTGCTTTTTTCTTTCCTATTTTTCTGGAGCAGTGTTGAATTTTTATTTCTCCTTCACTACTGATTTGGAAGTTTTATATTTCAACTCTATTGATTTTTCTATTGTTACTCTATTATTGGTTATCTTAAAAATTTTAATACACACTTAGTCAAGGTCAGGTCAGAAGACAAAAACTACATTGCACAGGTAGCCTAACAGGAAACATTTAAAATAAGAATTGCTGACTAGTAAAAGTAATTAACTGCTAAAAGGAGACATAAGAGGACTCTCAGGAGCATGCAGTAGTGACTTCAGAAAGCAGATACTACCCCCAGGGATAAAGGGGAGTGAACAAGAAACGAACTTAATTAAGAGTGCCTTCCCTTTAAAAATATCAACTTAAGAGGCTGATATTTAAACCTCTGAGTAGAGGTCTGGTTGCCACAGGAACAGGCAACCCACTTGTGGCAAATAAACTTGGCAAAGGGTGTTGGATGGTGCTGAACCATGAAGACTGTGTTTATGGTTGTAGGGCCCAAAGGCATGAGCCAAGTAAACTGTGGTGGGTGCTTAGGTAACAGAGATCAGCCTCACACGACAGTCAGCTAGCTGCCGTGGATAAGGGCACCTCAGTAAAGGAAGAAAAGCCCCTTCTTCCCACTCTGGCTTTGCAGTGTCCTCAATTGATAAGCCTAACATCAAGACCCCTGGCAGAGGGGAGAAGGCTGTGTTATTTCTAGTATCAAAGCAGGGCCAAGATGGGTTGATTTGGAGCTGAAAGGTAACTAGTAACTGCCACATACAAAGCTATATTTTAAAATATAAAACTCCTTAGCTTCTTAAATAAGGACTTGAATACTTTTAACATTCCTCTGAACCAGCTTCAAGGCTCTTAGATGTCAGTACTAGCCCAGTTTTGCAGACATTTTAGGTTGCTTGCTTCCTTGTTTAAAACAGGCAAGACTTACTTAGGTTTACCTTACTCTCTGTTGTTTTACACAAGCCACTCCTGCCTTATGTTACGTTTTGTTTCTTGCTGAAATACATCCAGTGGCCATTTTTCAATTTGGTATTCCCATGTGCTTCATATTAAAAAAATTTTTTTTTTGCCTGTGAGCTTCCTTTTAGTGGGAATTATCTGCTGCGGTGGTTCCACGTATGTCCTAGATGGGAATCACAACCCTAGGGGCAATTTTGTGGTTGCCCCAGTCAGGGCTTGACATGGTTCCAGGTTCTAAACCCAACTTCACATTAGTTTCGAGGTTTCCAAACTAAGTCAGTTGTGTGTAACTTCAGACTCCATGTTCGGATAGGAGAGAGTAGCTGATTGTTTCCACCCATTGCTGACAACCAGTTCCTTGTCCTCATTCTCAGCCAAGGTGTTTTGTGAGGACAAAACTCTCCAGGCTCCACGTCCCTTACATAGTAGCTTTACCTTTTATCCAGCACGCTAAAATTCTGGTTCTCTTCAAAACACCCTCTTCAGTTCCTATATGCTACTTTAGATTTTCTCTTTGAACTATCATTGGAACTTAACCTGTGTTACTTTTTAGTTAATCATGTTTAAAATCCTGCTTAAAATTTATGGTTTAATTAGGTTTTCTGTGTGTTTGGACTGGAGAAAGGATAGGTTTCCACTTGTCTGCTTTGTCTGCCATTTTGCTCAGTAGTTGTTTTAGGGTTGCTAATATTCAGGAAATGATATATGATACATTCCATTTATTCCTCTGGTACTTTATCGTTTCAAGGAACTTGTCTGTTTAGTGAACATTACAATGCTGCTGTGAGGTAGATAGGACAGGCATCAATTGTCCTATTTTATAATGAGAACTTGTCACTCAAAACAGCAAAAACAAATTTTATTACACATCTGCCATGTACTTAGCATGGATGTACTAAGTCTTGTAATTAGTCTTGGATGATGGGGGTGAAAATTCAAGTAACTTGAGGTTAATTAAAAAGTAAACAGAAACATCAAATATCAAACACAATACAGATAGTTTCTTAGCATATGACTTTAGTAGATATTTAATAAACATTTTTTAAAATTAAAGGTTACAAGGCAGGGAATTGTTAAAATGAAAAATGCAGAATGTTGATAGTAGATGCTGTAGGTGGGGGGAGAGGCCCTTTCAGTGTGCACTGGCTCAATGGAGGAGGTGAGTTTGACACAGGCCTCTAAGAGGTGAGTAGGATTAGTAGGCAGATATATTTGAACAGTTCTGGAACAGAGCATCTGCACATGAATAAGGCAGCCAAAAACTGGAGACCTGATTGTGTTCAGTCTAAAACAACAAGGAGTGGGCTTGAATTTTGTAGAAAACAGGAAAGAGATAATTTATAAGTGAGAGTAACCTGACAGAAACTTTGTTTTAAGATGTTACCATTCTTTATGGGAGAGGAAGCAAGGGCAGGGGCTGCTGCCTGAGCAGACAAGTGACAAGAAGACTTGACAGCAGCTCTAGGGACATGAGAAATGACAATATTTGGTTTTATAAAGTCTGAAATGCAGAAGAGGCACTTGTTTAAATATACAGTTTACATAATTTGTTTTTAATGTTGTATAGGTGAATCAGCCCTCAGAAGAGTGGAACAGAATTCCCAAACCTATCTAAAAGAGATACGGAAAGCCCCTGTTCTCTCTGGCACTCCGGTCTCCAGTGCTCTGCTATGGGAGTGCAGGCAGACCTGGGCTTGAAACTCTGTTTGCATTTTCTTAATGGAAATAATGCCACATGCTGGAGTTTGATCCCAGGCTATCCCACACTGAAGTACTTAACTCAAGGTATATAGGTATATCACTAACATGGTTGTCATCAGGAAAGTATGTTTTAGTTCCACAGCAGATACAGGAATGAACCTCAGAGAAGTACCAAAGATGGCAGCCAGTAGAGCTTAGGCAGAGTTAGCTCTCAGAACTTTGGGGTGGGTCACTTTTTAGTCCCATAAAAACACCTTCCTCCCTGCGTCAGTCCCTGCCCAGGAGTACTGACAGCTGCTCCACAAACGCACCTCCCTGTCTTCTGTGTCTAAGACAGGACACCTGCTGGAGACATGCACGCAAGTCCTCAGTCAGAGAAGATTCACCACTGAGGTTCTGATCATGTGTTAGGCACAGATACCCCACTTCTTTTTGGATTTAAACAATTAAACCCAACCAAGAAAGTAGTTCTTGCTTTTACATGTGTTTACTGCTGCATACTATCCAGTCATGCAGTTATACTGTACACAAGAAATGTGTGTGTATGTGTATATATATACACATGTGTATGTGTATATATATACACCCACATATATGTGTAATTTCAAATTGATATTGTGATTTAAATTACAAAATATACATATGTACATATTTAAAAAATAAAGATGTTGTTGTTCATCATCAACTTCTAGGCTGTCCATCTGGAGTCAGCTCATACCTGTAAGACAATTGGGTTTAGACTTGTGTTAGTATTGCGAGTGTGTTGTGGCAATATCAGGACAAGTGGCCTAGTCTGTCCTACTTGGGCCTGTGGGACCAGCAGAACTCATCTCTGTAAGTTGACCAGCCAGGGTTAAGACTAGAGCTTACAGCGGTTCTTTAGATAAGTGAAGTCTGTAAGCAGTAAAGCCTTAAGTAAAAGTGATAATGTCCCCCTCCTTGATGAGATTGAAGAGGGAAGAACTTTGGAAAGAGAATATGGGCAACCACCTGAAATAAACTGAGTAGCAGATTTAATATGATAAAATGAAACCACTCACTTACCACTGTGAGAAGCCCTTAATCAGATCTTCTTTTGATAAGTCAATCAGTACCTAAACAAGCATAAATTATCAGTTCTCTTTCTCAAAACTGCATTAAATGGAAACATATTGGGATAAATGAAACTGATCCTAAAAAGGGCCTCCTTGAGTTTTGAGCAATAGTTCTTTTTCCTTTGACTTTCAATATATAGAACCTCTCCAGAAGGACAGTACTGACACCAACCTCAGTGTCCTAGGAAAAGGTGAACTGCTATTTGCAGTTGTACCTCAGGAATTTACGTAACCAATGTTTTAGAGAAAACAGCTTGCCTTTACTTACAAACTGATCCAGAATTTTAAGCAAGACGCTATAGTTTTCTCAACAATAAAAATGGGAATATCATCACCTACTTCACAGAGTAGGCTTTAAAGAATGAGCATAAGATAATGTTTAAAATACAACAACTACAGAGTGTACAAATACCATTCTTTTTTGTCTTTCCTTCCTGAGGATTATATTTCCTTTACTTCTAACTTTAAGTTAAAATAACATTCACCACAAAAGTCTTGACATAATGAGATCCAAGCTTCACACAGTGCTGTACTTGTGAAAACAATACTTAATATCATAGTAGAGGTTCAAATACTTTTGTAGTGATGAACTTGGATATTCTTGAGTTTCTTAAAATAGGGTTTATTAATTTATATACTTTAGTCTTAAGAGTATTTTTAAAAAGGCACAAAACAAAACAACCTCCCAGTGAGGCTGTATCTTCCTTAAAGTCAGTTCTGCTAACAAACTGATGATCACATCAAAATTTCAGCAAGGATGTGTTCCACCTGTGAACTCCAGGTAGCCACCAGGAGGGAAAGAGTACCAAGATCCCCTTTTGTACTTACCTTTCCCAGTTCCTTCCTTCTGTGTGAACCAAATGGTCTACTGTTTTTCACTGCGACATCTAGTGACCTCTTCTTTACTTCATCCATGGAAACAAAAAATTCAAATCTTTAAGGAGCAGAAAGTCAGAAATGAGATTTATATATTTTAATTATTTTCATTGAAAATCCCTAGTGTTTCATCCATTTTCCTACCTTTAAAACAGAAGATACAGGCTGTCTACTGTTCTAGATACTATAAAGAATCTAGAGCAGTATTAGGTTACAGCAGATACTTGCTGCATCATCATTATAATCACTGTCCTGTTACAAAACCTGGAAGTGTCAAGAGGCCGTTTACCCCTCTTGAGAGCTTCTTTGGACTCCTGTGCTTTGGGGCTGGTTCTTTCTTTCTCTGACTCTACTCTGGTCGTCACTCTGTTCAGCCGTCCCTTCGCTCTCTGAACTCTGCCTGCTCATAGTACCACCTCAACCCCTTTTTGTTTTTTTTGACCAACTACAGGCTAGGATGCTGAATAATTAGTTTTGCTTAAATTGCATGGAAAAAAGTGGCCTTTTCCCACTTGTGCCTGTGGAGTAAGGCAGAGCAATCTTAGTATACAAGCTTTGTCACATACTCACAAGAGGCCTCTGGACTCCTTACTTCAGGATTTTTTTTTTTAATCTTTAAAATTTTTTTAATTGAAGATTCTTTAAATTCAATAGTGCTTTACACTTTTCAAAAGTTTGACATGCATGATTTAATATAATCCTATAATATCTCTTAATTTTTTAAACTGAGATATAAATGACATAGGATTATTAGTTTTATATGTGTAATAATGATGTGATTTGTACATGTTATAAAATGATCAGTCTAAGTAACATCTATCACCACATATAGTTACAAAAAAATTTTCTTGTGATGTGAACTTTCAAGATCCACTCTCCTCGCTGCTTTCAAATAGATAATTATTATTAACCATAGTCACCATGCTATACATTATATCCCCATGAATTACTCACTTAATAGCTGGAAATTAGTACCTATTGACCCCTGTCATCTGTTTCACACACACCCTCATCTCCACCTCTGGCAACCACCAATCTCTCTATGAGCTTGGGTTTTTTTGTTTGGTTGGTTTTTTGGTATTTTTAGGTTCCACATGTAAGTGAGATCATAAGTAATTATCTTTTTCTAACTTATTTAACTTAGTAGAATGCCCTCAAGGTCTATCCATGTTGCAAATGGCAAGATTTCTTTTTTTATGGACATTTAGGTTGTTTCCATGTCTTGTCTATTGTAAGTAATGCCACAGTGAATACCAGTGTGCATATATCATTTTGAATAACCATTGTTTTAATAAATACATAGAAGTAGAACTGCCTGGTAGTATGGTAGTACTATTTTTTTTTTTTTTTGAGGAACCTCCATACTGTTTTCCATGTGTTCTTGCCTGGAGAATCCCAGGGACGGGGGAGCCTGGTAGGCTGCCATCTATGGGGTCACACAGAGTCGGACACGACGGAAGCGACTTAGCAGCAGCAGCATACTGTTTTCCATAGCTGCCCCAATTTATATTCCCACCAGCAGTGCCCAGGGGTTCCCTTCCCACATCCTTACCAACACTTATTTCTTTTTTATAATAACCATTCTCACAGATATGAGGTGATACCTCATTGTGGTTTTGATTTGCATTTCCATAATGACTAATGATGTTGGGCATCTTTTCATGTACCTACTAACCATCCATATTTCTTCTTCAGAAAAATGTCTATTCAGAGCCTCTGCTCATTGTTTAATCAGATTTTTTTTTTTTTTTTTTGCTGTAGAGTTCTATGTGTTTTAATATAGATTTTGGCTATTAACTGCTGACCATATATGATCTACAAGTATTTTTTTCTGATTTGGTAGGTTGTCTTTTTATTTTGTTGGCTTCCTTTGCTGTGTAAAAGCATTTTAATGTGGTCTCAAGTTGCCGCGCTTGTTTAGTTTTGCTTTCGTTGCCTTTGGTTTTGGTGTCTAATCCAAAAAATCATCACCAAGACTGATGTCAGTTTAACTCACCTAAGTTTTCTTCTAAGAGTTTCAGTTTCAGCTCTTACATTCAAGTCTGTAGTCCATTTTGAGTTAATTTTTGTGTACAGTGTAAGATACTGGTTGAATTTTATTCTTTTGCATGTGGCTGTCCAGTTTTCCCAACACCACTTGTTGAAGAGACTGTGCTTCCCCCATTATACATTCTTGTCTCCTTTGTCATAAGTTAGTTGGCCATATATGTGTGGGTTTATTTCTGGACTCTCTATTCTGTACCATTGATGTCTCTTTATGCCAGTACCATACTGTTTTGATTATTATAACTTTGTAATATAGTTTGATGCCCAGAGGCATCAGGGAGTATGATGCCTCCAGCTTTGTTCACTTTTCTCAAGCTTGCTTTGACTCTTTTGTGGTTCTATGCAAATTCAGGATTTTCTATTTCTGTGAAAAATGCCATTAGAAGTTTGATTGCATTGAATCTATATTGTTTTGTATAGTATGGACATTTTAACATTATTAATTCTTCCAATTCATAAGCATAATGTATCTTTCCATTTGTTTGTGTTGTCTTTGATTTCTTCCATCAGTGTCTTAGTTTTCAGAGTACAGGTCTCTTACCTCCTTGGTTAGATTTACTCCTAGATATTTTATTCTTTTTGGTGCAGTTGTGGATGGTTTTCTTAATTTCTCTGATACTTTGTTGTTAGTGTATAGAAATGCAATGTATAGAAATGCAATGGATTTCTATTTATTAGGTTTGTATCCTGCAGTTTTACTGAATTCATTATAATAGATTTTTGGTGGCATCTTTAGGATTTTCTTTATAAAGCACCATGTCATCTTCAAACAGTGACGGTTTTATTTCTTCCCTTTTTTTTCTTCTTGTCTGATTGCTATGGCTAGACTTTGCAGTCCTGTGTTGAATAAACCTGGTGAGAGTGCTGGTCTTGTAAAGTGGGTCTGCAAGGGTTTCCTTGTCTATATTTTGAAAGAGTTTGGGAAGGAATGGTATTAATTCTTCAAATATTTGGTAGAGTTCACTAGTGAAGCTGTGTGGTCCCTGGACCTGTTGTTGGGTGATTTTTGATTACTGATTTAAACTTCTTCCTAGTAATCAGTCTGTTCACATTTTCTGTTTCTTCATTATTCAGTCTTAGTAAGTTGTATCTTTCTAGGAATTTATCTTTTTCTTCTAGGTTATCTAATTTGTTGATATATAACTATTCATATCTCTTATGATCCTTTGTATTTCTGTGGTATCAATTTTACAGCTTCTGTTTCCTCTTTTCTGTCCTTGTTTTTTCCACTTGGTGAGTCTAGCTAAAGGTTTATCAATTTTGATGATCTTTTCAAAGCTCTAAGTTTCATTGATTTTTTTTCTATTGTTTTTTTAGTTTCTATTTCCACTCTGAACTTTATTTCCTTCCTTCTGTTAACTTTGGACTTTGTTTATTCTTGTTCCTTGAGATGTAAGGTTAAATGGTTTGAGATTTTTCTTGTTTATGATATATGCATTTACTGTTATGAAATTTCCTCTTAGAACTGTTTTTGCTACATCCCATAAATTTTGTTACATTTCCATTTTCTTTGAACATATTTTGTCTTGATTTCTTAACATGATTTTAGTCTTCTTAAATTTAAGACTTGTTTGTGGCAGCCTAGTATATGATCTATCCTGGAGAATGTTCTGTGTGCACTTGGGACTGTGTATTCTGCTGCTTTTGGATGGACTGTTGTATGTATTAGACCACTTCATCTGGTTTAGCAAGTCATATACAGCTAATGTTTCCTTATTGAATTTATCAGAGGATCTATCCTTTGATGAAAGTAGCATACTAAAGCAGCCTCCTTCAATTCTGAATGATAAGTTTCCCCAGTAGAGTATTTTTGGTTGGAAGCATTTTCCTTTCAGCACTTTGAATATATTGTACCACTCCATTCTGGCCTGCAGAGTTTCTGCTGATAGTCTTATGTTGGGGGCTGGGTGGGGGGGCAGGCTCCCTTATAATGTAATTACTTGTTTTTCTCTCACTGTTTTTAAGATTCTCTTATCTTTAACTTTAGATATTTTAATTATAATGTATATGGTGTCAATCATGTACTCAACAAGAGACCTCTGAACTCTTTACTTCTAGATTTACATTTAAGATCAAAGTTGCCAAGTCTGCCTTGTATATAATCCATGCATATCTTGCTGTTACAATTTTGAGAGAGAATTACTAACAGATTAGGTTTGTCACAAAAGTCAACCTTCTGTGTTCCCACATAGCAATTTTGACATCCTTTTATGTTGGAGCTCCCTTTGAAGGCAACATTTTTCACTTGTGTGACTGTAGAATATAGGATGGTGCCTAATATTAATAGAAAGTGTTCAATAAATATTGCACAAATTCTCTCTCCCCACATTTTCTTGATATCAATGAAATAAAAATGTAGCTTTTGAAGGAACATATTAATCTTTAGACATGACCCAAAAAAGAACTCAGTACAACTCTTTTTAAAATGAGTAGTTATTGATCAAGATAAGCAGAAACAAACATTATTAGGTAAATCATCCTAGGCTGGCTAGCAATGTCTTCTCTTAGGATCCCACAGCAAAAAGAAGCAAGTACCTTGTGATCAACTTGAAATCAAGAATAAGAATATTAAAGATAAGACTTACCACCACAGACTCATCAAAAGCAAGAAATGTGATTAGACTCTGTCTACTAATTTTGTCCCCAAGGACATGGGTGGACACACTGGGGGAAGGTATCTGTTCCACCTATGCTTGTTACAGGAGGGAAGACAGGCCAAAGAGCTTGGACCTTTGGAGGAAATTTTAGGTTCTTAGGTTCAAGGTATGTTTACTTATGTTTGAAAACAAACATCTGACTAGATTCAAATCTTTTTGCTGCCAAAGGGGATTCGTTTAAAGAGAAAGAGTGTGGAATATTTCATAATCAGGAACGCTTTGGTCCACACAGGCAAGAAAAATGGGTAACTGTTTTGCTAAACTTCTCTGGCAGTCCTTTTCTCCCACAAAATGTAGAAGCTTCATGACTGTGTTGGTGTCCTATTCAACCCCAGCCCTTCCTAGTGTCCGGCAGTTGCCAGGTACACAGGAGGTACTCAGCAAATACTCAAGCGGCTGAGACACTCTAAGCAGGCCACCTGGGCCACTTACGTTTCATCAAACAGGGGCTCCAGGGTCTTCTGCTTCACTGAGGTCTTCTTACGACTTGCCCACCTCCTTTCTGGCAACAGGTAGACACGGACGTAGGGATCAGCTCCACTGCTGGTACAGGGTGTCAGGTTTCTGATTTGGTTTCAAACACATTAAAGGAAAGAGGCCCCTTGTTTTGAAATACTGAAAGCACTCATTTGGAGAAAGCTGTACTAGCCATACAGCTTTAGATGGCCTTGGGGATAAAAATGCCCTGTAATCTAGACCAAAATCAAAAGTCTGCCCAGTTTGGAGGACAAAACATCAGATGCGTGGTTTTAAAAACATGTGTTTTTATGAAGTCTGGGGTAGAGCCAAGTACTTTTCCATGTAAAGGAAGTTGAAGATTCTTGAGAAAATGTCCTGGCTCCAGGGCACCCCAGACAGCTTTGCAGCAGATGTGTCTGAGCAATGCCCTTGGTTCTGGAGCCTGTCAGCTCCATCGAGGATCCTGTTAGAGCATTCGAACCTCACTCCTTCCAAGTGTCTACCTTGGGGCTGCCTACCCCTGCCATTGCTCCAAGTGCCCCCACTGATTTTTGGTCACCTGACGCTCCCAAGGGCTCTTTCCTGGTCCTAACGTCTCTTTACCTGCAGCCGTTGATTAACACGCTGAGACAGCGCCGCAGACACACATAGCGCACTGTGAGCTGAATCTCACCCAGCCCCCGATGCCCGAGGCCCCCGCCTCTGAAAAGAAAGGGCTTGTCATTTCTTTGGCCATTACGGGTGCTGGCCTCTCCCCCCACCCCCAAGAAGCATGTCAGTTAACAAATTAATTCTCAGTAAGGTTCCTTTTAGTTGGAATTACTTCCTATCCTGCATTCATGTATAATTATCCACTTCACTGTAGGGAGAGCATGGTACCGTAGGAGGAACTCTAGCAGCATCTGCCTTTATATTATGATTTCTTGTGGAACCTTGGGCAAGTTACTCAACCTTTATGATAGTAAGTTCTGTCTTTTAGAGTTATTGTGAAGATCCAATTGCTAAGCCCAGAGTCAACACTTAATAAATAGCAGCCATTGATTATATAGCTCCACATTTTTGGCTTTCCATATCATTCCAGAATAAATAACTCTTTAGAATTCAAGGTATGTTTTTGCTGTAAGGAACCTTAACAACCCAAGTCCAACACTGTTTTATAGTTGGTATGTAGCTAGAGCTCCAGCAGACTTTTGGGCACATGCACACGTGCTTTCTCTCCCCACATCCTGTGTTCTTTCTATCCCACCATGCTGCCTTATGAAACGATTTTGTGAAAAACCAGGACTTGCATAGCAAAGTAAGTTCATATCTACTGTTCCATCCAGGGAGGTATTTTTCATGCAGGTCATTTTAGAGAATATTAAGCAGAGAGATGCATACTCAGTGTTGAGGCTGATATCTGTCAGGTCAAAGCAGGAAGAGGCCAGGGAGTTGAGCGAGGACATGCTGGGAGCCAGCCCCTTGGGTGGCCATGCGAATGGGGAGGCAGGGCATTTCATGGGTCTGGGTGACTTGATGGGCCCCGGAGAGTGGGGGCCTGGCACAGCCAGGTAGATGGTGGCCAGACTCTTCTTCCCCGTGGGTGCACTGTCCTTGCCTTTGGGCTCTGGGCCCGTCTCTTCAAGCATGGGCTTGGTGGCAGTGATGGTGGCAGAAGTGGTGTTCTTGGCCTGCTTGATCTCAGAAGCAGGGTCTGGAGGGCGTGGCAGATCTGGAGGGCCCTCTCCCTGGGGGGGGGCTCTAGGGTCCTGGTTGGTGGTGACCTTCTTAATGAACAGAGGGCCTTTCTTTAGGGCTTCAGGTCCTGTGTATGGACTTCCCAGCTCTCGTTCTTCCAAGTGCAGGAACTGTAAGCAGATGACAGGGTTGTTTATGGGCTGGCACACCACTTCCACTTTCTCCCCGTTTGCTCCGTCTGCTCTCACCTTCACCCCTGGGAAATGGTTCCGCCTGTCTTCTGGAAGGAACAGTTTCCTCAAAGCTCCGTTCCTTCCTGACTGCCCAATCCAATGGATTTTTACTCCCAGACCTATCTTCTTAACTTCTCTGCCTCTGGCTCCCGCTGACCAAACCTTCTCATTGCCCTTCTTCCTGCCTCAGTAATCGTCATGAAGACTTAGTTGTGACTCTCTTTTCTCTTTATACTAGTTCTGGCTGCTGGAGACCTGACCCATTTACCTTAGCCTTCCTGTATATCACCAGCTGACTTCTGGATGTGATCATTTCTAGCCACCACCTTATTCACCATTGCTTTCCCCTAAAATGTGTTTTCTATCCAGATATAATCATGTGCTCCCAAAGTTTCAAACCTCAGCCATTGTTTCTCCTTCTGCTTTTCCCATCAATCATTAAGACTTCCCAGGAAATTTCCATTTCCAGCAATATGGTGATCAAAATATTCTGAAAAACCTTTTGTTAGAAATGCTCAATAAAATGAAACAAACATACTTCTAAATGCATAGCCAAATTCACAAGAAAGTAAGGGAAATCCCTAGGTTTTAAAAAAAGCAAAAAACGGAAAGAAAACTGAAAAAAGGTTAACTTTCCCAGGGTTATTTATCAACCTTAGAATCCAAGGGGTTCGGAGATGAGGCCTTGGGTCAGTGTAGGACCCAGGAAGGTGGGATATGTTTTACCCACCAGCAAAGACTGATGACAAGAAATATATCTCAGCCTGGACTATGGCTGGCGGGAAATAAAAGTATTTCCTGAGAATATGGCACTGTATAGGTTTGTCTCCTATGAATTTTGGATTCATATTTATACAACCTGTGGAGTCACGAAACCCAAAGTTTGAAAATTAATATAAAATGGACTCAGGTTTATAATGTTCCTGAGGTGCCTGGTTGCAGCCAAAGCAGAACTTCCTTGGAAGTGAACAACCTCACTTCAAGTCACAAAGGTAACACTGAACACATGTCTGCAACCCCAGTTACCAAATGTAGAAATGAATCACCATGAAAAAGCACCAACAGACAAAACAGACATCAAAATTTAACTCCCAAGATCTTCAGATAACAGGATTAGCAGACTTAAACATTTTAAGTATTTCCAAATGATTAAAGATGGACTAGAAACATGAAAATAAAATACAACAAAGAAAAGATATTGTAGATTTGGAAAATATAAAGTGAAAAATGGAAAAATCGCCTTTGAAATAAAAACTGTGAACAGGTTTAATGGCATATTGAAAGTGAAGTCACTCAGTCGTGTCCGACTCTTTGTGACCCCATGGACTGTAGCCTACCAGGCTCCTCTGTCCATGGGATTTTCCAGGCAATAGTCCTGGAGCAGATTGCCATTTCCTTCTCCAGGGGATCTTCCCAACCCAGGGGTTGAACCCGGGTCTCTTGCATTATAGACAGATGCTTTATCGTCTGAGCCACCATAGCCAAAGAAAGATTTAGTGGTATGGAAAACAGGTCTGAGGCAATTAGAAGGTAGCACCAAGAAATAAAGAGATAGAAAATATGAAGGTCAGGTCATGTTAAGCCATGGAGATGATAAGGTCCAATGCAATCAAAGGAAATGTAGAAAGAGGGATTAAAAGATTGGGAGAGGCAATATTTGAAGAGAAAATGGCTGACAATATCCTGAAATTGATATTAAAAAATATGAATTCATCTCTGAACTTCTTCGCAACACAGGGCAGATACTTAGTACTGGGGCAGACCACCCCTTGCCCACCCTGGGGGAAAGGGGAGAGATTTACCCGAAGCACCAGCCTCATGGAGATGAGGCTGTCCAGGCCTGAGTGGTCCAGCTGGAAGCGCTGCTCCAGAGTAAGGTCCGCATGGGGGAGAATCTGGCACAGGGGGAACTCCAGCACTCCTAGAGCACACTCTTGGTCGTCATCAAGCACCTGGGCCAGGAGCCAGTCACAAAACAAGATGGTAACCCAGCCCCAGCCTTGCCAGCACTACTCTGTTAGCTCCAGCCACGACTGAGTTTACTTTGGTAAGCATGTTCTGTGCTTCTCTCAGCCTCTGGTTCTGTTCTGAAAACTGGAACTGAGACCTGACTTGGTCCCTGCCTTCAGTCAGGGCGAGAGAGTGACTCAGGGGAGAGGCAGCCGTGGCCTTATGAGGCAAGTTTGTCAATGCCTGGGGCCGTCAGGGCTTTAGGGACTGGTGAGCTGTGCGGCTCTATGATGCGACTAAGTACATCATGATTAATGTCCTGAGTAGATTTCAACCCAGGCCATACTAGGTGCTATTAATATTTAAAAACTGGAGACTCTGGCAGGGAGTGCAATGGGACTTAAGGGTTTGTCCTTCCACAGCCTCCTCCCCAGTGACCTTGGGCACCTGCTCATGAGATGTGGGCCCTCAGTATCCTCTCCTGACTCCTGGGGGACCCTACTCAAGCCCCCACCCCTCGCGGCTTAGACGCCTCTGAGCTCTGTTCCAAGAGCCCAACTTCATGCAAACCTTCAGATGCAGCTGTTCAGCAGCCACGCTGTGCACAAAGAAGGAGAACACCTGGCTCCACACAGGGTCCTTGCTGTGGGGACAGGTCTGGGGGCAGGAGAGAAAGGGAGCGCTGAAGGGTTAGGTTGGGCAGAGCAGGGCACCAGTGCCCTCTGCTCTCACTCCGTCCACCCAGGGATAGCCCCACACACTGCAGCTCGTGGGAGGCACCAGGGCTGGGCAGCCAGACTCGAAGGCGAGGAGAGTGTGCCAGGAACTCTCATGGGGGCTGCAATCCCAAAAGCACTAGAACTCTCTTCCCCAGGGAGGTGGTGGTGGGAGGGCAAGGGGACTTCTGCTGCGGGGGTGATGGAAAGGCCGTAGGCTGAGAGCCATGCCTAAGCTTGAACCCTGGTTCTGCTTTCTAGCTCTTTGAGTCACTGATCTCTGGTCCCAGATTCTTGAACTATAGAACTCTTTCGTGAGGTTCTTTTGAAGACACAGTGATATAAAGCACCTATAATGTGCGCTGGCACCTACTTCAGCGTAAGCTAATTCCCTTTACTTTTGCTTCTCTCCCTGAAGTGCTGGGGCCCCCATTTCTTTAGTCTTCGGCTGCACACCAAGCTATCTTACCTTGCTCAGGTGTGTCTTCTTGCCTACAGAGAGCTTGACGTAGGAAGAAGGGTCTCTGCTGACTTTATTCTGTGAGGGGACAAATCCACGAAATAGAGATAGCACCCACAGTGCCAACTTGAGACCCCACCTCTCAACCCTCAGGAGCATCGGTGGGACCTGAGGCCACCCACCATGCCTCCCTTTGAGAGAAGGCCTCCTTGGTGCTCCCAGGGGCCTGGGCTGCCATCACTGTGCCAGCACCTGGGCTGGGCTGACCCTGTGGGGAGCTTCCAAGTTAAAGACAGGAGGCATGGCTGGACACAAGTGCTTGTTCCCTAGAGCTGTGGAGACAGATGGGGTGGAGCTGAGCTCTGGCTTCCCCTGAGCTGTGTGACCCAGGCCCTTCGCTTCTGGGTCCTATTTTTAAATGGCAATAAAAATGGACACACAGCCACCATGGGACTCAGGCATAACGGATGTGGGAGGAGCCCAGTGCCCAGCTCACTGCAGACTCAGTGATCCCCACTGAGTCATCTTCCCCAGGCTGTGTACACAGCAGACTGGAAGCTGTGGTTACTTGGGAAAAGTAGCTGTCACTTCCTTTCACACACACACTTACCCTGGCCAATCTGGACAGCTTTTTGGCTTGATATTCACCATTTAGGTACTCAAAAGGGCTTCTCTGCAGCATGAGAAGAATAGGGTGAATGAGCAACATACGGACATTTGAGAGTGATGGGCACAAGGCAGGGTGTGTGTGACGCTCTGGCCATGGCACCACTCACCGGCAGGTTGCAGGCGCTCTCCAAGAAGACCACGAGGATGGCAGTGGAAAAGCTCCCATGGTCCTACAAGCAGACACAGACCCTCACTACAAGCAGGAGACAGGCCAGTTTAGGAGAGCCCTCTTCATGGCTCCGGACTGGCCATACCTCCCCTCACAACCTAGCTCTTTGTTGAAAATACAACTGCAGCATGACGGACTCGAGTCAGAACTGGTGGACTTCCCTATGAACTGGGCTGACAGGCCCTAACAGAACTTTTAAGGATCCCATCCACCCTGTGTGGAGATGAGGGCTGAGGGACACGCTCTCCAGAAGGTGGGGCTGCCCGGAGGACCCTGGGCAAGATGTGCGGCTTCAGCCCCCTCCACACCACTCCCAGTGCCCGCCTCCACCTTTCTGCCCAGAAGCCTGACACCCTGCAGTCACCTCGGCCACAGCGTCCGGCTCTGTGATCAGCGAAAGCCATTCCAGCCGCAGGTGCAGCCGCCCGCTCGTTGTGTTGTTCAGCACAAACCACTGCAGGGGGATGGGGAGGGGAGCTTGGGGACAGGGCCAGTGAGACCCCGGAGGGCCCTGATAGGGGCTTCAGGGAAGAGGTGAACCAGAGCAGACAGGGTGGGCTCTGGGCTGGGAGAGGTGGTTAGGGAAGGCCAGGGCTACGGTTTTGGGGGAAGCAATGCTGTCCACAAGGGGGGTTACAGGTGCCGACTCTACCTCATCCACCACTCGGTTGGTCATGACATCCCCGAGGCAGATCTGCAGGCTGGAATACACAGGGAGGGAAGGCCAGTTCAGCCCAGGGCAGCAGCAGGCACGGAGGCCCACTCGGAAACGTTTTCAAGTATCTGAGTGGGACCCTCAAGACAGGACCGTATTCATCCCAAGAATGAATGGAAGACCACTTTGAGCTCAAGCTAAGGAAGAACTGTCTAGCCATTGGGGCTGCTCCCTTTGGGCATGCTGCCCAAACAGGCAAGTAGCTCTGATCCCCAGAGGGGAATAAGCAAACGCTGCTGGACACACTGGCTCTGGATGCTCTGTGAGGGTGCCACTGGCATTTTGGCTGGGATGAGTCTTCATTGTGCAAAACTGCCCATGCATTGCAGGAATTTAGCTTCTGTCCTGTGTCCTCTAAATGCCAGCGGCACCACCTCCCACGGTCACTGTAATAACCCAACAGGCCCTTCCATTTCCAAAACTGCCTCAGATGCCCTCCAGGGGCTAAGTATAGTTGGCATGAGTGTGAAAGAAGGTAACACATTCACCATGTGCCTCCCACCTACCCTGACAAAGCCCAGCTGGGAGCTCCTGATAGCCAGCGGCGGAGAGTTAATTCCATGCTAACTGTTAGAAATGTGCTGGACCTCAAAACACACTTGAAATCAGTTACATAAAACATGAACCACAGACACACTTCTAATCTGTAACATTACAAAAGTCACAACTCTTTTCAGATGAAAATTTTAAAATGGTAAGTCACATCTGGTGGCAAGCTATTTCTTAGCCTGTTAGATTGTGCCTGTCCTATTTTGTTTCTACATTTTAAAATCACATGTACATGGAAACAAGCTAAACTTAGAAGAATGAAGATCTGGGTAAAACTGTTCTGCTGCCTCCTAATCCCAGCCTCTGAGATGAACAGTGGTGTTGCTTCCACACCAGTACATATGAACACACACATATCCTCCATGGAAAAGTGTATTGACTGCTTCCCCCACTTACTTAGCTATGATGAATATCCTCATGGTCAACATACATAGATCCTACTCATCACTTTTTAAAGCTGTAGGGTATTCTGTAGTTTAGTAATGATAAATTTATTCAAATATTCAACCAATGTCCTCTGAGTCTGCTCATGCTTCCAGTTTTTGTTTTGCTGCCATAGATAGGTCTACAATAAATGACTGAGGTCTAATGCTTTTTATAGGAGATTCCTGAAATTGGGATGGCTGGAGCAGTGTAATTTTGGGGTTTTGATAGCCCCACCCTAGTCCTTTCAATCCTCAGAGCACAGAGGCTCTGTTCCACCACAGAGTGAGCACATGTTTCTTGGATGCTGGGGCCAGGCTATGCATGCCAGCCTTGGCCCTGCCCACTGCTCCAGTTGGGACTCTGGGTACATTATGAAGAGCACAGAAAGCAGAGCCTTTGGTGCACAAACCTCAGGACCCCTCCATGCCTCCAGAGGGCTAGGACTCGGGGCTGGACACCCAGGGGACATCTGGGGAGGTCCATGGCAGCGGTATGAAATGGCAGTACTGGCTGCCTGGCACAGTCAGCATGGCAGAGTGTGGTGGGAGTTGCAAGTCCTGAGTGGTGGAAGGGGGAGTGCCTATGGCCCCAAGGGCTAGAGCCCTGCACCCCCAGGCCCAGCTTGGCCCTCCTCACCTGCCCAAGAAGTCGTCCTTGTCAGGATCCTCATCGTACAGGTCCACTTCCAGGTCCTGCCCAGGGACTTCATACACTATGAACTGGGAGGAAAGAGAGGTGACTTGACCTGCAGGCCCCAATAGCTGATGAAACAGAGATCAAGCATGACCCCAGGGGAGCCAAGTTCCAGCCCTGCCTCCTGGCAGCTCGGAGCCCTGGGCAGGTCCCTGCCTTTCTCGGTTCCTGGAGAACCCTACTGGAAGGAGGGAGTGATGCCCTCTCCCGTGGGATGCAGAGACTCAGAGGCAGCTTGTGTAAGATCGTGGCAGGGTGGGGGCTCAGATGGGTGGCTGCTCTGTTTTCTGCCAGGGGCTTGCAGCTTCCAAACTGTGACCCTCAACCTGGCTGTGGGCCTGCCCTACCCACAACAGGGACCGTGGTTGAACTTAAGGGAGAACTTCAGGCTACTGGCATCTGGTTCTGGGGCAGGGGAGGCTGAGAGGGGGCAGGACTGCCCCTGAGGTTCTGTGAATTGGAAACTTCCAATGAAGCTGCCTCTGGTCAGGAAAAGGAGGAGGAATCAGTCAATAAACTAGTTCTCCACTGGGAGCGGCCACCTCCAGAAGCCTAGTGGATCTGGGAAGTAGATCTGCCTGTCCCCAGTGCTATGCCTCTGGCACAGTGCTGCCCCATGGGTATGTGAAGACCATGAAGGCAGAACCCCATCTTGTTTGGGCCAGCACTGCCCTGAGTGGAGCTCTGGAGAGCAGCTGGAAGCCACTAAGGAGCCCCTCACCTCAAACACCTCATTCCAGGTGGGGCACAGGTTCTTATAGATGGTCCTGCTCCGGAAGTGCTGCAGGCCGATGCTCACCTTGGCGTAGGGGTCTGACTTGCCTCGGATTCCCAGGAAGCTGTCCTTCTGGGCCAGCTTTTCAGCCTCCAGCAAGTGGACTCTGATCACTCCCTGCAAAATGCCCCAATCTGATGCTCACAGCTGTTTTGAGGAACCTCAAAGTCCGCAACTTCAGAGCCAAAGCCATCAGCTATCACCGCAGCCCAATCTCACCCTCTCCACGTTTGGAGACAAGCCACAGGGCCATAGAGCAAGTGCAGGCAGGACCCAGGGCTCAGTCCACCACATCAAGATGCCTGCACACATCCCCACCCTCCTGACCTCCCTGCCTCCAGCCTGCCCCATGAATGGCCTGTTCAGCTGCAGCCATTTCCTCCCCCTGTGCCAACCGCCATGCTGCCTGAGCCGGTTTCCTCCCGTGTTCCATCCCAGTCTCTAACCCACATGCAGACTGAGATCCAGTGTCATTTCTTCCCAATACCCAGATATACACGCCCCTGTGGGCACTGCATGATGCTCACAGTAGGTCCCTGGGCTCATCAAGGCCCCAACACTGAGCCACCTCACTCCCAACACTCTGGGCTACATCTTAAGCCAGAACAGAGCACAAGAATTAGGAGAAACACTTAAGGGGACCAGGAGGCCTCCTGCCTAGCACTATTTTTTTTTTTTTTAATATCAGTAAATACATAAGACGGTAGGTGCTCAGAGAGGGCATCAGAGGGCAGACAGATTGAAACCACAATCACAGACAACTAGCCAGTCTGATGACACAGACCACAGCCTTGTCTAACTCAATGAAACTAAGCCATGCCCTGTGGGGCCACCCAAGACAGACGGGTCATGGTGGAGAGGTCTGACAGAATGTGGTCCACTGGAGAAGGGAATGGCAAACCACTTCAGTATTCTTGCCTCAAGAACCCCATGAACAGTATGAAAAGGCAAAAAGATTGGACACTGAAAGATGAACTCCCAGGTGCCCAATATGCTACTGGAGATCAGTGGAGAAATAACTCCAGAAAGAATGAAGGGATGGAGCCAAAGCAAAAACAACAACCAGTTGTGGGTGGGACTGGTGATAGAAGCAAGGTCTGATGCTGTAAAGAGCAATATTGCATAGGAACCTGGAATGTTAGGTCCATGAATCAAGGAAAATATGAAGTGGTCAAACAGGAGATGGCAAGAGTGAACGTCGACATTCTAGGAATCAGCGAACCAAGATGGACTGGAATAGGTGAATTTAACTCAGATGACCATTATATCTACTACTGTGGGCAGGAATCCCTTAGAAGAAATGAAGTAGCCATCATAGTCAACAAGAGTCTGAAATGCAGTACTTGGATGCAATCTCAAAAACAGAATGATCTCTGTTCATTTCAAGGCAAACCATTCAATATTATGGTCTATGCCCCGAGCAGTAATGCTGAAGAAGCTGAAGTTGAACGGTTCTATGAAGACCTACAAGACCTTCTAGAACTAACACCCAAAAAAGATGTCCTTTTCATTATAGGGGACTGGAATGCAAAAGTAAGAAGTCAAGAAACACCTGGAGTAACAGGCAAATTTGCCCTTGGAGTACAGAATGAAGCAGGGCAAAGGCTAACAGAGTTTTGCCAAGAGAATGCACTGGTCACAGTGACACCCTCTTGCAACAACAGAAGAGAAGACTCTACACATGGACATCACCAGATGGTCAACACGGAAATCAGATTGATTATATCCTTTGCAGCCAAAGATGGAGAAGCTCCATACAGTCAGCAAAAACAAGACCAGGAGCTGACTGTGGCTCAGATCATGAAT